>CM052649.1:121400731-121420956 GCA_028533165.1 Leontopithecus rosalia
TATCCCCATCAAGCTACCATTGACTTTCTTCACAGAACTGGAAAAAACCACCTTGAACTTCATATGGAACCAAAAGAGAACCCGCATAGCCAAGTCAATCCTAAGCAAAAACAACACAGCAGGAGGCATCACACTACTGGTCTTCAAACTATACTACAAGGCTACAGTAATCAAAACAGCATGGTACTGGTATCAAAACAGAGATATAGACCGATGGAATAGAACAGAGGCATCAGAGGCAGCACAACATGTCTACAACCATACAATCTTTGATAAACCTGACAAAAACAAGCAATGGGGAAAGGATTCCCTGTTTAATAAATGGTGTTGGGAAAAGTGGCTAGCCATGTGTAGAAGGCAGAAACTGGACCCCTTCCTGACACCTTAAACTAAAATTAACTCCAGATGGATTAAAGACTTACACATAAGACCTGGCACCATAAAAACCCTAGAAGAAAATCTAGGCAAAACCATTCACGACATAGGAGTAGGCAAGGACTTCATGACCAAAACACCAAAAGCATTGGCAACAAAAGCCAAAATAGACAAATGGGACCTAATCAAACTCCACAGCTTCTGCACGGCAAAAGAAACAGTCACTAGAGTAAATCATCAACCAACAGAATGGGAAAAATTTTTGCAGTTTACCCATCTGACAAAGGGCTGATATCCAGAATTTATAAAGAACTCAAACAGATTTACAAGTAAAAAGCAAACAAGCCCATCCAAAAACAGGCAAAGGATATGAACAGACACTTTACAAACGAAGACATACAGGAGGCCAACAAAAATATGAAAAAATGCTCATCATCACTGGTCATTAGAGAGATGGAAATCAAAACCACATTGAGATACCATCTCACGCCAGTTAGAATTGCGTTCATTAAAAAAAAAAATCTGTTGACAACAGATGCTGTAGAGGATGCGGAGAAATAGGTACACTTTTACACTGCTGGTGGGAGTGTAAATTAGTTCAACCATTGTGGAAGACAGTGTGGCGATTCCTCAAGGACCTAGAAATAGAAATTCCATTTGACCCAGCAATCCCATTACTAGGTATATATCCAAAGGACTATAAATCGTTCTACTATAAGGACACATGCACACGAATGTTCATTGCCGCACTGTTTACAATAGCAAAGACCTGGAACCAACCCAAATGCCCATCGATGATAGACTGGACTGGGAAAATGTGGCACATATACACCATGGAATATTATGCAGCAATAAAAATGATGAGTTCGTGTACTTTGTAGGTACATTGATGAATCTGGAGAACATCATTCTCAGCAAATTGACACAAGAACAGAAAATGAAACACCATATATTCTAACTCATAGGCGGGTGATGAACAATGAGAACACATGGACACATGGAAGGGAGTACTACACACTGAGGTCTATTGGGGGAAATAGGGGAGGGACAGTGGGATGGGGAGCGGGGGAGGGATAGCATGGGGAGAAATGCCAAATGTGGGTGAAGGGGCAGAAGGCAGCAAAACACACTGCCACATGTGTACCTATGCAACTATCTTACATGTTCTGCACATGTACCCCAAAACCTAAAACGCAATAAAAAGGAAAAAAAATTCCACCAAAAAAAAGAAGACGCTTTACCCGACTGTTTAGGCCATTACCTCATGGCGAACTTTCTGACCAAGTATACAACTACCCAGATGGCCTAGGAGAAGTGTTGTATAGAGAGCAGTTCGACTTCAACACTGAGCCACCTTGAGAACCTAGCTGATGATAGGAAGGTTCCATCTCCCAACTTTTCCATGAAGGTCTTCCCATCAGAAATCCAAGACTCATATTCATCCAGCTTGGTGTCAAATGGGCTGTTGCTGCCAGAATTATATTGTGATTATTTGAGAGATGTATCGGTTTCTTCTTAAGTACAATCAACTGTAGAAGCCTTTGTAGCAATTTGTTGCATATTCTAAAGACCCAGACATAGGCTTGGTGGCCCGTCTCTTGTTTTTCCTGGTTTATGACTTTTGGCTTTGTGGAATACCACTGAGACTAAAGAACTTATTAATGATGCAAACTACTCCATGGGCCTGTTGGACGAAGGAACAAACCTTGGAAATGTTTGATAACTATGTTTATGAACATACCCTGACAGGGGGAAAATGCATTTTTTTGTGGGAGATATTGGAAAGACTGTGAAGAAACATAGTGAATGGCAGAATGAAGTGGCTCAGATAAAGCCATTCTACACAGTGAAGTGCAACTCTGCTCCAGCCGTACTTGAGATTTTGGCAGCTCTTGGAACTGAATTTGCTTGTTCCAGTAAAAATGAAATGGCTTTAGTGCAACAGTTGGGTGTATCACCATAAAATATTATTTACATAAATCCTTGCAAGCAAGTGTCTCAGATAAAGTATGCAGCAAAAGTTGGAGTGAATATCATGACATGTGACAATGAAATTGAAGAAAATTGCACGTAATCACCCAAATGCCAAGGTCTTACTACATATTGCAACAGAAGATAATATTGGAGGTGAAGAGGGTAACATGAAGTTTGGCACCACCCTGAAGAAGTGTAGGCATCTCTTGGAATGTGCTAAGAAACTTGATGTCCAAATAATTGGGGTTAAATTTCATGTTTCGAGTGCTTGCAAAGAATCTTAAGTATATGTACATGCTCTATCTGATGCTGGATGTGTATTTGACATGGCTGGAGAAATTGGCTTTACGATGAACATGTTAGACTTTGGTGGAGAATTCATGGGAACTGAATTTCAATAAGAAGAGGCTAATCATGTTATCAGTCCTCTGTTGGATATCTACTTTCCTGAAGGATCTAGTGTTAAGATAATTTCAGAACCCAGAAGCTACTATGTCTTCTGCATTTACACTTGTAGTTAATATCATAGCAAAGAAAGTTGTTGAAAATGATACATTTTCCTCTGGAGTAGAAAAAACCAGAAGTGATGAACCAGCCTTCATGTATTATATGAATTATGGTGTTTAAGGTTCTTTTGCAAGTAAACTTTCTGAGAACTTAAATACCATTCCAGAGGTTCACAAGAAATACAAGGAAGATGAGCCTCTGTTTACAAGCAGCCTTTGGGGTCCATCCTGTGATG
Organism: Leontopithecus rosalia; assembly: GCA_028533165.1. Lineage (NCBI taxonomy): Eukaryota > Metazoa > Chordata > Mammalia > Primates > Cebidae > Leontopithecus > Leontopithecus rosalia. The sequence goes on from CM052649.1 coordinate 121,403,823, forward strand.
AGCTTGATCAAATTGTGGAAAGCTGTCTTCTTCCTGAGCTGAATGTGGGAGATTGGCTTATCTTTGATAACATGGGAATAGATTCTTTCCATAAACCATCTGCTTTTAATAATTTTCAGAGGCCAGGCATTTATTACATGATGTCATTCAGTGATTGGTATGAGATGCAAGATGCTGGAATTACTTCAGATGCAATGATGAAGAACTACTTCTTTGTGCCTTCTTGCATTCAGCTGACCCAAGAAGACAGCTTTTTCACTGAAGCTTAAACAGGCATTAACGCTTCTTTAGATCTGAAGTTGTAGGTTAAGCTTGTCTGGTCAACACTCCATTGCGGAAAAATAATTTACATGGTCTTATTCTTTTAATTCTTTTGGCAACAAAAACTATTAGTAATAGCTGTTTGGGACCAGACAAAATCAGCTTTCATCTATAATTCATTGGGGATAATGGGAGATTTAGATAATGTATCCAGATTTAAACCTACCAGTTTGTCCTACCCTTTAAGTGTTTAAAATAAAATATGCAACAAAATGGATGACTTAGTGGAGATGGAAGCCCATTAATTGGGCTCCCCATTAAACCGTTTACCTACAAAAACACTGGTTTTATACTAAGGATTTGTGTTTAAAAGTCTTGTAAAAGACTTGTAAAAGTCTTGTAAAGTTCGTGTCTTTCACCCAGATATATCAAATGTTAGCAGAAGACCAGTGTGACTTCATTAGATAACGTTTAGTGTATTTAGAATATGTAAATTTGTGCTTTGAACTGTAGTTTAATAAATGTAAAATTGAACCATAGTATTTGTTGTATTTGATCTAGTGTAACCCTTGTATGATTGCAATAAAATTTTGTGTAGATTGTACTGTCTTTTCAGGCTAAAAGTTTGGGAAAGTGGCTAGCGAGCAAAGGTAGTTTTGAAATAGATGTGTATACAGACTGTTTTGAAGGTTTTTTTTTTGTTTTTTTTTTTAATAGCCCAGTTAAGTTTTGTTTGGCTCAGTGCATTTTTCAGTTATTTAATTAGTAATTTAAGTAAAGTGTTTGGTAAATCATTGTGAAGTTCAGATTCATTATGGACAGTTGATGTACAGTAAGCATGATGTTTAACAGTTTTAATGCCCAAAATATTAATCCTGCATAAATCAATTGTAATAAAAAAATAGGTGTTTCTGTATAGATAGACTACATAGAGTACCTTAGTAAATCTTTGAATCACAATCTTTTGGCTGAAATAGAAGATTCTGTTAATACTTTGAATAAACTTAGGGGGAGGGAAATAAAATTGCAGAAAACTGCAGAGCACTAAAACTTAAAGAAGGGCTGAATCTTTATTCAGATACCTGTTGCTCTTTGCACGGAATGTTTAATTTCAGAGTTGGGATGTGGGGCTGGGGTGAAGCACACTTATTTTCTTCAATTGCAGTGATTTCAAATTTAGAAATTTTTATTGTTGGTTTGAGCTGTTCCCTTCGCTTCTTGTTATTCCCAATTTGTTCTGCTTAGTCATTACTTTTAATTATTTTCTTAGTAAAATTTTATGGTGATTGGGGAAGGGAGTTAGCATCACTAACCTGACAGTTGTTGCCAGGAATTTGCTTTGTTTACTGCTAGTATGTTAGTAATCCTAGATCTCAGAATCACAATAATAATAAACAACAGGGGTCATTTTTTCCTGACTTACTCTATGTTCAGGTGCAGAATTTCTGTCTCCCAAGAGGAAATGTGACTTCACTTTGGTGCCAATGGACAGAAAATTCTACCTGTACTACATAGGAGAAGTTTGGAATGCACTTAATAGCTGGTTTTTACACCTCAATTTCAAGGTGGAAAGAAGTTGATCATGAAGCTTTAATAAATTCTCTTAAACAGTAGGTGCTTAATATTTTTTGATTTGAATAATGCCCATTTAAATTTCATGGGTTCTATTAAAAAGTGGAACCCCAATTCATCACCATCAACTTGCCCTCAGACTTTTCCAAGGTATAATATGGAGCTTTATGCAAAATTACAAGCTACCTTGTAACTTTTTAAACCATAACAAGGAGGGTGAACTGTTTCCTACCTTCTTTATGTGTTGTGCATTGTTGTGGTCCGGAAATGCCAAACCTTTTTAAAGATGGTGCAACTTTGAGTCCTTGGCTTGGATATACCGGCTTTGAACTTCATGGCATATCAGCTTTGCCGTGTCTGCAGTAGAGCTGTTTGTGTGAAACAGCTCAGAGTTGCAAATACCACTTGTGAATGATAGGATAATTTTAAGAAATGTCTGTATTGTATTTGGAGACTGTTTGTCATAAATCTGAAATTTGAACCTATGTATTTCAATTTGGTATGCTAAAAAGTTCTGAATTAATGTAAAGTTTTTGTTATAATATTGTAATCTCAGTTCAAAAGTTAACTGAAAATATAAAACCCAAGTGATTTATATGTAATAAATTGAATTGTAAAGGTAACTTGTGCATGATTCTGAATGCATACATAAATGTTTTTATTCTTAAAAAAAAAAGAAGCTAAATGTCAAGTCGCTTGCCAAGTTAAGTCCTGAAATAAGTTTTATATTTTCTAACTTGTTCAGGAAAAAATATTGGTCTTATCTCTACATGCTTCTTGCAGATGTAGGGACTGGTTGCAAGTAATAATAATAATATAAAATTCCCACTATAAGCATACTAGGAAGAGCTGACCAGAGAAGTTCCAATAAACCAGTAAATAGATGCATATTACTATGACCAGTATATAAAGAAAAACTCTGAAAGATACTCCACTGCAGGAAAAATTTGAAATGTGTATGCTTGGGTTTGGGTTTTTAACTTAAAAACGGATACTTGTTTAGTATCTAAGATAATAATATCTAAGGGTAAATCACATCCTGTTACCCATGTTTCTACTTGAATTTATATTTATACTCCAAATCATATAGCTCAGTTTGTGCTCCCAACAGGACTCCTTCTCCATAAGTCTTTGCACACATTTAAAAATACTTTGGCCAGGAGCGGTGGCTCACGCCTGTAATCCCAGCACTTAGGGAGGCCGAGGTAGGTGGACCACTAGATCAAGAGACCAACACCATGCTGGCTAACATGGTGAAACCCCATCTCTACTAAAAATACAAAAATGAGCTGGGCATGGTGGCACATGCCTATAGTCCCAGCCACTTGGGAGGCTGAGGCAGAAGAATCAGTTGAACTCCGGAGGCAGAGATTGCAGTGAGCCAAGATTGTGCCACTGCACTACAGCCTGGGCAACATGCAAGACTCTGTCTCAAAAAAAAAAAAAAACAATACTTCTTTGAAAATAAAGCTGATGAATTTACTCTAGCTCCTGTAGTTCTAAGCATGAGATGGCTTAATTACATTGGTCTTATTTGATCAACACTGCTCAGACATAGAAGTCATTTAGGTAACAATGATTAAGCTTCTTAGCAATTAATTTTCTTTTCTTTTTTAAGGGTGAGGGTACTTTTTTGGAAGCAAAACAGTAAAGAAAACATGAAGTGATGGAATTTGATAAATTTTAGAACATTTATAGAAGGTATAAGTGTAACAGAAGTAATACATTAAAGTTTTAATAGTGATTTCTTTTCCTTGGGTGAAGACGAGCATAAAATCTTATTGTTTTCATTTTTATTTATATTTGTCATCTAGCTGGTCTGACAGCTTACGTTTTTATTCTAGTGAGGTAACTAATTTGCTCCATGTGCATTAGTACAATGACAATCATAGCTAAAATTTGCATGTAGTGTTGACTACAAGCTGGGAGCTGTTTTAAGTGCTTTCAGGTATATTAAGAATTATCACCTTCAAAACAACTTACATGGGAGATGGAATTTTTCCATATAAGGAAATTAAAAGTTACGTAACTTGCTTAAGGTCACCATAAAATAATGGGTAGAAATGTGATTTGAACTTAAGCAGTATGATTTCAGAGTTCAATGTTGTTTGTTTTTTTTTTTTGAGACAGAGTCTCACTCTGTCATCAGGTGCCAGGCTGGAGTGCAGTGGCACAATCTTGGCTCACTGCATCCTCTGCCTCCCGGGTTCAAGCAATTCTCCTGCCTCAGCCTCCCGAGTAGCTGGGACTACAGGCAAGCACCACCACACCCAGTTTTTTTTTTTTTTTGTATTTTTTAGTAGAGACAGGGTTTCAACACGTTGGCCAGGATGGTCTTGATCTCTTGACCTTGTGATCCACCCACCTCAGCCTTCCAAAGTGCTGGAATTACATGCGTGAGCCAATGTGCCCAGCCCGGAGTTCAATTTTTAAACATGTTGCATCTGATTTTGTGTAGAGTCCTAGGTATAGAGTCACTTGTTTGCCACATTTTGTATGTGTGTGTATGTGTGTATACATACGTATGCTTTTCCTTAAGAGTATTTACCGATTTAAAAAATGTAAAAGCATTAACCAGGTGTGGTGGCACACACCTGTAGTCCCAGCTATTCAGGAGGCTGAGGCAGGAAGATTGCTTGAGCCCAAGAGTTCAAGACTGCAATAAGCTGATTGCCCCACTGCACTCCAGCCTGGGGACAGAGCAAGACCCATCTCATAAATAAATAAATAATAAATAAATAAATAAATAAATAAATAAATAAAAGCATTCAAGTCACTTGTAAACTGGAGAGCTATTGTGATTTTCACCTGAGAAAGAGGAACACTCTAAAGGAAGATACATTTCTTAATCCAGGCCTTGCCACCATCCAGGCTGGCTTTGGGAACACATTTAAAGTTCCCAGTCCTATTCATCACATGGCACCTCCCTCTAGGAATTAAACATTACTTACTCTAAAACTGTCAAACCTAAATATAAATCTATAGCTGTGTTGCCCAAATCCTCTAGAAAAATAATGTTCATGGAATAGAGAAAACAAGGATGTATCATTTTGCTTTAAAAATAGATATTACACTATTTTAAATACAGCATGAGCTATAGCATCAACATCTTGAAGGAATATGACAATAAGTCAAGCTAATCTGCTAAATTCTCCATAGTGCTACAGTATCGGTCTTTCAGGTACAATTTTTCACAGCAAGAAAATGTCTTTCATTGTTCCATCGTGCAGTTTTGAGCTTACAATCAAATACCACACTTCCTAATATGAATATCCTTTTGAAATAATCCAGAGCACTTAGTTTTAGTTTTATTGATTTAAACACCATAAATGAATCTTTAATGCCACAGTGTTTTATTTTTGTTCATTTGAAATTCACATTCCATTTTTTTCTTCTATCCCATGTCAGAATGTGGGGTGCCTTTGGCAATGACTAGATAAACCTGGCAAAGAGCTAAATTGCATTGTCTATTACTTTTTTTGTTTGTCTGATCACTCAGGTTAATGAGGACCCCTTTAGATTATCAGAGGACTCCTAACAATAAAGTTCAACAATTTTATAAATTCAACAGAATCAGTGTCAAACCATGATTATAAAATTATGGGATTTTTCTTAATCCTTAAAGGCATTTTCCTCTCTGCTTATGAAAAATGACTTCTGGTGTGATGGGATAGACTACTGGGTATTGACACCTTTTTAAAAGCATCTACTTTGAGGTTGTAGTGAGCTAAGATTGCGCCACTGCACTCCAGCCTGGGTGACAGAGCAAAACTCTGTCTCAGAACATCTACTTCAAACTAGAAGGACATCCAGCTAAGACGAAATAAACAATGAAGAAAAAAATGAGAAAACAGGCTAAGTCACTTGTCTGTGCATCTATTTAGGGATATTTCAAAATGACTTTTAAAAACTCAGTAATTAGGAATAGATCCAAATAATCACACACACATAATATGTGACGAATGGATATTTGCACTAGAGCAGCAGCAAATGCAGTGCTCCTAGAGAACTGCAGATGGTTTCCTCAATTGCGATGTAGGATTTATTGATAGTGAAGTAGGGAAAGATTTTTCCGTGGGATAAGGGCTTACCAACCTGAGGTTTGTCATGGAATCTTGGGAAAGACATATTAAATCATGGTATCAGAGACTTCACTAATGTGCTGAGATTGTTCCACCACTTGCTGTACATTAAAACATTACAGTGAAGACAAATAATCAACTTTCTCAGCAATTTTCATACCATGTAATCAATGTGCATTTGGCCAAATTTTTTTAAGAAGGAAAAAGATCAAAACATGACATACTTATTAAAAATGACTAAAATGTAAGGTCTTAGGACAAAGGAATTATGACTTAAAGATCAAAACATGACATATTTATTAAAAATGAGTAAAATGTAAGGTCTTAGGACAAAGGAATTATGACTTAAGATACTGTTTAAATAGCTCTAGCAAAATGGTAATTACTCAAATGCAGTTAAGTTGCTGCTGTGGTAATTATTTTACATCTTTTAGAATTCTCTCCCTTTTTTTGGCATGTTTTGAATACTCTGTTCTTTCACACAGCAAGCGACTGAGATACAAGAAATTTGTCAAAAGCACTTCAAAGGTGTTTCTGACAGTCTTGGTAGTCCGACCATTTTGCCTTTGTAGGATGAGGAAGCCAAAAGTTGCCAGTCACAAATACAAATGAACATCAATTGCCAAAACTAACAAAAAAATAATAAAAATATTTGAATTTGATTCAAATTTTACATATACCAGACTACCTGCTCTTTAAGAATGGGAAGTCCATTTAATAACTAACAAATACCAATTAGGAATATTTAATTAGTAATACATATGAATATTTAAAATGTACAATGTTAGGAAGCAATGCATTTGAAGAGGTAGCTAGCAGGTGTTTCTGATATGTGTGAAGCTACCTCAAATTGAGCTGTTGAAAAATATTATTTTTAATAAATACACCTTTATTAGAAATGCAGGAATTACTTACAATGTTATTTGAACAACTTTCCAACATGTAAGTTATGTGACAAAGTTTAAATGCAGTAAAAACATGATGGATTAGAAAGACAAGGACTTAGAAATAAAAATTCCATTTGACCCAGCAATCCCATTACTAGGTATATATCCAAAGGACTATAAATCGTTCTACTATAAGGACACAGGCACATGAATGTTCATTGCAGCACTGTTTACAATAGCAAAGACCTGGAATCAACCCAAATGCCCATCGATGATAGACTGGACTGGGAAAATGTGGCACATATACACCATGGAATATTATGCAGCAATCAAAAACGATGAGTTCTTGTCCTTTGTAGGGACACGGATGAATCTGGAGAACGTCATTCTCAGCAAATTGACACAAGAACAGAAAAGGAAACACCGTATATACTCACTCATAGGCAGGTGATGAACAATGAGAACACATGGACACAGGGAAGGGAGTACCACACACTGAGGTCTATTGGGGGAAATAGGGGAGGGTCAGCGGAGGGGAGCGGGGGAGGGATGGCATGGGGAGAAATGCCAAATATGGGTGAAGGGGCAGAAGGCAGCAAAACACACTGCCACGTGTGTACCTATGCAACTATCTTGCATGTTCTGCACATGTACCCCAAAACCTAAAATGCAATAAAAATTTTAAAAAAAAGAAAGATACTTTACATCTTAGACAAAGAAAGATGTTCAACTGCATTGTCAAAGGCACTGTGCTTATTTGAATTCACAGCTGCTGACTTTTGCCTGTGGTTTTTTCCACATGTCTACAGAAAGGATAAACATACTCCTGAGTTATTCTCCCTGCATTTGCTAAGCACCAAGGCAAAGTCCAGGTGAATAGCAAAGACAATCTAGAGAAAAATAAACCCTACAATCCTCTTCCCATTCCTTCAAAGCAGAATTAATGCAACATTAATTGGAATGGTTTCTTTTTGTTCAGAGAATTTCTTGTAAATTCTGGTACGAGGAAATGCCTCTTGTTATGCTTTAGCGGAAAATGGATTGCAAAAAATTATTTTAAATGGTATTGTTATTAATCTTCTGAAAATAAGATTCTTTTCAGATTATTTTATTAGGGTAGCTGGGTACACTACCCTAATAAACAAGCAAAACAATGTCTGTGGTCTTATTCATCGAGATTTCAGAACACAGCAATAACAAATTTTCCCGCACATGGAATAACTGGATTCTTAGAAGCCTTAGGATGCCTTGATCACTCTTTTCAAAGTGACTTGAGGAAGGGAGTTTCAACAGTGCGGATATTATGGTTCTGACAATGTGGTACCTGAGAGCAGTAAGATAATGCGACATTGATCAAGCAACCAATTTTCACTGGTGCCAATTTTAATGTGTAAAATGGAGAAGTGTAAGATCTTTTCTGGAAGGTATCTTAACCACCAGAAGGGATCATATTTCTAGATTCATTCCTCCTTGGTGACATTAGTACGTTATGCAAGAAACACCTGGAACAGCTCCTTTAGGGAGTGGACAAATAAATTTCCCGGTTTATTTTTGTTTTGTACTCCTCAGACTGAAGAACTTCTCCCTTCTTTCCTCCCTCCCTTCCTGTATCTCTCCTTTCCTTTTTACCTTTCTTTCTATTTCCAGACTCAGATGCTTTTAAAACTTAATAAAAACAACTGAAACATCTGCTTAAGTCACTTACCGGTTTTCTCATATTAAAAGTTCAGAGATACACTGGCTTAAGTTGATAGTTGATCACTGACTATCCTGAGTAGCTGGTTTCTTTCCCTTTCTTAATACAGGCTTCCTTCTGAAGAGAACTTCTTTTCTGGTAGCTTTTACGGAAAATCAAGAAAATTTTTTCTCTGAATTTTTTCTCTTCTCATAGCCGAAATCAGATCTTGATCCATCCCTGAATTCATTGGTTAGCTAAACAGATGGGATTTCTGATTTGCTCAAGTCAAGGAATTTCAGTTTGGGTTCAGTATCATTCCAACTGCATGGCATAGAAGGGAGGAGATGCGATTCACTGAAAGGAATCTGAATACTGTACCATACTCACTTGCTGGGCAATCTCACCTGGTCCTGAGACTTTAAATCTAATCAAATATCGTGACTCCTATATACATAATCTCCAGTTTTGGACATTTCTGTTAAGCTTCATTTTTTGTACATCAATTTTTCTACTCAGTACCTCTAATTTGATGTCTAATAGGCCTTTACAAGTTAGGAATCTCTACCCAAACTCTTGATTTCCATCATCTGTTTACTATTTTCCCCCTCTTCTTTTTCCCATCTCAGTAAAAATTCATCCAGTTGCTAAGCTCAAATGTCTTGGAGTCATCCTCGAGTCCTGTCTTTTTCTCACACTTCAAGTTTGTTCAGTTCCCTATTTGTTATGTATCCTGTTCTTTACCTACCCCCACTACTGATCTAATGAAGCTACCAGCTCTTATTTCTGTAATAACCTCCTGGCCGTGCTTGGGGCTTCAACTTTCATCCCCCTTTGTCTACTCTACCCACTGTAAACACAATGAAGTGTTAAATAATTTGTTAAGTTTTTCTCAGAAACACTAAGTGTTCTCCCATTACAATGAGAAAAAAATCCCAGAGTCCTTAATCTACCATAAAAGTCCTTCATCATCTAACCTTTGGATATCTCACTGCCTTCATTGTTTTCCAAGTTACAATCTCTGTTCCAAGCATACTGCCTTTCTGGCAGGTCCTCAGAAATAAAACACATGTTTCCTTTCTGAGTATCTTCATTGCTCTTTCCTTTGCCTGAAATGCTATTTTGTAAGATTTTATCATAGCTTGGCTTAATTCTTCATTTTCTCCTCTTGTCTCAACTCAAAATTTCACCTTCTCAAGGGTAGCTTTTTCGATCCCTACACTCCCATGTAAAATTGCCTCCCATCCCATTCGTTTTTCTCTATCCCTTTACTCTGATTTATTTTTAAAGTAATTCAACTTTTCTCCATAGCACTAGTGAATAACTCATATGCATGTGTGTATATGTTCCATATCATTTCATATATAATATTCTATTATTAATCACACTTGCATGTAACCTCCATGAAGGTGGTAAATTTATTTTGTTCACTGCTATATGGACTGTACCTAGAATATTGGTTGGAGCATGAGTGTTGTATGAAAGCCTGTAATTTCAAGTTGTACCTAAATTACAGTAAGGACTGGAATGTGAAACAGCAGTGATGGTAAATTATTTTCTGTTGCCTATTTTTCTGACATCAGTATTTTAACTAAAAGGAATTTTACCCATTTTTGACACTTCTGTTCACTTCTCTTTTTTCTTTGTGTGTGTGTGTGTGTGTGTGTAAGAATTGTCTTTAGCTGTTTTGTTTCATTGAATACATTAATAATATCAATGAGTAGAAGAAAATAAGAAATGGTGCATTTGGGAGATTAGTTGTAATGATTATCTGGGATTTTTTTAAATTAAAGATGGATCTTTTTTCTTCCTTTGGTGAAGCAATATTTACTGAGTAAAACAGAATGCCTAAGTAGTGGATCTTGAAGTTCTAGAGTTCACAGTCATGTTAACATGTTACCTTTCCTGGATATCTATGTTTCTAAATAAGAAGTAAGGAGGCTAAAGCAAGAGAATCATTTGAACCCAGGAGTCGGTGGTTGCAGTGAGCCGAGATCGCACCACGGCACTCCAGCCTGGGTGACAGAGTGAGACTCCATCTCAACAAAAAAAAACAAAACAAAACAAAAAACCAGTAGTAGTCTAATGTATTTGTATATCAGCTGTTTTCCTTTGCCTATTTGTCATAATGTTAAACATAACTAAGAGTCTGTGGGACATATCACCTACCTTTGAAACAGTAATACCTGTGTGGGAAAGAATTTTAAGAAGGTCTTATTATAAATGACTTATCTGCTATGTTATAATTTACTGATACCTTATTGGGCTCCATTTGTTTAAACTTAATAAAGAATATTCAACTCCAGGCAAAATACAGACGTGAAGTCCTTTCATTTACCGTTAGAATAAGAACTTTCATGGACACTATTAATTACATAGATTATAAAGCATTTTTTCAACACGAAACATTATCTTTTTTAAGCCTGATCATATTAATTATCATGTTATTAAAAATATATATAATTTAGGAAAGAAGTTTTACAGCATATTTTCCTTTCTTCTTACCTTAGGAACATTTAATATTTTAAAACAATTACACAATTATTAAAAGAAAAAGAAACTGATGTTTTTCTGTATGATGAATTATTTCCTTAACTTTTTTTTTTTTAGACCGAGTCTTGCTCTGTCACCAGGCTGGAGTGTAGTGGCGCAATCTCGGCTCACTGCATCCGCTGTCTCCCAGATTCAAGCAATTCCCCTGCCTCAGCTTCCCAAGTAGCTGGGACTACAGGTGCCTGCCACCATGCACAGCTAATTTTTTGTATTTTAGCAGAGAGGGGGTTTCACCATGTTGGCCAGGATGGTCTCAATTTCCTGACCTTGTGATCCACCCGGCTTGGCCTCCCAAAGTGCTGGGATTACAGGCGTGAGCCACGACACCTGGCCTTTCCCCCACTTTCAAGAGGTAAAAGTAGTGCAAATTTGGATGAGGAAATGAAAGTAAGATTTTCCAAAGTTTTTCCAAATTCTTCTGGTTAAATATTGCAAGACTTGTGGAAGCTGCCTTTATGTTTACATCCCAACTCATCGCACCTAATAGATTCTCAATAAATAGTTGTTTTATGAATGAACATCTGGTAGTGTTAAAGTTAATGAAGAGGTAACGATGTTTCATTGAACATGGAATATCAAGGCACCAAAACTATAATCTCAGAAATGTTATCCATTAAAATACTGAAAGTATCTTTAATTTTGTTTTTTTGACTAATTCCTACATATGTAAAGTGGTATACTATGCTAAAATATATGATTCCAGCCCGGCACAGTGGCTCATGCCTGTAATCCCAGCACTTTGGGAGACCGAGGCAGGTGGTCACAAGGTCAGGAGTTCGAGACCAGCCTGACCAACATAGTGAAACTTCGTCTCTACTAAAAATAAAAATACCAGCTGAGTGTGGTGGCGGGCACCTGTATTCCCAGCTACTCAGAAGGCTGAGGCAGAGGATCGCTCAGGAGGGGGAAGTTGAAGTGAGCCGAGATCATGCCACTGCACTCCAGCCTGGGCAAGAGAATGAGACTCCGTCTCAAAACAACAACAACAAAGCCCATACAATTCTTTTGGCGAGGCATCATGGCTCACACCTGTAATCCCAACACTTCGGGAGGCTGAGGTGGGTGGCTCACCTGATGTCAGGAGTTCAAGACCAGCCTGGCTAATATGGTGAAACACCGTCTATACTAAAAATACAAACAATAGTGACATGTGGTGGCAGGCACCTATAATTCCAGCTACTCAGGAGGCTGAGGTGGGAGAATTCCTTGAACCTGCGAAGTGGAGGTTGCAGTGAGCCATGATTATACCACTGCACTCCAGTCTAGGTGATAGAACAAGATTCTGTCTAAAAAAAAATTAAAATAGGCCAGCGTGGTGGCTCACACCTGTAATCCCAGCACTTTCAGAGGGCAGATCATGAGGTCAGGAGATCGAAACCAGCCTGGCCAATGTGGTGAAACTCCATCTCTACTAAAAGTACAAAATTAGCTAGGCATGGTGGCATGCATCTGTAGTCCCAGGAAGCTGAACCCAGGAGATGGAGATTGCAGTGAGCCAAGATCACACTACTGCTCTCTTGCCTAGACAACAGAGACCGGGCACAGTGGCTCATGCCTGTAATCCCAGCACTTTGGGAGGCTGAGGTGGGTGGATCACCAGGTCAGGAGATTGAGACCATCCTGGCCAACGTGGTGAAACCTCATCTCTACTAAAAGTACAAAAATATAGCTGGATGTAATGGTTCATGCCTGTAGTCCCAGCTGCTTGGGAGTCTGAGGCAGAAGAATTGCCTTAACCCAGGAGGTGGAGACTGCAGTGAGCCGAGATCACTCCACTGCACTACAGCCTGGTTGACAGTTCAAGACTCTGTCTAAAAGAAGAGTAAAATTCTATTAATTTCACATATGTATAAACATATACTTACCATTCAAATCATGATCTGGAATATTTCTTGCACCCTGAAAGGTTGCCTATGCCTTTTTCCTCCCGTCCCCACTCTCAGCAACAAGACAACAACTATTCTGACTTCTATTCCTGTTATAGGCTGAATCCTCAGGTCCACCAAATGTATATGGTGAACATGTAATCCCTAGAGCTTCATAATGCAGCTGTCTTTAGAGGTAGGACCTCTCAAGAAGTAATTGAAATAAAATGAGGTTATAGGGTGGGCTTTAATATAGCACTAGAAAAGGAGAAGATTGGGACACAGCTGACATAGATGGAAAAGTGACCATGTGAGGACATAGCAGGAAGCCAGTAGCCATCTGCAAACCAAGGAAAGAGATCTCAAAAACTAAGCCTGCTGACACCTTGATCTTGAATTTCTAACCTCCAGAAATGTGAGAAAATAAATTTCTATTATTTAATCCATACAGCCTGAGGTGTCTGGCAGACCTAGCAAACTACTACATTTACTATTGATTAATTTTATCTGTTCTTTAATATTTGATTAATGAAATCATACTCATCCTGTGTTTAGGTTCTTTCACTCAACATGTGTTAAGATTCATTCATGTTGTTATGCATGTCAGTAAATTGGCTGTTTTCCCTGTAGATCTTGAAGAACCAAGATCTAGAGAGAAGTGAAAAGAATCAGTGTTTGATGGAACAAACTGTATCAGGAAATGTAGGGAGATACAAGGATATATGGCCATTTAGGGAATTGTGGGTGTCCTGAAGGGGAGGACACCTGTGGGAAATGTTGCATGTGTGTAGGAAACTGAGGCAGGAGAGGGAGACAGGGGTCAATATCTCAGAGTTGCAGGAAACTCAAAAGATTTGGACAGATTGAAACAAGGTAAGAGTCCTGAACCTCTTGCTAGATTTTCTGGGGACATCTGCCTGTCTCTTGAAGTCCCCACTACCTAGTGTAAACTGGCCATTTTTACAGTTGAGTAGTATTCCACTGCATGAATAAATCACAATTTATCTATCCATTATCTTGTGATAGATATTTTATTTTTTTTCTAGTTTTGGGCAATTGTAAATAAAGCTGTAATTAAGAAGAGGACATAGGACTTCCGGGAAGATGGTGGGGTAGGAGCAGCTCAGGATTGCAGCTCTCAGTGAAGGCGCAGAGGGTGAGTCCAGGCCGCTTTTCCAGATGGATCTTTGTTGCCAACAGAACAAGGAAATTCCCAGGTGTAGGAGAGACACAGGAAATTCCCAGGTGCAGCTGTTTTGGCTGGCGCTGCCATTTCGGCTGGCACCGCAGCACAGCGGAACTCCGTACAAGGTGCACTGGTCTGGGTGCCTTGTTAAACTGGCAATCTGAGATTTGGGAGGGAAGATTAGCATAACCATCTGATTTAACGGGACTTGGACAGTGAGCCAGACCAGGAGATTACCGGGAGGCAACATTTGAGCTGGCACAGTGGGTCGCTGCACAGAAAATCACACGCATCCCAGTGCCCTATCAGCAGGTGACTGAAATACCTGGGAGAGAGTCAACTGTTCAACTTAGAAAAAAAAAGGGCTCTGAGGCAGCGAGCCAGGTGATCAGGCTCGGCGGGTAACAACCCCACAGGGACAAGCAGGGTGGTGATTCAATATGCCCGGGGTTGAGAGTTTCACTCCAGACACAGCTGAGTCCAGGACAGTGCAGCACAGTGGGGGAGGGGCATCTGCCATTGCCGAGGCATTCCACCCCTACAGAGATATACTCCCATTGCTGATGCAGCCTGCCATTGCCAAGGCAACCCGCTATAACAGGACTCCACCAATACAGAGGCAACAGAGCAGAGCCCACGACACCAGGGCAGAGCCTCGGCAGGAAAATAGTGACTAGACTGCCTCATAGCTGGGCAGGACAGCGGAATGGATACTCATAAAGAAAGCCCTAATGCCCCAAGACAGAGCATCTGAAGAAAAAAAGGGGTTCTATGAGCTCTGCTGCTGCAGACTGAAATGTACCAGCCTAACAGCCCTGAATGAACAACGGAGCTCACAGCTCAGAACTTGAGCTCCAATAAAGTACAGACCATTTCCTCAAGCAGCTCCCTGACCCCTGTATATCCAAAGAGTCACCTCAAAAAGAACTGATCAGACTGACGTTTGGTGGGCATCATTCTGGGACAAAGATAGCAGAAGAAGAAACTGGTGGCATTCCTCACTGTTCTGCAGCTGCTACAGGTGTACCCCAGACAAGCAGGGCCTGGAGAGGACCTCAGCAGTCACACAGCAGAGGGGCTAAACTGTTAGAAGAAAAACTAAGCAACAGAAATACTTCATTATCAACAATCTGGGTGTCCACTCAGAGAACCAATCGAAAATTCAGCAACCAATCGAAAATACGCAGACGACCGGTGGATAAATCCACAAAGATGGGAAGAAACCAGTGGAAAAAGGAGGAAAACACCCGAAACCAGAACAGCTCACTTCCTACAAAGGACCAAAACTCCTCACCAGCAAGGGAACAAAGCTGGACAGAGAATAAGGGTGATGAAATGATGGAATGAGACTTCAGAAGGTGGATAATGAGAAACTTCCGTGAGCTAAAAAAACACGTTCTAAATCAATGCAAAGAAACTAAGAACCTTGAAAAAATATTCGAGGAAATGATGACAAAAATGGACAACATAGAGAGGAATATGAATGAATTGAAGGAGCTGAAAAACACACACGAGAACTTCATGAAGCATGCACAAGTTTCAACAGCCGAATTGACCAAGTAGAAGAAAGGATATCAGAAGTCAAAGATCAAATCAATGAAATAAAACGGGAAGCCAAGATTAGAGAAAAAAGCGCAAAAAGGAATGAACAAAGTCTCCAAGAAATGTGGGACTATGTGAAGAGACCCAACCTACGTTTGATAGGTGTACCAGAATGTGATGAAGAGAATGAATTCAAGCTGGAAAATACTCTTCAGGATATTATCCAGGAAAATTTCCCCAACCTAGCAAGGCAGGCCAATACTCAAGTCCAGGAAATACAGAGAACACCACAAAGATATTCTGCAAGAAGAGCAACCCCAAGGCACATAATCGTCAGATTCACCAGGGTTGAAATGAAGGAGAAAATACTAAGGGCAGCCAGAGAGAAAGGTCAGGTTACCCACAAAGGGAAGCCCATCAGACTCACAGCAGATCTCTCAGAAGGAACTCTACAAGCCAGAAGAGAGTGGGGCCAATATTCAACATCCTTAAAGAAAAGAACTTTCAACCCAGAATTCCATATCCAGCCAAATTAAGCTTCACAAGTGAAGGAAAAATAAAATCCTTTGCAAACACGCAAGTACTCAGAGATTTTGTCACCACCAGGCCTGCTCTACAAGAGCTCCTGAAAGAGGCACTACACACAGAAAGGAACAACCACTACCAGCCATTCCATAAACATACCAAATGCTAAAGAGCATCAACAAAATGAAGAATCTGCATCAACTAACGGGCAAAACAGCCAGCTAGCATCAAAATGGCACTATCAAATTCACACATAACAATATTAAGCCTAATTGTAAATGGGCTAAATGCACCAATCAAAAGACACAGACTGGAAAATTGGATAAAAGGACAACACCCATCAGTGTGCTGTATCCAGGAAACCCATCTCACATGCAAGGATACACAAAGAGATTCTGAGTTCTAACTTGAAAATATTCAAAATAAAGGGATGGAGGAAGATTTACCAAGCAAATGGAGAGCAAAAAGAAAAAAACAGGAGTTGCAATTCTTGTCTCTGATAAAATAGACTTAAAAGCAACAAAGATCAAAAGCGACAAAGAAGGACATTACATAATAGTAAAAGGATTGATATAACAAGAAGAGCTAATGATCCAAAATATATACACACCCAATACAGGAGCACCCATATACATAAAGCAAGTTCTTAATGACTTACAAAGAGACTTAGACACCCACACAATAATAGTGGGAGACTTTAACACTCCACTGTCAATATTAGACAGATCAACCAGACAGAAAATTAACAAGGATATCCAGGGCTTGAACTCAGACCTGGAACAAGCAAACTTGATACACATTTACAGAACTCTCCACCCCATATCCACAGAATATACATTCTTCTCATCACCACATCACACCTACTCTAAAATTGATGACATAATTGGAAGTAAAGCTCTCCTCAGCAAATGCAAAGCAACTGACATAATAACAAACAGTCTCTCAGACCATAGTGCAATCAAGTTAGAACTCAGAATTCAGAAACT
>CM052649.1:121427646-121461784 GCA_028533165.1 Leontopithecus rosalia
GGGCTTGTTTGTTTTTTTCTTGTAAATCTGTTTTCGTTCTTTGTAAATTCTGGATATCAGCCCTTTGTCAGATGGGTAAACTGCAAAATATTTTCCCATTTTGTTGGTTGCCAATTCACTCTAGTGACTGTTTCTTTTGCCATGCAGAAGCTGTGAAGTTTGATTAGGTCCCATTTGTCTATTTTGGCTTTTGTTGCCAATGCTTTTGGTGTTTTGGTCTTGAAGTCCTTGCCTACTCCTATGTCGTGAATGGTTTTGCCTATATTTTCTTCTAGGGTTTTTGTGGTGCCAGGGCTTATGTTTAGTTCTTTAATCCATCTGGAGTTAATTTTAGTATAATGTGTCAGGAAGGGGTTCAGTTTCTGCTTTCTGCACGTGGCCAGCCAGTTTTCCCAACACCATTTATTAAACAGGGAGTCCTTTCCCCATTGTTTGTTTTTGTCAGGTTTATCAAAGATTGTATGGTTGCAGATATGTTCTCTTGCCTCCAATGCCTCTGTTCTGTTCCATTGTTCTATATGTCTGTTTTGGTACCAGTACCATGCTGTTTTGATTACTGTAGCCTTGTAGTATAGTTTGAAGCCTGGTAGTGGGATTTCTCCTGCTGTGTTCTTTTTGCTTAGAATTGACTTGGCTATGTGGGCTCTCTTTTGGTTCCATATGAAGTTTAAGGTGGTTTTTTCCAGTTCTGTGAAGATGGTCGTTGGTAGCTCGATGGGGATAGATTTCATTCTGTAAATTACTTTGGGCAGTATGGCCATTTCACGATATTGATTCTTCCTAACCATGAACATGGGATGTTTCTCCATCTATCTGTGTCCTCTCTTATTTCATTAAGCAGTGGCTTGTAGTTCTCCTTGAAGAGGTCCATTACGTTCCTTGTAAGTTGTATTCCTAGGTATTTATTCTCTTTGTAGCAATTGTGAATGGCAGTTCCTTCTTGATTTTGTACTCTTTCAGTGTGTTATTGGTGTATAGAAATGCTTGTGATTTTTTTGCAGTTTTATTTTGTATCCTGATATTTTGCTCAAGTTGCTTATCAGTTTCAGGAGATTTTGGGTTAAGACTATGGAGTCTTCTAGATATACTATTATGTCATCTGCAAATAGAGACAATTTGGCTTCCTCCTTTTCTATTTGAATACCCTTTATTTCTTTTTCTTGCCTGATTGCTCTGGCTAGAACTTCCAGTACTATATTGAATAGGAGTGGTGAGAGAGGACATTCTTGTCTTGTGCCAGATTTCAAAGGGAATTCTTCCAGTTTTTGCCATTCAGTATGATATTGGCCATCAATACTGAGTTTATTGAGGGTTTTTAGCATAAAAGGCTGTTGAATTTTGTCAAAGGCCTTCTCTGCATCGATTGAGATAATTGTGGTTTTTGTTTTGGGTTCTGTTTATGTCGTGAATTATGTTTACAGACTTGCATATGTTGAACCAGCCTTGCATCTCCCGGATGAATCCTACTTGATCATGATGGATAAGCTTTTTGATGTGCTGTCGCAATTGGCTTGCCAGTATTTTATTGAAGATTTTTGTTTCTATGTTCATCATGCATATTGACCTGAAGTTTTCTTTTTTTGTTGAGTCTCTGCTGGGTTTTGGTATCAGGATGATGTTGGTCTCATAGAATGATTTGGGAAGGATTCTCTTTTTGGATTATTTGGAAGATTTTCAGAAGGTATAGTAACAGTTCCTCTTTGTGTGTCTGGTAGATAATTGCTGCCTCAACATCAGATCTTGTCATTGGTCTATTCAGGGTTTTGACTTCTTCCTGGTTTAGGCTTTGGAAGATGCAAGCGTCCAGGAATTTATCCATTTCTTCCAGGTTTAGTAGTTCATGTGCATAGAGTTGTTTGTAATATTCTCTGATGATGGTTTGAATTTCTGTGGGATCTGTGGTGATTTCCCCCTTATCGTTTTTATTGCACCTATTTGGTTATTCTCTTATTCTTTTTTATTAATCTGGCTAGTTGTCTGTCTATTTTGTTGATCTTTTCAAAAAACCACCTCCTGGATTTATTAATTTTTTTTGAAGGGCTTTTTGTGTCTCTATCTCCTTCAGTTCTGCTCTGATCTTAGTTATTTCTTGTCTTGTGCTAGGTTTTGAGTTTTTTTGATCTTGTTCCTCTAGCTCTTTCAATTTTTATTATAGGGTATCAGTTTTGGATCTCTCCACTCTTCTCATGTGGGCCCTTATTGCTATACATTTTCCTCTAGAGACTGCTTTAAATGTGTCCCAGAGATTCTGGTATTTTGTGCTTCATTCTCGTTGGTTTCTAAGAACTTCTTTATTTCTGCCTTCATTTCATTGTTTATCCAGTCAACATTCAAGAGCCAGTTGTTCAGTTTTCTTGAAGCTGTGTGGTTCTGAGTTAGTTTCTGAATTCTGAGTTCTAACTTGATTGCACTATGGTCTGAGAGACTGTTTGTATGATTTCCGTTCTTTTTCATTTGCTGAGGTGTGATTTACTTCCAATTATGTGGCCAATTTTCGAGTAGGTGTGATGTGGTGCTGAGAAGAATGTATATTCTGTGGATTTGGGATGGAGAGTTCTGTAAATGTCTATTTGGTTTGCTTGTTCCAGGTCTGAGTTCAGGTCTTGGATATCCTTGTTCATTTTCTGTCTGGTTGATCTGTCTAATATTGACAGTAGAGTGTTAAAGTCTCCCACTATTATTGTGTGGGAGTCTAAGTATCCTTGTAAGTCATTAAGAACTTGCTTTATGTGTCTGGGTGCTCCTGTATTGGGTCCTTATATATTTAGGGTCATTAGCTCTTCTTGTTATATCAATCCTTATACCATTATGTAATGTCCTTCTTTACCTCTTTTGATCTTTGTTGCTTTAAAGTCTATTTTATCAGAGATGATAATTGCAACTTCCGTTCTTATGTGCTCTCCATTTGCTTGGGAAATCTTCCTCTATCCCTTTATTTTGAGCTTTTGTGTATCCTTGCATGTGGGATGGTTTTCCTGAATACAGCACACCGATGGGTTTTGGCTTTTTAACCAATTTGCCTGCCTGTGTCTTTTGATTGGTGCATTTATACAATTTATATTTAGGGTTAATATTGTTATGTGTGAATTTGATACTGCCATTATGATGCTAGCTGGCTGTTTTGCCCATTAGTTGATGCAGATTCTTCATTTTGTTGATGCTCTTTAGCATTTGGTATGTTTTTGGAGTGGCTGGTACTGGTTGTTCCTTTCTATGTGTAGTGCCTCTTTCAGGAGCTCTTGTGAGGCAGGCCTGGTGGTGACAAAATCTCTGAGTACTTGCTTGTTCACAAAGGATTTTATTTATCTTTCACTTATGAAGCTCAGTTTGGCTGGCTTTGAAATTCTGGGTTGAAAGTTCTTTTCTTTAAGGATGTTGAATATTGGCCCCCACTCTCTTGTAGGGTTTCTGTTGAGAGATCTGCTGTCAGTCTGATGATCTTGCCTTTGTGGGTGACCCAACCTTTCTCTCTGGCTGCCCTTAGCATTTTCTTTTTCATTTCAACCCTGGTGAATCTGAGGATTATGTACTTCGGGTAGTTCTTCTTGAGGAGTATCTTTGTGGTGTTCTCTGTATTTTCTGGACTTGAATATGGCCTGCCTTACTATGTTAAGTAAATTTTCCTGGATGATATCCTGAGGAGTATTTTTCAGCTTGGATTCATTCTCTTCATCACATTCTGGTACACCTATCAGACGTAGATTAGGTCTCTTCACATAGTCTCACATATCTTGGAGACTTTGTTCATTCCTTTTTGCACTTTTTTTCCTCTAATCTTGCCTTCTCATTTGATTTCATTGAGTTGATCTTCGACCTCTAATATCCTTTCTTCTGCTTGGTCAATTTGGCTGTTGAAACTTGTGCATGCTTCACAAAGTTCTCATATTGTGTTTTTCAGCTCCATCAATTCACTTGTATTTCTTTCTATGTTGTTCATTCTTGTTATCATTTCATCAAATCGTTTTTCAAGGTGTTTAGTTTCTTTGCATTGAGTTAGAACATGTTCTTTTAGCTCACAGAAGCTTCTCATTACCCACCTTAAGGCTGATTCTGTCATTTCATCACACTCATTTTCTATCCAGCTTTGTTCCCTTGCTGGTGAGGAGTTGTGATTCGTTGTAGGAGGAGAGGTGTTCTGGTTTCAGGTGTTTTCCTCCTTTTTGCTCTAGTTTCTTGCCATCTTTGTGGATTTATCCACCTGTCATCTGTATGGTTGCTGATTTTCAGATTTGGTCTCTGAGTGGATGTCCAGTTGATGATGAAGTTATTTCTGTTTCTTAGTTTTCCTTCTAACAGTCTGGCCCCTCTGCTGTAGGACTGCTGAGGTCCACTCCAGGCCCTGCTTGCCTGGGGATCACCTGCAGCTGCTGCAGAACAGTAAGGGTTGTTACCAGTTTCTTCTTCTACTATGTTTGTCCCGGAATGATGCCCGCCAAATGTCAGTCTGATCAGTCATTTGTGAGGTGACTCTTTGGATATACAGTGGTCAGGGAGCCGCTTGAGGAGAGTCTGTTCTTTATAGGCACTAAAGTGCTGAGCTGTGAGCTCCGTTGTTTATTCAGAGCTGCTAGGCTGGTATGTTTCAATCTGCTGCAGCAGAACTCATAAACCCCCTTTTTTCCCCAGGTACTCTGTCCCAGGGAGTTAGGGGTTTATTTATAAGTATCCATTGTGCTGCTGCCTTTTTTTCTTTTCAGGACTGCCCTGCCCAGCAAGGAGGCAGCCTAGTCACTGTCTGCCTGCAGAGGCTTTGCTCAGCTTCTGTGGGCTCTGCCCTGCTGCCATGCGAACTTCCCTGCAGTCCTGTTTATATGGGTGTGGTTAGAACTGCCTCAGTAATGGTGGCCCGCCTCTGTAATGGCAAGCTCTCTCTGTTATGGTGGGTTGCTTTGGCAACAGCAGGCTGCCTCAGCAATGGCAGAATACCCCCGAGAAGTGGAGTTCCTTGGCAATGGCGGACGCCCCTCCCACTCTGAGCTGTGTCATCCTGGGTTCAGCTGTGCTTGCCACGAAACTCTCAACCCCAAGTGTTCCCAATTGCTGTTTTTTTGTTGTTTCGTGGAGGTGGGACCCACTGAGCCTGATCACCTGGCTCCCTGCCTCAGAGCCTTTTTTTTTTTTAAGTTGAATGGTTGACTCTCTCCCAGATGTTCCAGTCACCTGCTGAAAGGGTGCCAGGATCTGTGTGATTTTTTTGTGCAGTGACCCACTGCACCGGCTGAAACAATGGCACTGCCCGGGGGAATCTCCTGGCCTGGCTCCCTGTTTCAGATCCACTTAATCAGATAAATGGGCAAATCTTCCTTCTTGGAGCTCCAGTTGCCAGCTTAAAAGGGCAACTGGACCAGTGTACTTTGTATGGAGAGCCACCAACCCAGGGCACTGGCAAAACAGCTGAGCTGGCAGAAATAGTCACATTGGCCAACAGCCATGCTGGTGACCCATGGGGCTCCTCCGCCTGGGAATCTCCTGGTCTGTGGGCAATAAAGATCTTTCTGGAAATGCAGTGTCCACTCACCCTCTGCACTTTGACTGGGAGCTGCAATCCTGAGCTGCCCCTAAAGGGCCATCTTGGATCTTCCTCCTCACTGCAGTGTCAGGTCCCATGGTCTCCCTCTGTCTTCATTCTCATTTTTTTCAAGTAACATTGTTTTCTGCTTTCATTTTATTATTTATCCAGTAGTCATTCCAAAGCAGGTTGTTCAGTTTCCATGTTGTTGTGCAGTTTCAGTGACTTTCTTAATCCTGAGTTTTAATTTGATTGCACTGTTGTCTGAGAGAATGGCTGTTATGATTTCGGTTCTTTTGAATTTTCTGAGGAGTGATTTCCTTCCAAGTATGTGGTCAATTTTAGAGTAAGTGTAATAATATGGTGTTTAGAAGAATGTATATTCTGTAGATTTGGAGGGTTCAGTAGATGTATATTAGGTCGCTTGGTCCAGATCTGAGTTCAAGTCCTGGATGTTCTTGTTAATTTTCTGTCTCGTTGATGTGTCTAACATTGACAGTGGAGTAATAAAGTCTCCCACTCTTATTGTGTGGGAGTCTAAGTCTCTTTGTAGGTCGTTAAGAACTGGCTTTATGGATCTGGATGATCCTTTATTTGGTGCATATATATTTAGAATAGTTAGTCCTTCTTGTGGCATTTATCCTTTTACCATTATGAAATGCCCTTCTTTGTCTCTTTGTTGGTTTATAGTTCATTTTATCAGAGACTAAGATTGCAACCCTGCTTTCTTTTGATCTCCATTTGTTTGGTAAATGTTCATCCATTTATTTTATTTTGAGTCTGAATGCATCTCTGCACATGAGACGGGTTTCCTGAATACAGCACACCAAGGTATATTAACTTTTTATGCAATTTGCCAGTCTGTGTCTTTTGATGGGGGCATTTAACCCATTTACATTTAAAGTTAATATTGTTATGTGTAAATTTGTTCCTGCCATTTTGATACTTTGCTCTTTAGTTGATGCAGTTTCTTCATTGTGTCAATCATCCTTAACATTTTGTATGTTTTTGTAGTGGCTGGTACTCTTTGTTCCATTCCACGTTTATTGTTTCCTTCAGGAGCACTTGTAAGGCAGGCCTTGTGGTGATGAAGTTTCAGCAATTGCTTGTCTGCGAGGGATTTTGTTTCTCCTTCACTTAGGAAGCCTAATTTAGCTTGATATAAAATTCTGGGTTGAAAGTTTTTCTTAAAGATGTTGAAAATTGGCCCTCACTCTCTTCTGGCTTCTAGGGTTTCTGCCCAGAGATATGCTGTGAGTCTGATGGGCTTCCCTTTGTGGGTAATCCAAACTTTCTCTCTGGCTGTCCTTAGCATATTTTTCTTCATTTCAACCCTGGTGAATCTGACTATTACGTGCTTTGGGGTTGCTTTTCTTCAGGAATGTCTTTGTGGTGGTCTTTATATTTCCTGAATTTGAATGTTGATCTGCCTTGCTAGGTTGTGAAAGTTCTCCTGGATAGTGTCCTGAAGAGTATTTGCCAGCTCAGTTTCATTTTCCCTGTCACATTCAGGTCCACTGATCAAACAAAATTTTGTCTTTTCACATGATATGCTATTTCTTGGAGATTTTGTTCTTTTCTTTTCCTCTTGTTTCTCTAATCTTGCCTTCTCATTTTATTTCATTGAGTTCATCTTCAATCTCTGATATTCTTTCTTCCATTTGATCGATTTGGCTATTAAAACTTGTGTATGCTTTGGAAAGTTTTTTATTGTGTTTTTCAGCTCCATAAAGTTGTTTATGTTTTTCTCTAAGCCGGTTATTCTAGTTAGCATTTTGTCTAAGCCTTTCTTAAGTTCTTAGTTTCTTTGCATTCGGTTAGAACATGTTGCTTTACCTCAGAAAAGTTTGTTATTACCCACCTTCTGAAGCCTGCTTCTGTCAATTCCTCAAATTCATTCTCCATCCAGTTTTGTTCTCTTCCTGGAGAGAAGTTGTGATTCCTTGGGGGAGAAAAGGCACTCTGGTTTTTGGTGATTTTATCTTTTTGTGCTGGTTTCTTCCCATCTTCATGGATTTATCTATTTTTTATTTTTGAAGTTGGTGACTTTTGGATGGGTTCTCCAAGTGGATGTCCTTTCTGTTGATGTTAAAGCTATTTCTTTCTGTGTTTTAATTTTCCTTCTAAGAGTCTCCTCTACTGCAGGACTACAGGAGGTCCACTCCAGACCCTGCTTGCCTGGGAATCACCCATGGTGGCTGCAGAACAATAATGATTGCTGCCTGTTCCTTACTCTGGTAGCTTCTTCCTAGGAGGGTACCCTCCAGATGTCAGCCAGAGCTCTCCTGTATGAGGTGACTCTTCGGGTATATGGCGGTCTAGAGCTGCTTGAGGAGGCAGTCTACCCCTCATCAGAGCTCAAGTGCTATGCTGGAAGCTTCATTGCTACCTTCTTAGCTGCTGGGCAAGGAAGTTTAAGTCTGCTGCATTGGAACTTACAACTGGCCCTTTTCCCAGGTGCTCTGTACCAGGAAGGTGAGGCTTTACTTATAAGTCCCTAACATGGGGCTGCCTCTTTTCAGAGATGCCCTATGCAACAAGGAGGGAGTCTAGTCACAGTCTGCATGCAGAAGCATTGCTGAGCTGCTGCAGGCTTTACACAGGTGCTTTGTTTATCTTTCTCACACAGGTATTTCTTTTACATAGGTGAGGTAGAATTGCCTCAGTAATGGTGGACTGCCCTGATAATGGCAGACTGCCTTGGTAATGATGGACACCCTTCCCTCCACTGAGCTTGACCATCCCAGGTCGAGCTCAAACCGCTGTGCTGTTAGTGAAACTCTCAAGCCAGTGGGTTTCAGTTTTCTGGTCTTTGTGGGAGTGGGACCTGCCGAGCAATATCACTTGGCTTCCTGCCTTCAGCCCCCTTTTTTCAGGGGAATGAGCAGCTCTGTCTTGCAGACATTCTAGGCATAGGTTAAAACAGTTGCCCAGATCTGTGCTGGGAAACTTCGGTGCCAGCTGAAACTGCTGCCCAGATTTGTGCTGGAAAACCACGGTACTTATTGGCCTGGCAGGATTCTCCTCATCTGTTGACTGTAAAGATAAGGGGAGAAGTACAGTATCTTAACCGGGGTGCCGGAGTGACTGGAAAAGTCGCTGATAACCTTCTATGGGTAGGAGCAAGGGAGTTCTCTGGCCTGTTTCACTTTCTGGGTGAGGCAGTGCTTCACCCTGCCTCAGTTTGCCCTCCTTGGGCTATACCCACTGTCAAACCAGTCCCATTGAGATGAATCTGGTACCTCAGTTGGAAATACAGAGATCACTCACCTTCCGATTGTATTTGCTGGGAACTGCGCTCCAGAAATGTTCCTATTTATCCATCTTGGTGGAAGTTCTCCCATAGTGAATTTTTCAATTTGTGAAGTTCAGTTTGGTTATTTTGAAAAATGGCTTTGTTATCTTTCAGCTCTTGGATGATTTTACTGTGTTGTTGCTGTTTTTGTTGTTGTATTGGGCTTGAACTTTCTTCTGTATCCCATCGAGCTTCCTTGCCATCTAGATTCTAAATTCTACGTCTATTATTTTAGCCATTTCAATCCTGTTAGAAACCATTGCATGGGAGCTAATGAAATCATTTAGAGGTAAGAAGACACTCTGACTTTTAGAATTAGAGAAGTTTTTTTATTTTGTATTATACTCTAAGTTCTGAGGCACATGGCAGAATGTGCAGGTTTGTTACGTAGGTATAAATGTGCCATGGTCATTTGCTCATACTCCCTCCCTGCATCCATGTGTTCTCATTGTTCTATACTCACTTATAAGTGAGAACATGAGGTGTTTGGTTTTCTGTTGTTGTGTCAATTTGCTTAGAATGATGGTTTCCAGCTTTATCTATGTCCCAGCAAAAGATATAAACTCCTATTTTATGGCTGCATAGTGTTACATGGTGTAGAAAAAGATGACCAGGGGCAGCCTTTGTTACTTGTAATTAAATGATTACAAGCTTGCTTTGCTTTTCATACACTGAGATTTGTGCCATAAATCAAATATTGAATTAAGAAAACTCCAAAGTATGGTACAGTAAAATAAAAGCAGAGATCAAGCAGTAGCAGGAGACCTATAGTAAAGACGACCTGAGAGTGCCTTTATAACCGCGGAACACCGTGGTGTGGTTTCAAAGCAAGACAGACTGCTTTGGTCCCACGATCTCTTCCCAACATAGGGTCTGCATGAGTGTTTCATAAAGAAGGCTTGTGAAAGAACTCCAGGAAGGAATGCAACTTCTGCTCACAAGACACAAAAGGGTCTTTGCAGATGAGAGCTTGCAGGACTGGAAAGTCTTGCACGGCAGAAATAACTGGAATGCCACAGACTCTGTCTATGTTCTCAGAATATGGAGTAATTCTGATTGCTCTGTGTTTGCAATGCCCAGGAGATTAAAGCCCCTTAATGCATCATGTGTGGTCAGACCTTATGGTGCCTTATCTGCTCTGCTTCTTTGCAAATGTACCTGGATAGACAATGGGTGGTAAAACTAAGTGTTATTAGGATTTCTTAGAAGAACTACATTTGCTATTGAATGCTGCAGACACATGCTTTCCCCCTGGCCATCTTTCTTCTCAATCACTCTCCCCACAGCCTGCAAGATTAACAAGATTATGCACCTAATAAAAGTGTGTGGAGCCCAGAGATCAGTGACAACGTGGTTGACCCCACTAGAGTGTGTTGGCCCCCTAGATCCATGCTGTTGAATTCTACTCTTGTCTCTGTCTTATTTCTTTTCTCACTCCCTCATCACCTCTGGGACTCGGGGCACCCACGTGCAGGATTGGGTTGAATCCCAATACCATGGTGTATACGTGCCACATTTTCTTTATCCAGTATATCATTGATGAGCATTTGGGTTTGTTCGAACTCTTGGCTATTATAAACAGTACTGTAATAATCATACGAGTACATGTGTTTTTATAATAGAATGATTTACAGTCCTTTGGGTGTATACCCAGTAATGAAATTTCTGGGTCAAATGGGGATCCACATTTTTCTTGCTGATGATGCAAAAACATTACAAATACCTAATGTACAACCCGACTTGAATTCTGCTCTTCTTTCCAAATACCTCTTTATTTTGGTGATCTACCTAGTTGTACAAGCAAGATACCCAATCTCTGGCTTTCTTCATCCCAGACAGAAATGTGTTCCTGTCAAAATTTTCCTTTACATTGAAATTATGTATATTTCCAGTTATAAGAAGTGATATTTAACATCTGCTTAAAAATATTTGATACTTTTAAACTCTTTTAAAAGAAAAGCAAAGATTTTTGTTTGTCTGTTTTACCTTGACCTTTAAGCCCTGTAGGATATGGTTTCTACATATCTTTCTTACTCCTTTCTCCCATGATCTCAGAGATCTAGCCACATGGTCCTTTATTCTGTCAAATGATTTTTCCAACCATTACCTCTCTTACTTTTTCTTCTTCCTTCTGTATCTCTCCATCTGAAACATTCTTTTCTCCCTTATTTCCATAGCCAATTGTTTCCCATATTGTATCTCAGTTTTCGTCATTGTCTAAAGGAAGCCATCCCCAAGGAAGTCTTTTCTTAACAATTTGTCTTCTTGGCCTTGCAACCATTGTATATCAGGATTCCTAGCTCTGGCCTCATTCTTGCCATATATCACCACTTCCACTTATTTTACTATGTGGAGAAATGTTGGTTGTCTCTACCTAATCTCTCTCAGCTTGTACACTTCCTGCCATTTTTTTAGGAGATAAGGAAAGATGGGACTCACTATGTTGCCCAGGCTGACCTTAAACTCCTGGGCTGAAGTCCTCCTCCTATCTCAGCTTCCTAAGTAGCTGAGACTACAGGCATGTGCTACTTCAGCTGGCATCTCCAGCCATTTTTAATACAGTTGTGCAGCATGCTAAAGGCCAAGATGATGGGAATAAAATATCACTTGTTCTTAGAAAATCAAAGATCTTAGAGCCGCATGATATATAATTCTACCCATAAGGTAGCATTGAAGAGATATGATATTATCATGAATAGTTATAAATACAAGAAACATGTATTTGCAAAACACACATGAGACATATGTATGGTTAAATCCTAATGGTGACAATCTTATTAAGGAGAAGAGATGAACATATAGAGGAGGAGATTCTATGGGAGTAATATTCCTGAATATGAGGAAGGAGGTAATGTTCAAGATATAGGGGGCATGGTTTACCTTTTCTGTTGAAACATGAGGCAAGAAGAACAGTGTATAGATGTGGTAGGTGTTAGAATGTTCATATTTTGTCAATAATCTCAGTACTTATGTAAGTTATTAGGTATGGTCATCATTTAAACTGGAAGGAAAAGTGGATATCAGGAGTTTAAAGAGAACAGAGATGGCTTGGAAAACTTTTCTGAGTATGGGAGTTTAAGTCTGTTTCAAACACCTGGTATGCTTAGAATGAGGACTAAGTGATCTTCCATACTTTAGTTTCTTCAATCATGTATTCAAAGCTTGCTGTCTATGTGGTAGATACTATGTTAAGGACTGGGTATACAAAGCTACATAAGACATGGTTCCCACCTTAGAGACGTAATATATAGTGAAAGAGATAAATTTAAGGAATATCTAGATACCACTGCTATGTTTACTATTATTTATTATGTTTTCTATGGTTTCATATCTGAAGTTTTACGGTAGGCTGAAGAATAAAGGACATTAATTTTTGCCTGTGTTCATATGTGCTTAGTGTGCATGTGTGCACGCATGCACGTGTGTGTGTGTGTGTGTGTGTGTGTGAATGATGCTTGAGGGGAAGGAAGGTGATTTCAATCAGGCTTATCACTATCTAATTTAATTAAAACATCTTTTCATTTGATCACTCTTTTGTTGAGAATCTTTTGTAAGAATTCTCAAACTGCTTCTTGCTTTTCAAAGGCCTCCATCCTTTGGTCGCATCCTTACTTTCTTATTTTTAAAACTTATATTTTCCATCCTAATTTTCTAATTGCATTTTTTTAAATTTCAATGCTGGATAAAGTTTTTATTTCCACAGCATTTTCACTAGATGGAAGCATTAACAGTTGAAACATCTGAAAAAAAAGAATTTACTCCAAAATGCCCTCTTTTGGGTGGTGTGAGCTCTGTGAGCATTCCTGCTTGGTTTTTATTTACTCACCTCTATTATATATGTTTCATTTATTTGGTTAATCCAGTACTCAGAATATCAGGTAGAAATATTTCATTTTTATCTTTTTTTTTTTACTGCATTTTAGGTTTTTGGGTACATGTGAAGAACATGCAAGACTGTTGCATAAGTACACACATGGCAGTGTGATTTGCTGCCTTCCTCCCCATCACCTATATCTGGCATTTCTCCCCATGCTACCTCTCCCCAACTCCCCACCCCACGCTGTCCCTCCCCTATTTCCCCTCAACAAACCCCAGTGTGTAGTGCTCCTCTCCCTGTGCCCATGTGTTCTCATTGTTCAACACCCACCTATGACTGAGAACATGCTGTGTTTGATTTTCTGCTCTTGTATCAGTTTGCTGAGAATGATGGTTTCCAGGTTCATCTATGTCCCTACAAAGGATACGAACTCAGCGTTTTTGATGGCTGCATAATATTCCATGATGTATATATGTGTCACGTTTTCCCTGTCCAGTCTATCATGGATGGACATTTGGGTTGGTTCCAGGTCTTTGCTCTTGTAAACTGTGCAGCACCCTTTATTAGAGATCAGCAGGACTACCTATCCCTACTGGCATTTTGCAGTAATTTCTATGATGATTATGTAATACCAACCTCACCTCTTCTCCAGCTTTAGAGGCTTTTAACCTTCTGCTGTGTATCATTCAACATTATGCTCAAATTCCACCTTCAGCGATTACAACTTTCATAATGTTTTAACCCATAAATAACTTCCTTTGTTTAGCTTTACTGGCCCTGAAAGCCAGTTCCATGGTAAACTTAATTACTCTTTAGATGTCTTGTATGTGCTAATTTTGATTCCACAGGTATATTATACACATGTCTATCATTTACTCCTTACCTCCTTCAGCATCTAGTAAAGTGCCGAGTTCAATAAATACTTGAGAGCCTTGTGTGAAGATACCAGGCTAATTATGCAACGTTTATTGGGAAAATAGCTCAAAGTAGATGCTCTACCAATTGAGGGGTATAATTTTGTTTGAAAAACAAAGAATTATATCATTTGTTTGAATTACTTATTCATAATTTTTGTTTTCTTGTGATGTTCAGTTATCTTTGAATAGATTTTACATTATAACTTTTAGCTGTGGTCTGTATAAATATGGTTGACCTCTTATTTTTTATTATGATATGGAGTGTGGAGTATCATCAATCCAAAATTGAATCACTCCCTACTTCCTTTCACTAGTATTTTTTGGATTCTACATAAAAATCCTCTCAAGGATTCTTTTCATTAACCTCATATTGTGAATCTATGTGCGTGAAGTCTACCACCCAAGGCTCCAATAAAAGCACCAATGTGACTATTTCCTCTTCTCAGACCTGCTTTTCTCTCTAATGGCCTCCTACTGGAGACTTTAGCATCATGTCCAAGTTGTTTTTCTTCTACATGTATCTTCTTTTCGATCATTCGATTCATTATTCTTTTATTATTCTTTTCATGAACATGAGAAAGAACTAAAAGTTTTGTAGTTGAGGATTATTTAAATAAAATATGTGTCACCAATGGGATTTAACAGTGTGTATTGGAATGTTTCATTATACTACAAATATTTATCTGATGCTGAAAGAAGAAAATCAATTGATAAAATAGTGTGCAAATATTGTCTCAATTTTATAAAATATATATTCTTTCTAATATATAAAAATATTAAAATATATAATTAGTGGGTAATAAGTGTTTTTAGTATTCATTAGTGCTTTTTAGAAAATAGTTCTCTGTGTATATGGTAGGATTGTACATCTCCATTTCATTTGGTAGTAAGTGTGTTAGTGTGGTTTGTTTTCCCTATGAAATGTGAATGGAATATATAAATGTTACTTCCAGGTGGCACTTCAAGAGAAAATTTGAGTCACAGTCCCTTTCTACTGCTGCCATTGTTGTGGAGGCATTTGCTCAAATGATTTCTTCATTAGCCAAGTTTCTGAGTGGCCAATGAACAGAAACACTCCTGTTCACCCATGTTGGATATGTGACATGAGTGATAAATAATCTTTTGTGCTAAACTATCAAGATTTTGGGGGTTATTTGTCAGGGTTGCATAATCTGGTCCATCCTGAGTAATTGAATATTCATTTTACAATTTTTGGAAGATGCAGAACGCAAGAAGAAGAAAAAGAAAACTAATTGCACTATATTGTATGTATGCAAAGCATTTTTATGCACTTGTCTTTTTGTATAAGCTATGCCAAATTATATTTTTTAAATGCTAGAAGTCTGATTTTCCTAAGCAACAAAAATGAACTCGATCTTATATAAAAAACGTATTTCTTTTATTCTGTTATACTAGTCCCTTCCTAATAATTATGCATCTTCAGGAATACTGTACTTAGAGTGGACTCCAAGCTAAATCAAGGAGCAAGTTGTTTGTTGAACTCTAAGCCTCTCCTTTATGTTGCCTTCATCTGTTCCTTTTATTCACATCATACTTACCTACTTAAGGCTATCACTAAGAAAAGCTATTATGTCCTCTTTAGGGCATTTGATGCTCTCCGAAGAACTCTTCATGCTTGACTTAATTTATATACTTAATTACTTCTATTTTCCTTAGAATAATATTCAGTTATGTGTTTAATTCTATTTTCTTAAGAATAATATGTAATTCCTAAAACATTTCATAGTAAAGTGAAATGCTAAAAAATTTTTTAGCCTTTGTGCATATGTAGTACATTAACATAGAAAATAATAAATTTTTTAACGCTTTAAAATAATCATTTGTGAATGTTAACTTTTCTCATTTGAACAGTAAGCTCTCCCAGTGATCAGTAGGAATTTATTTGAGACATATGAAGGAGGCAAATAGTTTGCAGAAACCACTCTATATCATAAACAACTATTCTGAACAAACAGTAAATAATTTTAATGTTTACTACATCAGCATTTTTAATTTTGCTTTTCTCTAACTTTTACCAACCTATCTCCTCTCATATATTATGATGCATAGATTTGAACATCAGTACCCTTAAGGCTAAAGTCAGTTGTAAAAGTGTGAGCTTCAAGGTCATATGAGTCTTGGCTCTCACTGTATAAAATAAATTTATAGAGAAAGAATTATTCTTCATTCTTTTAATGTTTGAGATGCTAAGGAGAATTTGTGTAATATATGTTTTGTGATTTTTCTAAAATGGCTTACCACAATTAAGATTGAAAAAAAAAAAACCAGTCTTTTTGAACCCATTAATTATTCCTATGCACTCCCTCCAGCCCCCTACCCTCCCCAGCCTCCAGTAAACATCATTCTACTCTATATCTCCATGAGTTCAATTGTTTTAATTTTTAGCACCCACAAATGACTGGGAGCATGCAAAATTTGTCTTTCTGTGTCTGGCTTATTTTAGTTAACATAATAATCTCCAGTTCTACATGTGTTGTTGCAAATAACAGATTCTCTTCTTTTTAATGGCTGAATAATGTTCCATTGTGTATATGTACCACATTTTCTTTCTCCATTGTTGATGGACCCTTAGATTGTTGTGTCTAATTGAAGGACACTTAGACTGCTGTGTCTTAGATTGTGTGACACTTAGATTGTTGATTTTTTTATGTTTTCCACATTTTATTTGGACATCATATCTTTTAAAAACAAAAGGATGCAAACATTTGCACTTCTCATTTTTTTTTCATAGATAGATGTGGCTTCATTTATTTCCTTCAGGCTTTTTATCACCAAGACTCCAAGTCTGATTTTGGTACTGCCTATTTTGTTTGAAAATTTAGGAAGGCGTCATCTTCAAAGCAACACTCCAATTGGGCTTCTTCACTGTTTAGCTGCATTATTTCTTCTAGGACATTTGTAACAGACACAACAAATAGAATTTTAGTTTGGGGTTCTTTTTTTCTTTTTTCTTTCTTTTTCTAAAATAAGAATGTTTCCTGCTCATTTGTGTTTTCTTTTCTTTGAATATATTGCACGATATTTTATTATTAAAAAAAGGTTTTATGTCTCAGGTAAAAAGTTTTTCTCCTTCACTTGGGAGGTGTCAACTCATTGTTGTTGGACACTTAGCTTGCTTCTAAATCTTGGCTATTGTAAATAGTGTTGCAATAAATATAGAAATGTAGATATTTCTTTGATATGCCGATTTTCTCTCTTTTGGATATATACCCAGCAGTAGGATAACTATGTTATAAAATAGCTCTCTTTTTAGTTTTTTGAAGACCCTCCAAACCATTCTCCATGGTGGTTGCACTAATCTACATTCCCACCTACAGTGTATCAGGATACCCTTTTCTCCACATTCTC
The DNA here is from genome assembly GCA_028533165.1 of Leontopithecus rosalia. NCBI lineage: Eukaryota > Metazoa > Chordata > Mammalia > Primates > Cebidae > Leontopithecus > Leontopithecus rosalia. Next base: position 121,444,554 of record CM052649.1, read on the forward strand.
ATTTGCATTTATTACTGCCTGTCTTTTGAATATAAGCCATTTTAACTTGGGTGGGATGATAGCACATTGTAGTTTTAATTGGCATTTCTCTGATAATCAGTGAAGTTGAGGACAGTTGCATATACCTGTTTGCCATTTATATGTCTTCTTTTGAGAAAGGTCTTTCATGTTGATTGCAGAATTACTCACAATAGCCACGACAAGGAAACAACCAAAGGTTCTGTCATCAGATGAATGGATAAATTGTGGTATATATAGTATGATGGAATAGTACTCAGCCTTAAGAAAGAAAATTCTATTGTTTAAGACAACATGGATAAATGGAGAGGACATTATTCTAAGTGAAGTAAACCAGACCATAGGGAGAAAAATACCACATGACCATACTTATATATGAAATCTTTTAAAACATTAAATAAATTGAAATGAAGAGTATAATGGTGATTGGGGTGAGAAGACAGAGGAAATGGGTAGATGTAGGCCAGAGGGGACAAAGTTGCAGTTATATAGAATGAATCAGTGTAGAGATCTAGTGAACAAGATGAGGACAACAGTTAAGAATATTGTGTGCTGGAAATTTGATAAGAGAGGTTTTAGGTACTTTTACCACACACACAAAAATAAGTATGAGAGGGTGGATGTGTTAGTTTACTTGACAAGAGTAATCAATTTATTGTAGATGTGTATATCAAAACATTGTGCTGTACATCTTAAATATATACAATAAAGAAAGTGTTCAAACTTCCCAAGATCTAGAAGACATCAGAGAGAATTGTATATCTCACTTGCAATGATGCCAAGTGAGGTTTCATTGTCTTATCACATGTCTCTTTTTAGTTTTGGGGAGAACTTGGGTCTATCTGAGGCAGAGAGAAAGTGTGTACTCTAAGTATACTAAAAGCTGGAACTTTTGTTCTCCTAAAGTAGGAAGCACTCAGAAGTGGGAATGTTTACAGGAGAGAGTCCATACAGAACTGAGGTAAAATTTTTTCAAATTAAAGAAATAATTTGGAGGCATATGGAAAGAAATGAATATTTTTAATGAACTAAGTTAGAATAGGAGGACTCTTCAACTGGTCAGAAAATAGAATTTTAAGTAAAGGAAAGAAAAACTAATGTTGTAGATATGAGGATCTTTGTTGTTAAGTAGGGGTGTGTGTGTGTGTGTGTGTGTTGTTGTTGTTGTTGTTGTTTTTTGACCTTACTGCTAGTTTGTAAAGACTGACTGTTCAATTATGAAGCAAACTGCAGTTTGTAATGCAAAATGACCGTATAATGACGCTTGTTTTGCATTTACTGCAGCCTTTCCAGGAATGTAGGCACAGGCTAATCTAAATGTAGAGGATTATGTTAGCTTCTGAGAACCTCTGAGAAAGGGTTGTCCTGTTAAAGTCATAAAGACTCTTCTTTTTCTTCAAAGGGTATTTTTCTTTTCTATGTAGAAAATCTACCAAGAAACCTTACCAAATATCTAAGGATGGCAAAAAGTGTGATCTCAGACCTATTCATGTTTGGGAATTCTAATAAGCTTAATTTATGTTTTTGTTTGTTTTGTTTTAAATTTTTGTGAGTACATAGTATGTTTAAATATTTGTAGGGTACATGGAATATTATGATATAGGCATACAATGCATAATAATCACATCAGGGTAAATAGGGTATCCATCATTTTAAGGATTTTCCTTCTTTGTATTTCAAACAATCCAATCATAGTCTTTTAGTTATTTTTAAATGTAAAATAAATTATTGTTGATTATAGACACTCTGTCATGCTATCACATACTAAAACTTATTCATTCTACCTAATTATATTTTTGTACCCATTAACCATCCCCACTTCCTCTCATCCCCACTGCAAAAGTATCCTTTCTAGCCTCTGGTAATCAACATTCTACTATCTCCATGAGGTCAATTGTTTTTATTTTTAAATCCCACAGATAAGTGAGAACATGCAGAAGTTTATCTTTCTGTGAATGGCTTATTCTACTTAGCATAATGACCTCCAATTCCACCCATGTTGTTGCAAATGACAGGGTATTATTGTTTTTTTGTGGTGGAATAGTACTCTATTGTGTGTATGTACATTTTTTTATTCATCTGTTGATGGATGCTTAGGTTACATTCCAATTTTAGCTATTGTAAACAGTGCTGTAACAAACATAAGAGTGCAGATATCTCTTTGATATATTGATTTTCTTTCTTTTGGGTATGTATCTAGCAGTGGGATTGCTGGATTATATAGTAGCTCTATTTTGAGTTTTTCAAGGAACCTCCAAACCGTTCTCCATGGTGGTTGTAATTTACATTTCCACTAACAGTGTACAAGTGTTTCCTTTTCTCCATATCCTCGCCAGCATTTGTTATTGCCTGTCTTTGGATATAAGCCATTTTAACTGAGGTGAGATGATATCTCATTGTAGTTTCATTTTGCATTTCTCTGTGAACCAGTGATGTTGAGCACCTTTTCATGTATCTTTTTGTCATTTATATGTCTTCTTTTGAGAAATGTCTATTCAGATGTTTTGCCCATTTTAGAATAGGATTGTTAGATTTCTTTTCCCTATAGAGTTGTTTGAGCTTCCTATGTATTCTGGGTATTAATCCCTTATCAGATGGGTAGTTTGCAAATATTTTCTCTCATGTTGTCTCTTCACTTTGTTGATTTTTTTCTTTGCTGTGCAGAAGCTTTTTAGCTTAATGGGTTCTGTTTGCCATTTTTGCTGTGGTTGCCTGTGCTCATGGGGCATTACTCAAGAAATCTTTGTCTAGTTCAATGTCCAGGAGAGTTTCTCTATTTTTTTTAGTAGTTTAATAGTTTTAGGTCTTAGATGTAAGTCTGTAATTCATTTTGATTTGATTTATGTATAATGTGAGAGACAGGAATCTAGTTTCATTCTTCTGCATCTGGATATTCAGTTTTCCCTGCACCATTTTTTTGGAAAGACTGTCCTTTCCCCAGTATATGTTCTTGGCACCTTTGTGAAAAATGAGTTCACTGTAGGTGTGTAGATTTTTTTTCTGGGTTCTCTATTCTGATCCATTGACCTAGGTGTCTCTGTTTATGCCAGTTGGTACCATGCTGTTTTGTTACCACAGCTCTGTAGTATTATTTGAATTCAGGTACTGTGATTGCTCTAGTTTCACTTGTTTTGTCAGAATAGCTTGCCTATTCTGGGTCTTTCATGGTTCCATATAAATTTTAATATTGTTTTTTCTGTTTCTGTGAAAAAAATGTCATTGTTATCTTGATAGGGGTTGTATTGAATCTGAAGAATGCTTTGGATGTATGGACATTTTAATAATATTGATTCTTCCAATCTACGGACATGAAATATCTTTTCAATTTTTGTGTATTCTCTTCAACTTCTTTTATCAGTGTTTTATAGTTTTCATTGCAGAGATCTTTCATTTCTTTGGTGAAACTAATTCTTAAGATTATTTTGTGAGTAGTTATTGTAAATGGGGTTACTTTCTTAAATTTTTTTTTTAGTTTGCTGTTGGCATATAGAAATGCTACTAATTTTTGTATATTGATTTTTTTTTATCCTGAAACTTTACTGAATTTATCAGTTTGAATAGGGTTTTTATTTTCCGTATGTGTGTGTGGAGTCTTTAGGTTTTCCTGAATGTAAGATTATATCTGCAAACAAGAATAATTTGACTTTTTTCTTTCCACTTTGAATGCCCTTTATATCTTACTTTTGCTTGATTGCTTTAGCTAGGAAATTTAGTATTATGTTGAATAGCAGTGGTGAAAAAAGGGATTCTTGTTATGTTCCAGATCCTAGAGGAAAGGTTTTTAGTTTTCTTTCATTCAGTATGATGGTAGCTGTGGGTCTGTCATATTCGGCTTTTATTTTGTTGAAGTATGTTTCTTTATGCCAGTTTTCTGAAGGTTTTATTAATCATGAAGAGATGTTAAATTTTATGAAATGCCTCTTCAGTATCAATGGAAATGATCATATAATTTTTGTTTTTCATTCTGTGGATATGATGTGTCAAATTTCTTAATTTGTGTTTGTTGAACCATCTGTGCATCCCTGGAATAAATTCAATTCAGTCATGATGAATAATGTTTTTAATGTGTTGTTGAATTCAGTTTGCTTGTATTTTGTTGAGGATTTTTGCATCAGTGTTCATCAGGAATATTGGCTTATGGTTTTTTTATTTCTTTTTTTTTGATGTGTCTTTGTTTGGAATGGTATTATGGTAATACTAGCTTCATAGTATCAATTTGAAAGCATTCCCTTTCTTCTATTATTCAGAGTCGTTTCAGTAGAATTGGTGTTAGTTATTTTTTAAATGTTTGATAAGGTTATTATGTTGTTGCTGAGCTCTAACAAATAATATAAGCTTGTTTACCTTGTGACAACATAAATTTGTTTATCTAGGAATGCTTATGCATTTGCATTTTTACGTCTGTTTCTAGAAAAACAACTATGTATTCATATATCAGGGCCATTGGACTTTTTTTAAAAAATAGAAAAAACAGGCACAACATTTGTTTTTAATTTCTGGGGCACTATTAATAAACCTAGTACATTTGTAGCAGTACAATGGTGACAAAGCAGGAAATTTCCCTGACTGTTTTGAGGGTAAGAACTGGAGTGCAGGCACTGGAAGTAGCCAGCTGCTTCAGCACTGGCAGAGTCAAAGCTCCACTCACTCAAAAGCACTTAATTAAGTGCTTAATTAACCTTTCGCTGGAGGGAGCATACAGATGAGGTGGTGCAGGAGCTGGGGTGAGCATTTTGGCGTGCCAACAGGAACGAAATTTCTACAGGTCCCACAGGAGCATCTTGGGGGTGCCTGTGATCCTTGAAGCCACAGAAGGAGTTTGGGGTGCCAACAGGAACGAAATTTCTTCAGGTCCCACAGCAGCATCTTGGGGGTGCCTGTGATCCTTGAAGCCACAGAAGGAGTGTTACAATCACTGCTCTTTTAGCTTTGCCATCCATGGACAGCTTACATGTTAACAGCTCAGTAGAGTGTCAGTGTGACAGCCTTTTGCACCTGCACCTGAGTGTCCAGGAGGAATGTTACATGAATGAATTTTAAGGAGGGTCAAAACGGGGGATTTTATTGCCAATGAAGGAGACTCTCAGCAGGAAGGGAAACTGAAGAGGGGATGGATTGGGGGAAGATAATCTTCCTCTGGAGTCTGGCTGGAGATGACCCAACTCACCTCCAAAGCTCTGCCATCAAGCTGTACCTCAGAAGTCAAGCTGCTTCTCTCCAACTGTAGTCTCTGACATCCAGCTACATCTCCTCTTCTCCTCTCTCTGATGGTTGAGCCTGGGATTTTTATGGGCACGGGATGGGTATTGGGGCAGGCCATGGATGGTTTTAGAAAAGGCAACATTTGAGTGGGAAAACAGGGATGTATGTTCTCATTTTGGGCCATGGTTCCAGGCTTGAAGGTGATGCCCTTTTCAGGAACCTGTTTTCTTCTGCCTGGAATGTTTTTGTTTCCTGTCCCTATGAATGTGAAAATTGGTTTTGATTTAAAATGATTAAATACTAGTTAACAGAGTTAAGTTTGTTATTGCTAGAAAGAGTTAAAAAATAGATCCCACACTGATCTATGTTTAGGCTTTGTGGTGACAGAACCTGGCACTTAAGTGACACTCAAATATTTGTTGACTCATGATTCAAATGTAGCGATTTTGAGGCTAAAATAAAAACTGTAGAGTATAACAAGTTTTTATAACTTATCTTAACCACTGTAATGATTTTAGTCAAAGCTTTTATTTTTCTTTCTTCATTTAGATTTCCTGACCTCTGAAAAGTGGAAGACAATTTTATGTTAAAAAAAATCTCTAGGCCAGGTGTGATGGTTCATGCCTATAATCCTGAAACTTTTAGAGGACAAGCCAGGAGGATCACTTGAGGCCCGGAGTTTGAGACCAGCCTGGCCAATATAGCATGACCCTGCCTCTACAAAACATAAACAAAATAATAGCTGAGTATTGTGGCACATGCTTGTAGTCCCAGTTAAAGCAGGAGGCTGAGATAGGAGGATCACTTGAGTCTGGATGTCAAGGCTGCAGTGAGCTATAATCTCTCAACTGCACTGTGGCCTGAGTGACAGAGCAAGACCTTGTTACATATATATATAAAAAATCTCTAAAACCTCTAAAATGATGTGATGGCTGGGATTAGCTTCAGAACAATGAACAAGATGAACTACAATTTGATCACTCTTGAAGCTGAATGATTCATACAAGGGGTGCATTATATTACCCTATCTACTTTTATATATATCTAAAACTTTTCAACACATGAGATAAAAAAAAAGGATTTGTAAGATTGAAATGTAGTTCCTGTGTCTTTCCCAAATACTTATTTTTAATTCTGCATCCCATTCTTAAAAGACAAATGGAGTTGGGGAGAGCATTTCCAAACTCCAAAAATTTGATAGTATTGCTTACCTCCCTAACCCTAGGTCTCCTCTTTAGGAGCTTCTGGGTAGGAAAGAAGGCTTTTGGAAGTTTCCCAAGACTTATGGTTGAACAACCTTCTTTAGTTTCCATTACCTTCTGTTCTGGATTGAGGCAAAGCCTTTGAAGTTCAACAATTTACAGGAGTGTGACAGGGTAGGTGTTTTTCCATTGAGAATGAGATAATGGCAGCATTCCTTGCCTGAGGAAGGAGTTGCAAGAATCTGCAGTGCTGTTGCCTCAGGGCACACTTGGGACAACTGCAACCAGCTGTTGCTGATAGGGCTGGATTTTAATTAATTATTTTGGTAATTGTGTTGGTGATTTTCCATTTTCCTAAGTCTTCAAAAAAAAAAGGAAACACATCTAAAATTGTTTATGTAACTACTAGAAGAAACACAAGGCTCTTAGCCACTGACCTAGTGTACCTTGACCAAATTGTATTATACTTTGTGGACATTGACTATCATCTAATTTGTGAGTCTTTTTTGATCACTCATGTTTTGCTGGAAATATTTCAACAAAGGAGAGGAGATACTTTGAGCTGTCTTTGCTCTTGCCTTGTCAGATGTTCTCAATCTGCTCCATTATAATTGAGCCAATGTGAATTTTAATCTTTCTTCTTAAGAAATGCTCAAATTTATATCTAGAACACTGAAATTCAATATATATTTAAGTTCTCTCTGGTCAGCTTAAAAGAAACCTAATACATATGTAACACTACAATAATGTAAAAATTACTTTTGTTTGACTTAAAATGATTAAATATTAGTTAACAGAGTCAACACTTATTTATTGCTAGAAAGACTTAGAACAATCTCCAGGGTTTGTTTTTTTATCTGAAAGTTCTTACTTTATGGAATAGAAGTTACTGATACCCAGAAAAGCCACGTGACTCATCCACGACCACAGGTCCCTTTGAGAAAACTCAAGTTGCTTTTCTTTCTCTGAAATGCAGTTTTACAGAGCCTGACAAGAAAATTCACTCAGCACAGCCATAGTTCAAAAGTTAGTGAGCCACATGAGCTATGGTAAAGTAGAAACATGAATTTGCTATTGTCTGCAGTTTTATTTAATGCAACACACATACGATGGAGACTCCAGCTTTAGAGTTCTCAGGGAGACAATGTAATGTAATATTTCTATTACAGAAAAAAATAGAGAAAACTTAGCCATAAAAGATCTAGTTCAAAAATTCAGTTAATGTGCATTTGGGAAATCAAAATATCCTTCTAATATTCAAAGAAAATAATTGTTGTTAAAGTCAATTTCGGAGAAGCCTGCTTTTACTAATACTTTTCTTAAAGAATAGTCACTCAAAAAATTCAGAAAATAGATTCAGCTTGAAGTCAAATATTCTCTATCAACTATACTGATAAGACAGAAATTGGGGGCATGGGGAGGCTTTTAGAAAAGATTCGGTAAATGAAAACTACATTACCAAGTGAAATGCACCTAATATTTTATTTCTCCTAAAATATTTATAAGAATTAACTTTCCTCTGTTTATGAAGTGTACATTATGTATAGTTATTTAAGGCTACTAAAAGAAAATTGAAAAAGGCAATTTAAAATGGTTTACATTCTCTTAACCTTTTTCAATTTGAGTTATTCAACCAGTGCCACCATACATAGAACCTTACCCATTCTAAAGGAGACACAGACCACTTTGTAGAAAAAAAATACCTTTAAATACTTGATGTCTTGGAAGAATGGAGAAAAGAGGGGGAAGGGAAGTAAGGAGGGTAGAAGAAAGTACTCCTTTCTAACAACATTTTAAGAGCAATATTCTTAGAAATATTTGACTCCTGTTAACTGTGCCTTACATATTTGCCAAGTGCTAAAATAAAAGAGTAGAGGAGACAGTAATAACAGTGGGTCATACAGGTGGAAGCAAGATAACAAAGATAACTCCTGGAAAGGCACAATGCCTGTGCACCGACCCTGGGGAAGGAAGCAGGGGCATCTGTGCCTGGACTGTGAGTTGCAAAGCACCACTTGACTTTCAGTTCCTGTGTGGAATATGTAAAATTAATAGCATCCCCCTCTTCTTATTTTAATTCTAGGTAACCTAGATGCTTGAAACTTGGGAACTTCATCATCTGTTCCCTTTACTGCTAATGAGAAATTTTAAACTGAGTAACTTCACATGTATGAGCCTGATTATTTATCAAAATAATCTCCTGAAAATATTGACATACTGAAATACTGTGGATATTATTTATACATTATACTATTGACATATTATAGATATTATTTTAAAGGGCCTCAGAACTATTTTTTGCATGTGATTCACTGTAAGAAATACATTTTATATCACAACCCACATATGCATACATGTAAATCTAAATTACTGAAATGGAAGTTTTATTTTAAAAAATCCTTCTTCTTACTAGGTATAATGCATTCTATTTTTGAATTTAATTGTTTCATTAAATATTCGGCATTCAATCTATTAAATTGATTTTACCACCCACAAAAGAAATGAGACTCAGAGTATGAGTCTGAATCACAAACATAAACAAATCAGGGTGCTGGTCGTATTTGAGAATAATACGAAATTCGAGTACACTTCATTTAAAACAAACAAGTCTGGTAGAATCCAGAAGTTATCAAATTTGGGTTTTATTTGTCATAATATAAAACTTAAAGTTTTCCAGAATCAGGTACTTTTCCAATTAGTATGTGGTTTATGCTGTTGACAGATGATTTAGCAGGATAGCTGTTTTAAATTTTAGACATTTTGCAATGAGAACAGTGATTTCTCATTTCGGGGGGGTTCTTAATATAAAGTTGGGGCCTCAGATAAGAAAGAAAACCTTCTGAATAGAGAATTTCAAAAAGAAACTGAGAACAATCTGGAGATAAAACAGGACTCTTAAAAATGACAAAATACTTACTAACACATAGCACCCTTACCATTAAATTTAGTTTTCCACAGGATGAATGTTTTCAAGAATCTCACAGTTAAAGCATCTTAAAGTTTTGAGTTTTGCTTTCTAATGCTCCCTCAATAAATGCAGGATTGCTCTGTGTTATTATTTCAATTATTAAAAATATATGTACTAAAAATCTACAGTATGTCCAGAAATCCAGAAAGCAACAAAATTTAAAAAGCTGTCCCCAGGATGCCTACAGTTAGAAGAGATAAAGGATGAGCAGTAATATCCTAAAATGGATGCTTATCCCCAGTAAGTGATGAGCTCCCTCTATTTATTTTCTCCTGCCATAGTAACTCCGTTTCTTCATTACTGGCTACTTCTTTATTAGACAGCTCTGGTTGTTAGAAAGTTTTTAACATTGAACTTTTTCTTCAGTGACATCAGTCCAAATTCTATTTTTGTCCTTTGTGGCCACACAGTTAAAAAATTACCAGAATGACATCAAGAAGGGAGACACATTCCTTAGACCCCATGAAAATCTGAGCAGGACACACCCACTGGCATCCCAGTTTGAGAAAAAGTAACTGCTGGACTGAATCCTAAAATAGAACCAGAACCATATACTATTTTAGTTGACAAGACCCTTCAAAGATATTTAGCCAACTTCTGTAATTCTTTAAATAGAAAAATGATTTTGCAACCTAATCCACTGAAATATTTTCTTGAAGACATGATTCTGATGTCAATAAGGACATCAGTGGAAAAATAGAATTTACTTTTCAGAAGTTTAAGTCAACTTTGCTGCAACATATTTTTTAGCCCTGAGATTAATATTTGATATGCTTTAGCTCCTAAAGTAACCTTAAACATAAGGCTCTGGGCTTTACGAAAAAGAATTTGTGTACATAGTATCCCCAATTGAGGTGAAGTTAAGAAGAACTAGAATGAACAACTAAAAAACTGTAGTACAGGCTACAATTTGTGTAGTACATAGCTTTTTCAAGCCATGGACTCTTATTGTTTTTATACTATATTCAGTTTACAATGTGTGTTCACAAACCTGCTCTTTTAAAGCCCCTCCGCCTCCAAAGTACTAGGATTACAGGTGTGAGTCACTGTGCCTGGTCTGCATCATTATTTTTTAGTGAAGTTTTCTGTAATTTATTTCAGACAGAACCTATCACCATCCAGTTTCAGAATTCTGTTCTATATAATGCTTGCATACTGTGCTTAAGGACACAGAAGTTACTATTTCCACTCATTTTCTAGAAGTCATGAAACACAGGACGTTCAGATGGTGGTAATAATTCCCACATTGTGTGTTCTATTGCCAGGCATGAAAAGAACATTTAACATGTTATCTCATCTCCACCCCAAAGCTTGTGCCTATCCATATAGGTCATATCCATATTAGAAATTGCAGTATGTTCTACTCTGTCACTCAAGCCAGAAACTTAGCTAAGAGTCACACTTGCTTCCACCCTTTTCCTCCCTCTTTCCATCCACATCCAAGATCTTGGATCCCACTTCAGTGTGTTTTTTGGATCACACAGCAGAATAAGAGATTTTAGAATGCAAATCTGGATAGGTCCCTGTCCACCTGATGCATTCCAGTGGCTTCCATTTCACTTAGAAGAGAGCCCAGACTCCTGCCAGGGCCAGCAAGGTTCTCCTCTCCATCTCATCACAGGGCTTTCTTCCCGCCTCACCTCTTGTGCTGTAGAAATGTCTTTATTGCCAGAACATAGCAAGCTCTTCCTGTCCTGGTGTGTATCATTCCTCTCTCTGGAATGTTCTTCTCTTTGGCTATTTACTTATTTATTTTTACTTATTTATACATGGAGTCTCACTCTGTCACAGAGCTGGTGTGCAGTAGCACAGTCTTGGCTCACTGCAAGTTTCATCTCCCAGAATCAAGCAATTTTCCTGCTTCAGCCTCTTGAGTAGCTGGGATTACAGGCATGCACCACCATGCCTGGCTAATTTTTGTATTTTTAATGGAGACCAGGTTTCACCATATTGGCTAGGCTGGTCTCAAACTCCCAACCGCAAATGATCTGCCTGTCTCAAACTCCCAAAGTGCTGGGATTACAGGCATGAGCCACCATGCCTGGCCCCCTTTGCTCTTCGACTGATAGTCTCATTCCCAATTCTCTGGTCTCAGTAAGTCTCACTTCCTCAGAGATTTTCCCTGGCCTCTTAAACTGAAAGACAACTCTCCCACTGCCTGCCTTCTTCATGGTACTTACCACACTTTGCAGCGTTTCATCTGAGTGTTGCGTTTTTTATTAGCTGACTCCTACCCCAGTCAGTAAGATCCTGGCGTACCAAGACTATGTTTTTTCTTGCCTGTTGTACTTCTGGCACCTAGTAAACTGCCTGGCACTTTCTAGAAACCAAGTAAAATAATTGGTGAATGACTGACTAATCCTCCAAAGAGCCTTCTGACATACATACCAGTTCACAGATCAGAAAACAGGCTCAGCCAGGTGAGGTCACTTACACAAGGCCCCCAGCTAGTGCCATGGATGACCTGGCATCCAGCTGAGCCAAGGCACAGTCTGACTGTAAGGTCCTTTCCACTCCACTCACCTAGCCTTGCCCCCTTCCATTTAAAATGAGTATGTCCAGCCTGGGTGACATAGGGAGATTGTGTCTCTATCAAAAAAAATTTTTTTTAATTAGATAGGCATGGTGGTATGCACTTGTAATCCCAGTTACTTGGGAAGCTGAGGCAAGAGAATCATTTGAACCCAAGTAGCAGAGGTTGCAGTGAGCCAAGATCGTGCCACTGCACTGCAGCCTGGGTGACAGAGAGAGACTCTGCCTCAAAACAAAATTAAAATAAAATAAATACTGATGTCAGATTAATCTTGGGTTTCACAGTTTTAAGTCACTTATTCTCTCCAAAATGTTTAATTCTCCAGTGCCTAACAATACATCTAAATGTCTAAGCTGACCAGGCATGGTGATCCACACATATCAGCCTAGCACTTGGGAGGCCAGGGCAGGTGGATCAGCTGAGATCAGGAATTTGAGACCAGCCGGGCCAACATTTTCAAACTGCATCTCTACTAAAAACACTAAAATTAGCTGGATGTGGTGGTGCATGCCTGTAATCTCAGCTACTCAGGAGGCGGAGGCAGGAGAACTGCTTGAACCTGGGAGGAGGAGGTTGCAGTGAGCCAAGGTAGTACCACTGCACTCCAGCCTTGGTGACAGAGTGAGACTCCATCCCAAAAACAATTTTAAAAAATAAATAATAAATAAATGTCTAATATTGTCTGCTGCCACAGGGTGGCCTTACTGCTCCCTCATAAACAGTGTCTTTCCCCTGCCTCCTTTCATTCTCTTAACTTTCTTCTCCTTCCAGATGTTCATACACCCAGTCTCCCTACCTGGGAAAGCACAGCCTCATTAACAGCTCAGCTATCATAAGTTCTGTTCCCTCATGAAGTTGAACTCAACTGCTGCAACCTCCAAATAGCAATTTAAATCAGCTTCAGCATAGCTGTTTTCTCCTTGTTTCCTGTGTTAGTATTATGTCACTAACTTTGTGGGCATGGGGTCATATACCCCTCTAGAGCATACCATAATAATGAAACATTTTTAGCTATAACACACCGAGATTCCCATACTTGCCCCCAAGAGAATGTATGATTTTTACTCCCCATTATAGAAAAAACTCACCCCACCAAATGCAAAGGACAGACTCAAGAGACCCAGAGAACAGTGAAAATGAGACTTTTAATGATGGTCTGGCAATATCAGGTGTCTGGCAGCAGGCACACCCAGCACAGTTTCAACAAGTAGTTTATCCCCTAGTGCGCAGGTCCCTTTCCTGGTTCCTCATAGGCTGAGTACTTTGGGGTCACAATCTTCCCTGATGACACCTATTGGTTTTTGAAGCTTTAGGTGTTTTCTTTAGGATTGTCCTGCTGCATCTTGTTGCAGCCCACTTTGCAATCCTAGTCAGCTCAGGGACTCTTCAAGCATTTGACCTATGACTTAAGTAGCTGGGCAGGCTAATAAGAACAGACCAAATGAGATATTTTGCAGACTAGTAAACTTTCATCTTGGACTAAACTTCTTTGGGTCAGGTGAGGGCAACTAAAGGGATGGGGGTGAGATACAGGCATTGGCTATCCAAGCAGACTCCTGACTTGGATATCCAGACTCCTGCCAGAGCCTAGTATAGCCTGTTTCTTCTGTAGTTTGCTGACCTAAGCTGATTTAAGGCACTTTGTCCTGGAAATGGACCACTCTATACATTATTTCTTACACCCAGCTAACTTTGATTTTTTTTTTTTACAAAGATGGGGGTCCAACTCTGTTGCCCATGCTGGTCTTGAACTGTTGGCCTCAAGTGATCCTCCTGCCTCAGCCTCCCAAAATGCTTGGATTACAGGCATGCATCACCTGTTAGGCCATCTTTGTTTAAAAAAAGAGAGTTTAAAGGACTCCAACTAGGAGCTATTGCAGTAATCTGGGCCAGATATGATTATAGCTGGGTGTAAACAATGATGAAGATAAAAAGTAGAAGACAGGAGAAAGGTTGGAAGGGGTACAACCAACAGGACTTGCAAGTAAGCAGATCTGGTGCCAAAGGTCAGGGAAAACCAAAGGTTCCCAGGTCTTTAGGTGGTGAGGCCAGATATGGTACATGGCAGTGCTGGCAGATGGAGGGGGAGTGCATTCCACCACAAAGTCGGCCCACACACTCTGGCTCCATAGGGCCAGGAACCGCATGTCTACAGCTTGCTGCCTGAATTTGGACAACTCACTCAGTCTCACTGCCTGTCTTCACAATTTCAAAATGAAGCCTAAACACACCCTTCTCTGGCTTGTTTTTTGTTTTTTTATTTTTTTCTAGAGGCAGTTTCTCTATCACTTAGGCTGGAGTGCAGTGGTGCGATCTTGGCTCACTGCAACTGGTCACCCTGGGATCTAGTGATTCTTTCACCTCAGCTTTCCAAGTAGCTGGGATTAGAAGCTCCCACCACCATGTCTGGCTGATTTTTGTTTTAGTAAAGATGGAATTTCACCATGTTGGCCAGGCTGGTCTTGAACTCCTAATCTCAGGTGATTCACGAGCCCCAGCCCTCTAAAGTGTTAGAATTACAGGTGCGAACCACTGTGCCCAACCTCCAGCTTGTTTTAACAATCCAGTAACATCACTATGTTTAACAATTGGCTTAGATATTCACAAGTGGCAGACGTGAACTTTTAATGAATTTTGTGTGTAAATAAATTAGAGCAAAGTAAGTGAATTCCATGAAGCCAAGAATGATGTCTTCTAGATAGGCTACCTGGTAACTCCTCCTTCAGTGCACTGTGCTCCATGACAAGCATCACAGGGAGCAGGGACAGAGGAGGTGGGTGGGAGCACAGGGACATATGCATGGTGACATCCACCCCTGCCTTGCTTCTATCCCATCCACTCCTTTCTATAATACAATCATTTAATAATTGTTTCCCATGTGTAAAATATTTGCTTGGTTCAATCACAGATAGACACTTGATGTTCAAATTTACTGAGGAATAAGCTCTTCACATGCCAAGTAGGAACTTTTAAAAAAATCCTTTAATTAGCTGTATCATTGAAGTAAAACCAATTTAAGGGATTTAGTGTGTATCTAGGCAAGCCTGCTTGGCTTCTTGGCTTTCTGTGCTCCCCATTTCTTCCTCCTTTCAAAGTGTGGATTCTATGTTCAAACCTGGGAAAAGAGGTCCTCAAGGTGGGAAGTGAAGGCAGGAGGATCGAAAACCAGGAGTTCAAGACCAGCCTTGTCAATATAGTGAGATTTTGTCTCTAGAAAAAAGAAATAACTTACTGGTTCTGGTGATGCATGCCTTGATCCCAGCTCCTCAGTATGCTGAGGCGGGAGAATCACTCGAGCCCAGGAATTTGAAGCTGCAGTGAGCTGTAATAATTCTACTGCACTCCAGCCTGTGTGGCAGACAAGACCCTGTCTAAAAACAACAAAGAGGCAGGCTTAGTGGCTCACACCTGTAATCCCAGCACTTTGGGAGGCTGAGGCAGGAGAATCTCTTGAGGCCAGGAGTTTGAGGCCACCCTGGAAAACACAGTGAGACCCTGTCTCTATATATTTTAAAAACAAAGTCTGGACCCACAGTGGCTCACTCATGTAATCCCAGCACTTTGGGAGGCCAAGACAGGCGGATCACAAGGTCAGCAGTTAAAGACCAGCCTGGTTAACATGGTGAAACACTGTCTCTACTAAAAATACAAAAAGTAGCTGGGCACGGTGGCATATGCCTGTAATCTCTGCTACTCAGGAGGCTGAGGCAGGAGAATTGCTTCAACTGGGACCCGGGAAGCAGATGTTGCAGTGAGCTGAGATCATGCCACTGCCTTCCACAATGTAGACATCTACTGCTGGAGGACTCTTTTGCATCATAACCAAGACGTGGCCTGAGAGCCTGTGATAATTATATGTGTTTGTGCAAACTCTAGAGAAGACAAGCTCCTGGACCAAAAGGCACTCTGTAACTGTCTTGAGCAGACATATGAGGAAAGACAGGTCATTGTCACCAGCATCAAAAAAATGAACCAAGATGTTGATTTTGAAGAGCCAACACTTTCCCAAGTAGCCTCCACAGTGTGTCCTCATAGGGCCTCCACCAGCACTGAGTCAGAATTAAGGCATCTAAGGCTGGGCCATATTCTTACAGAGGCCCTGCTCAAAACTTGGTCTTAAGTGATCAAAAGATGTTTATTTGGCAGCTCCTCACCAGACATCCTGCTCCCACTCTTGCCCTTCCATACCCAGTCTCTTCACAAGCAGCTGGAATTTTTGTGTGTTTTTGTTTTTTTTCCTTTGTGAGAGTCTCTCTGTGTCACCCAGGCTGAAGTGCAGTGGTGTGATCTCTGCTTACAGCAACCACTGACTCATGGCTTCAAGCAATTCTCATGCCTCAGCCTCCCAAGTAGCTGGGATTACAGGCACCTGCTACCAGGCCTGGCTAATTTTTTAATAGAGACAGGTTTCACCATGTTGGCCAGGCTGGTCTTGAACTCCTGACCTCAGGTAATCCACCTGCCTTGGCCTCCCAAAGTGCTGGGATTTCATGTGTGAGCCACTGAGCCTGGACTTTTTTTGTTTTTGTTTTTTGTTTTTAGAGATAATGTGTAGCTCTCTCACTCAAACTGGAGTGCAGTGGTGAAATTATGGTGGCTCACTGTAGCCTCTATCTCCTGGGCTCAAGTGATCCTCCCACCTCAGCCTCCTGAGGAGCTGGGACCATAGGCAAATGCCACTACATCCGTTTGTTTTCTTTTTCAAGACAGAGTTTCACTTTTGTTGTCCAGCCTGGGACGTTCAGTCTCAGCTCACTGCATACTCTGTTTCCTGGGTTCACGTGAATCTCCTGCCTCAGCCTCCCAAGTAGCTAAGCTTACAGGCATCCGCTAACCAAACCTGGCTAATTTTTGTATTTTTAACAGAGATGGGGTTTTGCCATGTTGGCCAGGTTGGTTTCAAACTCCTTACCTCAGCTGATCCAGCTGCCTCGGCCTCGCACAGTGCTAGGATTACAGGCATGAGCCACTGCCCCAGCAAACCTGTTTAATATTTTAAAAGTTATTTTTGCAAAGACAGGGAGGGGTCTCTGTATGTTGCCCAGGCTGATCTCAAACTACTAGCCTCAAGTGATCCTCCCCTTTCAGTCTCACAAAGTGCTAGGATTACAGGCATGAATCACAGTGCCCAGCCTCATTCTCTTTTAATTAGCTTGCTTTCAATTTCCTATTATAGAAATACCATCATATAGAAAATGTCAATGTTAAGTAGGATTTTAATGTAAAGGTGGCAAATCACAAAATCTCCCTTCCTTGTTGCTTATTCATTACGCGCCCCCCCCCCCCCCCCGTTTTTTGAGATGCATTC
>CM052649.1:121461884-121483300 GCA_028533165.1 Leontopithecus rosalia
GGTTTCACCATATTGGTCAGGCTGATCTCAAACTTCTGACCTCAGGTGATCCACCTGCCTCGGCCTCTCAAAGCTCTGGCATTACAGGCCTTAGCCACAGTGTCTGGCCCCTTCATACTTATTCATTCTAATGACATCTATTTTGTGCCTACTATGTGCCAATTACTAGATTCAGTTCTGAGAATGAACAAGATGAGACTCCTGCCATAGGGAGCTTCTCTTCTGATTCGACATGAGTTTGGGAGAACATGCAGACAAGCAATTCAATAAATAACAAGCTGATTTTTGACTGTGATATCTGCTTTGATAGAACCAGGCAGGACAAGGCAATGCAGAGGAGGATGATTCCCCCTTCAGAGGATGAAAGAGGATTTCCCTGCAGAGGTGATGTGTGAGCTGAGGTCTGAAACATGAGAAAAATCCAGCTATGGCAGGAGGTGTGGGAAGTCCATTTCGGGCAGAGAAGAGTATGTGCAAAGGTCCTGAAGAGGGAAACCAGTTGGCATTTACAGGAGCAGAAAAGAAGCCCAGATCCCGGATGCACAATGAGCAAGATGAAAAGAATAGAGGGTGGCAGCCAGGGTCAGATCATGCTAGGATTGGTTTGTTTTTAAGGAGACAGTCTCACTCTGTCACCCAGACTGAAATGCAGTGGGACAATCATAGCTTACTGCAGCCTCAACCTCCTGGGTTCAAGGGATTCTGTCATCTCAGCCTCCCAAGTAGCTGGGACTATAGGCAGAAATGCCACCAGGACTGGGTAATTTTTTTTATTGTTATTAGAGATGGGAGTCTTGCTTAACTCCCAGACTCAAGCTATTCTCCTATCCTGACCTCAAAATACATTGGAATTGCAGGTTTGTACACTACGTCTGGCCAAGATTGGGGGTTTAAAAATGCTTTACTTTACTTTACTTATTATGGGGTGTGTGAGATGTTCTGATACAGGCATAAAATGTGTAATAATTACATCAGGGTGAATAGAATACACCTCATCTTAAGCATTTATTTTTTGTTTTACAAACAATTTAATTATGCTCTTTTCTTTTTTCTTTTTTTTGAGCTGAGTGTAGCTCTGTCTTCTGGACTGGAGTGTAGTGGTACAATCTCGGATCACTGCAACATCCACCCTTCAGGTTGAAGTGATTCTCCAGACTCAGCCTCCCGAGTAGCTGGGACTACAGGTGCTTGACACTGCCCCTGGCTAATTTTTGCATTTTTAGTAGACACGGTGTTTTCCCATGTTGGTTAGGCTGGTCTTAAACTCCCAATCCTGTTGCTTTGGCCTCCCAAAGTGCTGGGATTACAGGCATAAGCCACCATGCCTGGCCTCTTTTAGCTATTTTAAAATATACAATAAATTATTGTTTACCATTGTCACTCTGTTGTACTAGCAACTACTACATCTTATTCTTTCTAACTGTATTTTTGTACCCATTCATTACTCCTGTGCACTCCCTCCAGCCCACTATGCTCCCCAGCCTCCGGTAACCTTCATTCTACTCTCTATCTCCATGAGTTCAATTGTTTTAATTTTTAGCACCCACAAATGACTGGGAGCATGCAAAATTTGTCTTTCTGTGTCTGGCTTATTTTAGTTAACATAATAATCTCCAGTTCTACACGTGTTGTTGCAAATAACAGATTCTATTCTTTTTAATGGCTAAATAATATTCAATTGTGTGTATGTACCACATCTTCTTTCGCCATTCACCTGTTGATGGACACTTAGATTGCTTCTAAATCTTGGCTATTGTGAATAGTGTTGCAATAAATATAGAAATGTAGGTATTTCTTTCATATGCCGATTTTCTCTCTTTTGGGTATATACACAGCAGTGGGATTACTATGTCATAAAATAGCTCTCTTTTTAGTTTTTTGAAGAGCCTCCAAACTGTTCTCCATGGTGGTTGCACTAATCTACATTCCCACCAACAGTGCACCAGGGTCCCCTTTTCTCCACACTTTCATTAGCATCACCTGAGGTCAGGAGTTTGAGACCAGACTGGCAAACATGGTGAAACCTGTCTCTACTAAAAACACAAAAATTAGCAGGATGTGGTGGTGCACACCTGCAATCCCAGCTACTTTGGGAGGCTGAGGCAGGAGAATTGCCTGAACTTGTGAGGCAAGGGTTTCGGTGAGCTGAGATTGCACCACTGCACTCCAGGCTAGGTGATGGAGGGAGACTTCATCTCAAAAAAAAAAAATCAAGTGAATTACAGAATAAAAGAACTACATTAAAGCAACTGAAAAAATTATGAAAATTAGAGATAGTAGTCTAACATTGGGTTGTCAATAGGTGACCCTGAGTTACAGAACCTAAAAAAAAAAACCAGGGCTGGGCATGGTGGCTCACACCTATAATCCCAGTGCTTTAGCAGGCTAAATTGGGAGAATAGCACGAGACCAGGAGTTCCAGGAAAGCCTCAGCAGCATAGCAAAACCCCATCTCTACAAAAGTAACAAAAATTAGCCAGGTGTGGTGGTGCACACCTCTAGTCATTGCTACGAGGGAGGCTGAGGGAGAAAGATATTTTAAGCCCAGGAGTTTAAGGCTGTAGTGAGCTATGATTACACCACTTTGTTCTAGAACCTGGGTCACACAGAAAGGCATTGTCTTGAAAGAAAGGAAGATATGTGAGAATGGAGGGAGTAAGGGAAGGAGGGAGGGAGAGAGGGAGGGAGGGAGGGAGGGAAGGAAGGAAGGAAGAAAAAAGGGAGGGAGGGAGGGAAGAGGAAGGAGGGAAGAAATGGAGGGAGGGAGGAAAAGGAGAGAGAGTGAAAAAGAAGAAAAGGAAGGAATGCAGAGATAAAGAAGTACATAATCAGTAGTCAAAGGGCACACCATATACCTAGAAAAACTAATACAGAATGACTGACCTGGAGCCAACCCTGGCTAAGCTACTGAACTTCAATGATTAAAAAAAAAAAACACTCTACTGGCCTGTCGGCAGGAAAATATAACACACATGTGAGAAGAACCTCCAGCCAACCTCTGACCTTTCCATAGCCCCAGCGAGTACCAGATGACAATAGTCAGAACTTAAAGAACTAAAGAAAAATGAATCAAGAATATTCTCCCAAGAAAGATGTTTTCCAAGTACATGAGCATTAAACAAAAACTATCAAATCAATTTCAAAAATACAGCAGTTTTGGGTGAAGATAGAAACTACAGATTAAAAAGAATCATGACACATTTATCTTTTTCATAATTTTAATGAATGTTGAATGAAAAGATATCACTTGCACATAGGCATTTATCTGAAGTTCACAAATTCTCCCACCTTACTTTAGTTTCTTCAGTTTCTCTTGTATCAGGCAAATGAAACTTATATATATTTAAACTAAACACAAACAAAGTATGTGGTTCTTTTTCATCAATTTATCTATTCATCTAACTACCTATTTGTACAAAAAGAGTTTGGAATTAATTACCACCTTCTTTTTGTGAGACAGAGTCTCACTCTGTTACCCAGGCTGGAGTGGAATGGTACAGTCTTGGCTCACTGCAACCTCTGCCTCCTGGGCTCAAGTGGTTTTTGTCCCTCAGCCTCTCTGGTAGTTGGAGTTACAGGTGGCCACCATGACACCTGGATAAATTTGGAATTTTTAGTAGAGATAGTGTTTCACCATGTTGGCCAGGCTGGTCTTAAACTCCTGACTTCAAGTGATCCAGCCACCTTGGCCACCCAAACTGCTGAGATTGCAGGCATGAGATATAATGCCCAGCCACATCACCTAATGTTAAGAGTTATTTCTTGGTGATTAAAAATTTCATAATTTGTTACTTGCCCCCCCTTTCTTTCTCTTTCTTTCTCTCTCTCTCTCTCTCTCTCTCTCTCTCTCTCTCTCTCTCTCTCTCTCTCTCTCTCTCAATAGGGTCTCACTCTGTTTCCCAGGCTGAAGTCTCAAACTCCTGGGTTCTAGTGATCCATCTGCCTCAGCCTCCCAAGTAGCTGGGACTGCAGGTGCACATTTCCATAACTGGTTTTGAATTTTTTATAGAGATGGAATCTTGCTATGTTGCTCATGCTGGTCTCGAACTCCTGAGTTCAAGTGATCTGCCCGCCTCAGCCTCCCAATTTGTTGGAATTACAGGCATAAGCCACCATGCCCAGCCTCTTTGCACTTTTCTATAGGACTTAGATTTCCTTATAATAATTACAAATAATTTTTATAAAAGCCATCGTTATTCTAAACTTTTCAAAATTAGGCAGTAACTAAGAATGAGCTACAGAATGTAGTGTTTATTCAGCATCTATTATATACTAGATATTTTGCATATAGTGGATCACCTAATTGAAATATCAAGGCAGGAATTATAATCTTTATTTTCTAGGATTGAAAATTGACACAATTATTTCTTAACACTAGAGTCACACAGCTTCTGCCAAAACAAGTGCCTGTCCTGCTTGGTTTTTTCAAATTTGGTTTTATCAAATTCAACTCCCTATTTCTACCTCCACAGCTGTGTACAAGAATGTATGTGCGTGCATGCGTGCACACACATACACTTCTGCAATATTTCATCTGCTAGGCCAGGAACTTGTCATGACAAACCAAATGCAATAACTATTTCCTTACAAAAGCTGTTATTCAATATCTCTAAGATTTGGGAAACAGTTTCTGATTCCACACTGATGAGGGTCACAATGAAGTTTCAAGAGAAGTAATAATTACAAAGCATCCTAAAGAATGTGAAAGGTTATGACATTCAGATATATCCAGCCCTTTGAGATGCTTTGCTGGAAGGTCGTTGAGCTGCAAAGTACTATTGGCTCATGGTCATCTTGGTCCATGGTCATTAATAATAATACTTTGTACTTCTTTCATATTTGTGCTTAGGGTCATTTCAAAAGCTGGAAGAAACTTATCAATTTCTGGGTATGCAAATATCTCTTTCACAATGTTTATGGTGGGTGTGTGTGCATGCTATGAAAAGATATACACACAAATAGTCACATATAAATATATACACACCTATCTACATATATATGTTTATAATACAGTAATTAAAAGGTTAATTTTTAATGATCCATAAAAAGAAAATGGCAGACCAGGTGTAGTGCCTCACACTTGTAATCCCAGCACAGCGGAAGTTTGAGTGGGGAGGATCACTTGAGCCCAAGAGTTTGAAACTGGCCCAGGAAACATGGTGAGACCCCATCTCTACACAAATATAATAATTAGATGGGCATGGCATCTCTCCCAGCTACTCAGGAGGCCAAGGTGGGAGAATCACTTAAGCCAAGAAGGCAAGAGTTGCAGTAAGCCGAGATCACACCACTGCACTTCAGCCTGAATGACAAAGCAGTAACTTGTCTCAAAAAAGAAAGAAAAAATTGATATCCCAGAAAACTTTAAAATTTCCATGTATTCACAAATGTATATAACCATAGTATATTAATCAAAAAGTAAATTCTTAGTACTTTATAGCAAGCAAAGGACAGGCCACAGATGATGGTTCATGTTGTTCAGCACTTTGAGAGGCCCAGGAAAGAGGATTATTTGTGTCCAAAAGTTTAAGACCAGCCCACCCGAACAACATGGTGAAACCCTGTCTATATTAATAATACAAAAATTAGCCGGTCTTGGTGACCTATAATCCCAGCTGCTCAGGAGACCTATAATCCCAGCACCTATAATCCCAGCTGCTCAGGAGACTGAGGTAGGAGAATCACTTAAACCCAGGAGGCCGAGGCTGCAGTGAGCTGAGATCCTGCCACTGCACTCTAGACTGGGCAGCTGAGTGAGACTCCATCTCAAAAAAAAAGAGACCACCTTAAGCAACAGAGTGAGAACCCAACCTCTCAAACCAAATCAGAAATTAGTGAGAAATGGCAACATCTGCCTGTAGTCCCAACTACTGAAGACAATGACTGGGAAAAATCAGTGGAGGCCAAAAGGCCAAGGCTGCAGTGGAGCCATGATCACATGATGACACCCAAGCCTGGGTGACAGAGCAAGAGGATTAAAAAAAAGTTAACAGTAAAAAATATAAAAAAAGGAAGACATGAAATGAGCAGCTACCATGTCCAGGTCAAAGACAAACAGCCAAAGCAGAAGCCCATTCCACTCCGCACCTTCAGAAGACAAGAAAAACAAAAAGACATTAAATAAAAGAGACCACACTGTAAAATAACGTAGGCAGAATTTACTACAAATCGGTCGGAAATACACTTTCAAGATTAAAAGTAGACACAGGCATTTAGCCAAGGTGCACTGCTAGGAACTAAACACATGAGAGTCCAGGGAAGCTTTGGGAATCTAGATGCAGTTGAAAATCAAAGACATATAGAGCTGGATTGAGAAGGGCCATTGTAATGCAAGTGCACTGCAGAAAAAGTCACCATGAGAGAGGAGATGAGACTTGAGTGTCCATTAAGACTCAGGAGAAAAGCCTGGAGAGGCCACTGTGAGGCAGGAACTGAGGTAAAAAAAAAAAAAAGTCCATGGCAAAACAGAAGTTGCATCTTCAGAGGCAGACATTACTAAGCAGATGGTCTTGGAGACGTCAGCATGTACAAAAGTAACACCTGCCAAAAGGGTTGAAAAACAGGTATTAAATAAGCCTCAGAAGGCCCACATAAGATAATAGCTAGGATTTGAGAAACTGCTTTGAGGAAAGCACTGCGCCTGTCTGGATCACCAGGAGGCTGAAAGTGGTCTGAAAAGGAGGGCCTAAAAATCCCATTTGAGGAAGGCTAAGGTGTACAGAAGTTACCAAGAGGTGGGGAGAAGCTGGGCCTACCATGGTTCTTGCGAGGAAAGAGTTGGGCTTCCAGACACAGCAGGGAGGAAGAACTGGGCCAAAAGAGGTAGATCTGAAGATGTTCTGGGCCCAAAGAGGATGCCAGAAGGCCAACGCAAGACCTGGGAGGGCTACTGGGAGGTACAGGCTTGGCCTGAAGGGGCCACAGGGAGGCCAGGGTCGGGGCCTGTGGATACAGACTGCCACAAAGGCAGGAGCTGGGCCTGAGCAGAGGCCACCGTGATGCCATGAGCTGGGCCTGGAGGGTCCACTGAAAGGCGGAGGTTTGACTCGGAGGGGCCTGGCGCAGTCAGGAGCTGTTCCTGGGGAGGCCGGGCCCAGAGAGAAAGTTTCGGGCCTGGACAGGCTGCCAGGAGGCAGGAACTGACCCAGGAGAGTCCATGATAGGCGAGCTTGGCTGAGGAAGGCCAGTGCGAGGGTGGACTTGGGCCTGGATTCGAGGCCAGTGCAAGGCGAGAACTGGGTCCAGAGAGGTTTGCCACAGGCATGAGCTGAGCCTCAACGGGTTAGTGTGAGGGAGGCGCTGGGCCTGTGGATGCAGCCAGGATTCAGGGAGGCAGGCAGGAGCTTGGCCTGAGGAGGAGCTGGGCCCTGAGAGGCTGACCTGAAAACGCTCTGGACACAAAGATGATGCCAGAAGGCCAACGCTCGGCCTGGGAGGGCTGATGGGAGGCACTGTCTGAGCTCAAAAAGCCACAGGGAGGCCGGGGGCTGAGCGTGTGGAAACAGGCTGCCACAGAGGCAGGTGCTGGGCTGAGCAGAGGCCAGGATGAGGTCACGAGCTGGGTCTGGAGGACCCACTGAGAGGCAGAGTCTGGGCCCAGAGGGGTCTAGTGCTGACAGGAGCCTGGCCTGGGCAGGCCAGGCCTGGTGAGGAAGCTTCAGGCCTGGACAAGCCACCAGGAGGCAGGAGCTGGCCTGGGAGAGTTTGTGAGAGGCCTGTTGGACCAAGAAAGGCCAGTGTGAGGGAAGACCTGGGACCAGACTTGAGGCCAGTGCCAGGTGAGACCTGGGTCCAGAGACATCTGCCAGAGTCATGAGCTGGTCCTCAATGGGCCAGTGTGAGGGAGGTGCTGGGCCTGTGGATGCAGCTGGGAGGCAGGCAGGATCTTGGAGTGGGGAGGCCACTAGCAGGCAGCAACTGGTGCCAGGGAGGCTTTGGGGAGGCCAAAGCAGGGCCCGTTGATGCCACCATCAGGAGGTAGCTAGGCCCGTCAAGGCCACTAAGAAGCAGAAGGGTTGCACAGAAGGCCCCACATAAGGAAGCTTTGGGCCAACAGACGGAAGTCCGCTGGGACCCGGCCAGGAGCCAAGCCAAAATAGGCTGCCAGGAGGCAAAACATGGGCCCATAGACACCACCAAAAAGAGAATCTGGGCCTGGGGAGGACACCAGCAGGGAGGCAGAGGCTGGGCCTCCCAGAGAGAATGACCAGAGGCAGGAGCTGGGCCCCTGGGGACCTCTAGGAGGCAGGAGCTGGCCCTGGAGGGGGTCCATGTGAGGACATATTAAGGCCATGTTGGGGGGCTTCTGGGAGGGCAGGAGCTGGGCCTGCATTGATCGACTTCAGGACCCAATGCTTGGGCCTCCCAAGGCTAGAGGGAGAAGGCAGCAGGAACCAGGCCAGCAGAAGCTGACTCGGGAAGGTCTGGGGCCTGGAGACGCCCTGGGAGGGCAGGAGCCGAGCCTGGAGAGGCGAGCCTGGTGAGGCATGGGCTGGGTGAGCCTGGGCAGTGTGAGTCAAGCACCTGAGCTTTTGGGCCTACAAAAACTGCAGGGAGCTGGGCAGGAGCCAAGTCCACAGTGGTTGCTGAGAGGCAAATTTGGAAGTTGGGCCCATAGATGCCACTGAGAGGAGAAGCTCAGCCCTGAGGGCATTACCTGAAGATGTTCTGGGCCCAGAAAGTATGCCAGAAGGCCAACGCTGGGCCCAAGAGGGCCACCGGGAGGCACCAGCTTGGCCCAAGGGGATCACGGGGAAGCCAGGGGTGGGTCCTGTGGATACAGGCTGCCACAGAGGCAGGAGCTAGGTCTGAGCAGAGGTCACAGTGATGCCACGAGCTGGGCCTGGAGGGTCCACTGAAAGGTGGAGGCTGGGCCTGGGGGGCACTGGTGCAGGCAGGAGCTGGGCCTGGGGAGGCAGAGCCTGGAGAGAAAGCTTCAGGCCTGAACAGGCCAAAGGGAGGCAGGAGCTGACCCGGGAGAGTCCATGATAGGCGAGCTTGGCTGAGGAAGGCTGGTGCAAGGGAGGACCTGGGCCTAGACTCGAGGCCAGTACAAGGGGAGAGCTGGGTCCAAAGAGGTTTGCCACAGGCACAAGCTGGGCCTCAATGGGCCAGTGTGAGGGAGGCCCTGGGCCTGTGGACACAGCCAGGATGTAGGCAGGCAGGCAGGATCTTGGCCTGGGGAAGCCACCAGCAGGCATTAGCTGGTGCTGGGGAGGTTGTGGGGAGTCCAGAACTGGGCCCGAAGTGGCCAGTGTCAGGCAGTAGCAGGGCTTGTTAAGGCCACCAGGAGGCCTGGAAAGCCCCACTTGAGAAAGCTTCGGGCTGACAGAGGTAAGGCCACTGGAAGCTGGCCAGGAGCCGAGCCAAATGAAGCTGGTGGGAGGCAGGATGTTGGCCGGTAGACATAGCCAGGAGGAGGATCCGGGCCTAAGGAGGCCACCAGAAGGGAGGCATAGGCTGGACCTCCCATAGAGGCTGAGGGATGGCAGGAGCTGGGCCCCTGGGGGCCGTTGGGAGGCAGGAGCTGGTCCTGGAGGGACCCATGTGAGGATGTCTTGCGATCATGGGGTGGAGATGCCAGGAGGGCAGGAGCCGAGCCTGGAGAGGCCAGAGTGAGGCATGAGCTGGGTGGGCCTGGAGAACCTGAGTTGAGTGCCTGAGATTTGGGGCCTACAGAGGCTGCCGGGAGCTGGGTAGGAGCCAAGTCTACAGAGGTTGCCGTGAGGTGAGGCCAGAAGGTGGGCCCATAGATGAAACCAGTAGTAGGAGCTAGGCCCCAAGAGGCCAACCTGAAAATGTTCTGGACATGGAAAGGATGCCAGAAGGCCAATGTTGGGCCCAGGAGTGCTGCCAGGAGGCACTGGCTGGGTACGAGGGTCACAGGGAGGCTGGGGGCTGGGCCTGTGGAAACAGGTTGCCACAGAGGCAGGAGCTGGGCTGAGCAGTAGCTACAGTGAAGCCATGAGCTGGGTCTTGAGGGTCCACTGAGAGGCAGAGGCTGGGCCCCAAGGGGCCTAGTGCAGGCAGGAGCCAGGCCTGGGGAGGCTGGGCATGGAGAGGAACTTCTGGCCTGAACAGGCCACCAGGAGGCAGGAGCTGGCCCAGGAAAGTCCGTGAGAGGTGAGCTGGGCTGAGGAACAGCTGGCCAGGAGCTGAGCCAAACAAGGCTGCCAGGATGCAGGACTTGGGCCTGTAGATGCAGCCAGGAGTAGGAGCCAAGCCTGAAGATGCTGCCAGGAGTGATCAGAGGCTGGGCCTCCTGGAGAGGCTGTTGGGGTCCAAGGGGGCCATTGGGAGGCAGGAGCTGGCCCAGAAGGTGCCCACATGAGGAAGTTTTGAGCCTGTAGAGGCCACCTGGTGGGTAGGAGCTTGGCCTAATGAAGTCAGTGTCAGGCAGGACCTGGGCCTGTCGAGGCTGCTGGGAGGCCAGCAGGAGTTTTGCCAGGGAAAACTTTCATGAGGTAAGAGTTTGTCCTGGAGAGTCTATTGTCATCCAGTAGCTATGCCTGTTTAAGCCATTGTTCCTCAGAAGTTTCTGCTGGAGAACTTAAGTTGAGAAAGTTTTTGGCCTACAAAGGCCACCAGGAACTGTGTAGGAGCTGATCCAAAGGAGGGTGTCAGGCAGGAGTTGGGCCCGGAGACGCAACTGGGAGGAAGAGCTGCACATGCAAAGGCCCACCTCAGGAAGTTCTGGGCCTGGAGAGGCTGCCAAAAAGGAAAATCTCAGCCAGAATGGCCACTGTGATGCATGAGCTTCACCTAGACAGGCCACTGGGAGGCAGTAGCTGGGCCTGCAGAGGCTGCTGAAAGGCAGGAGTTTGGCCTATGGGCACTGTGGTGAGGCACACGCTTGGCCTGGGGCGTCTGCTGTGAGGCAGAGTTTGGGCCTGTAGGGGCCAACTGGAGGCAGGAGTTGGGCCTGGAATGGCAGATATGACAAACCTGTCAATCTAGAAAGGCCACAGAGATACAGGAACTGGGCCTCAAGAGGCTGCACAGAAGCTGTACCTAAAGAGGCCAGTGTGAGACAGGAGCTGTGCCTGAAGAGGGTGACTTGAGGAAGTTTTGGCCTGGACAGCCTGTCAGGGGACAGGTACTAGGCCTGGAGAGGCCACTGTGAGCTAGCCCTAATGAGGTTAGTGTGAGGCAGGACCTGGGCTTTTCAAAGCTACCAGGAGGGAAGTAGAAACCTGTTCAGGGAATACCTCTGTGAGGCAAAAGCTGGGCCTGCAGAGGCCACTGGGAGGCAAGAGCTGGGCCTGTCCGTGTCATTGGGAGGCTGAAGGTGGGCCTGGAGAGCTTGACTTGAGGCAGTTTGGGGCCTACAAAGGCCACCAGGAGCTAGGCAGAGGCTGAGCCAAAAGAGATGTGAGGCAGGTGCTGGGCCTCTAGGCAAAGCTGGGAGGAAGAGCTGGGCCTTGAGAGGCTGGCGTGTGGACACTTTTGGCCTAGATAGGTCATGCAGAGGCAGGAGGTGAAACTAAAGAGGGCACTGTAAGGGAGGAGCTGGGCCAGTACAGGCTGCCAGGAGGCAGGAGTTGGGTCTCAAGAGGCCACTGTGAAACAGAAGCTGGGTCTTGGAAGGTGGCCATGAAGCAAAAGCTGGCTTTTGGAAGACCAACGAGAGGCAGGAGCTGAAATTGGTGAGGTTGACTTGAGAAAGTTCTGCACCTGGAGAGAAGGCAGGGAGGCAGGAGCTGGGCCTAAAGAGGCCACTGTAATGATGAACCTGGGCCTGTGGAGACCGCCATGAGGAAGTAGCCTCATTTGAGGAGACTACCATGAGGTAGGCTATGTGCCTAAACAGGCCATTTTGAGACATGAGCTTAACCTGTAGAGGCCAACATAAAAAAATTCTGGGCCTGGGGAGGCTGCCAGGAGGGAGGAGCAGAGCCAAAAGATTCAAGCACATGGCACTTATTTGGCACGTTATTTCCATTATTATGTTGTAATATATAATGAAATAATTATACAACTCACCATAATGCAGAATTAGTAGGCATGTTAAGCTTGTTTTCCTGTTACAAGATGGTCCCATCTGAGTGTGATGGGAGAAAGTTACAGATCATTGGGCATTAGATTCTCACAGGGACCATACAACCTAGACCTCTCGCATGCATGGTTCTCAATAGGGTTCATGCTCCTAAGATAATCTAATGCTGCTGCTGATCTGACAGAGGCAGAGGTCAGGCGGGAATGTGAGAAACAGGGAGTGGCTGTAAATACAGATGAAGCTTCCCTCAGTAGACATCACTCACCTCCCGCTGTGTCACTCCTTACATCTCTATGGCTCAGGGGTTACAGACCCCTGCTTAAGTACACACAAAAGGACCCTTTCCACACCAGTCATTATAGTGGTCAAATGCAGCAACAACCTACCTCCCAAAGCATGTGCCTCAGCTGGCATTTCATCCCAATCAACAGTAAGTGGTAGCCTGAGTCATTGTAAGGTCACTTTCTGGAAATCACCAGCATTCCATTTCCCATTGGCAAAAAACTCAGCACTGCCCCCAGATAACCAAACCTATGCCAAAATCCCATCTGTGTGGGTTTATCTTCCTAGCATCAACTCTGTATTAGAGTCCAATCAGGAGACATAAACCACTCAGAAGTTTAAAGTGGTAAAATTTACTAGAGAATTATTCATTATAATGGGAACAGCATAATGAGATTGGCCAGCATAAAGTAAAGAGAACTCTAGAGAATATAGGACTAGCTAAGGCCAGGCATGGTGGCTCATGCCTGAAATTCCAGCAAATTAAGAAGCCAATACAGGAGGACTGCTTAAGACCAGGAGCTAGAGACTGGCCTGGGCAATACAGCAAGACCCTGTCTCTATAAAAAATAATGAAAAACATAGCTGAGTGTGGTGCCTCACATTTGTGGTCCAAGCTACTCAGGAAGCTGAAGAGGGAAGGTAGTTTGAGCCTGGGAGGTCAGGGCTGCAGTGAGCCATGATTTGTGCCACTACATTCAAGCCTGGGTGACAGAGCAAGACCCCATCTCAAAGAACAAAACAACAAATAAAACCACTTACAGACAGAAAAGAAATAGAGCTATTAAGATAAGCAAAGATGTTGAAATGTGACAAATAAATAAAGCAACATAAGGTCTTTTCTCTTTTTAAAATAATAAAACACTTACTAAATTATAATACCATGTGCTGGCAAAAGTGCAGTGAAATGTGCACTTTCTTATGCTGTGGGGGTGTTTAAATTGTATATAAGCCTTCCAAGGTAAAGTTTGGCAATTTTTTAAAATAACAGAGACAGTGTCTCTATTACTGCCTCCTCCAACTTCTGGCCTCAAGCAATCTTCCTGCCTTAGCCTCCCAAAATACTGGGATTATAGCTGGGAGGCACCCAAAACCTTGTCAGTTTGCATCAAGGGCAATGAGAATGTCCATTCACCATGACACACAGTAATCTCACTTCTGGAAATACCTTGGGAGACAATTCAATCTAAACAAAAGGTCATCTGCACAGACACAGTGAAAATCTGGGAGTAATTTAAGACAGAGTGGTTAAGTAAAATAAGAAACAGCTAAAAGAAATTAAGCTACGGTATTGATAGGCACCTGGTAAAAGATCAGTTAAGGTTAGCTGCTAGTTTTTTGTGATTTATGAGACAGGGTCTCACTCTATCACCCAGGCTGGAGGACTCCCTGGACTCAAGCAGCTGGAAGTACAGGCACAGGCCACCACACTAGGTTAATGCTTGTATTTTTCTGTAGGGATGGTGACTCCCTTTGTTACCGAGGCCTGTCTC
The DNA here is from genome assembly GCA_028533165.1 of Leontopithecus rosalia. NCBI lineage: Eukaryota > Metazoa > Chordata > Mammalia > Primates > Cebidae > Leontopithecus > Leontopithecus rosalia. The sequence goes on from CM052649.1 coordinate 121,475,655, forward strand.
AGACTCTTGGCCTCAAGCTATCCTCCTGCCTCAGCCTCCCAAAGTGGAGTGAGTACCGGTGTGATCCACCACAGCTGGCCAGCTACTTTATTATTATTATTCCACTCAATTAAAAATTATTTGACAATAAAACTATCATTTTCAAGACTATGGAACAATATGTGTCCTACAGTATGACTGTGAAAACATATACAGTCATCCCTCAGTATATAGAGAGGATTAGTTCCAGCCCCCAGTCTTTGCATATCCCAAAATTCATGCATACTCACTTTTTGCAGTCAGCCCTCTGGAACCCACATATAGGAAAAGTCCAAATATTGGTTGGGTATAGTGGCAAGCACCTATAGTCTCTTCCATTTTGGAAGCTGAGGTGGGAGGATGGCTTCAACTGGGAGGTCATGGCTGCAGTCAGCTGTGATAGCACCACTGTACTCTGGCCTGGACAACAGAGCAAGACCCTGTCTCAGAAAAAAAGAAAAGGTTGGAAATTGTATAAAAAAGAAAAGAAAAAAAAATTGTAATGAGGTTTGATGGGGAAAATTCTATATACGCAAATTAATGAATAAATGGTAATAAATTAGTACAATTGATTTTCTGGAGTTTCTGACAATAAAGATTAATAAAAATGCAAAGCACAGAGACAGAGTATAGAAAAAGAAATTAGGGAAGCATTCTATGACTGTTTCTTTATATAAATAATTATATTAAAGTTAAAAACAGACAAAATTTTTAAAATATCTTATCCATTACATATTAATAATAAAACCATTACATCTTGATATAACTAGTACAAAACAAAATTTTCAAAATATTTATTATTCATTACCTATTAATAATATAATTGGCTAGGTGAGATGGCTCATGCCTATAATCCCAACACTTTGGGAGGCTGAGGTCTGTGGATCACCTGAGGTCAAGGGTACAAGACTAGCCCTCCAACATGCTGAAACCCTGTTTCTACTAAAAAATACAAAATTAGCCAGGTGTGGTGGCAGGCACCTGTAATCCCAGCTACTTAGGAGGCTGAGGCAGGAGAATTGCTTATACCTGGGAGGCAGAGTTTGCAAAGAGTTAAGATCATGCCATTGCACTCCAGCCTGAGCAACAAGAGCAAAACTCCATCTTAAACAATAAGAATAATAAAACCATTACATGTTCATATAAGTAATAAGTTTTTTTTTTGAGACAGTCTCACTCTTTCCCCAAGGCAGGAGTGAAGCATGTAATCAGTTCACTGCAACCTCTGCCCCACTCCCTGGTTCAAAGGGTTCTCCTGTCTCAGCCTCTAAAGTAGCTTAGATTACAGGCCTCTGCCACAATTCCCAGCTAACTTTTGTATTTTTTTTTAGTAGAGATAAGGTTTTGCCATGTCTGCAAAGCTGGTCTCGAACTCCTGACCTCAGGTAATCCACCTGCCTTATTCTCCCAAAGTATTGGGATTGCAGGCATAAGCCACTACACCCAGCCCAATTAACATATTTTTTAAAACACTGTTTAGATAGGCAACAACACTGGGCAGGCGTCTCCTCATTCCCAGTGATAAAAACCCCACTGCACGGCTCCACAGTTGCAAGGGCTGCAGAGCCAAAGGCTCTGACTTGAGATTTCTTTACTTTATTTGTATTTCTGTTTGTATTGTGAGACAAGGTCCTGCTCTGCCACCCAGGCTGGAGTGTAATTGTGTACATATAGCTCACTTCAGCCTCCATGTCCTGGGCTCAAGCCATCTTCCTGCCTCAGCTCCCCAGTGCTGGTACTACCGTTGAGTGCCACCATACTTGGCTAACTTTTAAATTTTTTTGTAGAGTGCGGAGTCTTGCTATGTTGCCCATGCTGGCCTCAAACTCCTGACCTGAAGAGATCTGCCCACCTCAGCCTCCTGAGTAATTGAGACTACAAGTACACATCACCAGGCCTAGCTACATTTATTTTATTAAATTTTGAAAAGTATTTTTGTAGAGAGGAGGTCTTGCTATGTTGCCCAGGCTGGTCTTGAACCCCTGCCCTTAAAAGATACTCCCATCTCTGCTTCCCAAACATCTGGGACTACAGACATGAGCCACTGCACCAAGCCTGAAGAGATTTCTTTAATCTAGCATCCCATATTTGGTAACACTGGGAAAGGTAGAAGTGTTTTAAAAAGTGACCTAATAATTCAGTGAGAATCAAACTCAACTTTGACCCCTGCCTTCTCTCACACCCCACACCCAGTCTGTCAGGAAATCCTATTGATTGTCTTCACCATGTACTGAAGATCCCCACCCAGCAATTCCCTGGACTCCTCCCCTATTTCTCCCTTCTGACCATCTGTCACCACCACCATGACCCTGGTCAGGACCACTAGCATCTCCCACCTGGATGTTGCCACAGCTTGACCCCCATGCTTCTACCCAAATCTTCCCACAGTATTTCTCAACTCAGCAGCCAGAGAATGCTTTTACATCAGGAGACAGATTATGTTGCCTCTCTGCTCAGAACCCTCCCACAGTTCCCATCTCATAGTAAAAGCCAAAGCTTCAGCAATAACCTCCCAGGGCTTACACGATCTATACTGATCCCCACCCAGCAACTCCATGGCCTCCTTCCCTAATTCTCTTCCTCTCTCCTGCTCCACTGGCCTCCTTCCAGAGCCTCAGACACAACTCAGACACTTTATTCTGTTGTTTCTGCCTGCAATGCTCCTCCTTCACCACCTTGGCCACCTCCTTCCCCTCCAAGTCTTTGCTCAATTTTCACTTAGGAGGCCACCCTGACCATTCTATTTAACATTGCCATCTGTCCCCATTCCCACCGTGTTCATTTTTTTTAAAACAAGATCTCACTCTATCACCAAGGCTGGAGTCGAGTGGTGCAATTACAGTTCACTGCAACCTAAAATTCCTAGGCTCAGCTGATCCTCCGACCTCAGACTCCCTAGTAGCTGGAACTATAGGTGCATACCATCATGACTGGCTAATGTATTTTATTTTGAAATAGAGTTTTACTCTTCTTGCCCAGGCTGGAGTGCAATGGTGAAATCCCAGCTCACTGCAACCTCCACCTCCCAGGTTCAATTGATTCTCCTGCCTCAGCCTCCCAAGTAGTTGTAATCACAGGTGCATGCCAAATTGCCTGGCTAATTTTTGTATTTTTAGTAGAGATGGGGGTTTGCCATGTTGGCCAGGCTGGTCTTGAACTCCTGACCTCTGGTGATCCACCCTTCTTGGCCTCCCAAAGTGTTAGGATTACAGGAGTGAGCCACCACACCTGATCAATTTAATTTTTTGCAGAGACAGGATCTCATTATGTTGCCCAGGCTGATCTTAGACTCCTGACCTCAAGTGATCCTCCTGCCAGGATTCCTAAAGTGCTGGGATTACCAACATCAGCCACGATACTTGGCTTCATGTTTATTTCCTCTTGCAAACTACCCTACATTAGTCGTTTAAAATACCACAAATCTACCAACCTACAGTTCTGGGAATTAGAAGCCCAAACTAGGTCTATTAAGGCTAAAGTTAAAATGTCAGCAGGGCTGCATTCCTTCTGGAGGCTCTAAAGAGTTCCCTTGGCTTTTCCAGCTTCTAGAAGCCACCCCCATTCCTTGGATCATGGCCCCTAATCCAACTTCAAAGCAGAAGTGAAGCATCTGCAAATCTCTCTCTGTAACTCTGCTTCCATCACCACATCTCCTGTTCCAATTCTGACTCTCCTAACCTCTTTCTTTTATAAGGATCTTTGTGATTGCTGGGCATGGTGGATCCCACCCACAATCTGAAAACTTTGGGAAGTCAAGGCAGGAGGAACATTTAAGACCTGGAGATTGAAACTAGCCTGGACAACATAGTGAGGTCCCACCTCTACAAAAGCATAAAAACAAATATTAGCCAGACATGGTGGTGTGCACCTGCAGTCCCAGCTATTTGAGAGGCTGAGGTGAAATAGTGGCTTTAGCCCAGGAGTTTGAGATCAGCCTGAGTGACATAACTAAATCTTGTCTCTACAAAAATGAGCTGGGCATGCATGACATGCATGTGTAGTCCCAGCTACTTTGAAGTCTGAGGTGGGAAGATCACTTGAGGTCAGGAGGTCAAAGCCATAGTGAGCAATGATCATAGCACTGAGCTCCAGCCTGGATGACACAGGGTCATCTTTTCTTGTCTCAAAACAAGAAAAGAAATATATATTTGATCTCCATCCCTGGTTCCTGGCACAGAGCTTTGAAAGCTTATAAAGACCTCAGTGACAGGACCATCTTTAGTTTTAATATTTGGTATTGGTCCCAGCTTTCTAACACAAGAGACTCTAAGAACTTTGGGATCTCCAGCATGCTAAGAATGCATTTGGGGATGTGGGTGAGATGACTTGGTGGCTGCATGCTCCTGGATTTCTTCAGGAGGAGGGCTGATTGCCAAAGAAAGCAACCACATAATTAGAGGCTTAGAACTTTCAGTCTCACCTGCTGAACTCCAGGAGGTGAGAGGGGCTGGAGATTGACTTAATCACCAATGACCAAAGATTTTATCAATCATGCCTGCATAATAGAGCTTCTGTAAACACCCTGAACGACAGGGTTTGCAGAGCTTCTGGGTTGCTGAATACAGGAGGTGCTGGGAGGGTGGCATGTTCAACAGAGGGCATGGAAGCTCTGTGCCACTCCCACTTACCTTCCCCTGGGAATCCATCTTTCTTTCACTTCTTTCTCTCTTCTTTATTTTTCCTCTTTCTTTCATTTTTTAACGACAGGGTCTGGCTCTTTTGTCCATGCTAGGGTGCAGTGGCACAATCTCAGCTCACCACAACCTAAGCTTCCCCAGTCCCCAGCTCAATGCATCCTCACCTCAGCTTTCCTAGTAGCTGGAACTACAGGTGCACACCACCACACCTAGTTATTTATTTATTATCATTTATTTTTTGAGACAAAATCTCAGTAGCCCAGACTGGAGTGCAGTAGTGTGATCTCGGCTCCCTGCAACCTCTGCATCCTGGGTTCAAGTGATTCTCCTGCTTCAGTCTCCTGAGTAGCTGGGATTACAGGTTCACATCAACACGTCTAGCTAATTTTTCTATTTTTTAGAGACAGGGTTTCATCATATTTCCCAGGCTGAACTCAAACTCCTGCATTTAAGTCATCCTCCCAACTCAGCCTCCCAAAGTGCTGGAATCACAGGCATGACCCACTGCATCCAGCATGCCCATTTCTTTCACTGGCTGTCTCTGAGACATATCCTTTACAGTGAACCAGGAGTAGGAAATGAACTGACCAGATGTGGTGGCTCACATCTGTAATCCCAGCACTTTAAGTGACTGAGGTGGGAGGATTGCTTGGGCCCAGGAATTTGTGGCCAGCCTGGGCAACTAAACAAGATCCCATCACTACAAAAAAAATAAATTAATCGGATGGGGTGGTGCAGGCATGTGGTCTCTGCTACTAGGGACAGGGGAGGACCACTTGGGCCCAGGCAGTGGAGGCTGCAGTGAGCTATGACTGCAACACGGCACACCAGCCTGGGCAACAAAATGAGACCCTGTCTCTCAGAAAAAAAGAAAAGAAATTTAAGTCTCAGAGATCTTATATAAAGTTAAAAAATGTAACGGGATGCCAAACCCTGTAAGATTTAGAGGTATTACCCTGAGAACTTCTAGTTTAGAAGTATTCAGAGTAAGCCACATACAACTTGCTATTTGATCTATTTTTTTCTTTTTTGTTTTAGGATATGGGGTCTCACTCTGTCACCTAGGCTGGAGTGCAGTGGTGCAATCACAGATCACTGCAGGCTTGCACTCCTTAGCTAAGGATCCTCCTGCCTCAGCCTCCTGAGTAGCTGGGACTGTAGCTATACATGATGACACCTGGTTAATTTTTAAATGTTTTTATACACATCTGATCTCACTTTGTTGGTCAGGCTGGTGTCAAACTCTTGGCCTCTAGTGACTTTTCCACCCCTGCGTCTCATCCTAGAGGCATGATCCACCACAATGAGGAGTTGTTCAATTTTCAAAAAAAAAAAAATTCTAAAGTAAGCCTGTGACAGGAAGATAAAAGTAAAAAACAGAAGAATAAATTCTAAGGATTTATTCCCACATATTCTTTTGATAGCAAGAACTATTAGTAGATACATGTTTTACAATGGCATATAATGTTTTACAGGTACTTCAACACACGCTATTATATTCTCACTTCTCTGATATCAGTTATTGGTTTACTTGACTGTCCTTGTCGGTATTTTGCTCCTCTGATCATTTTGATCAACGTCCTCACCTGTTAACTTCTCTCCAAGGTATGTGGTCTTGTGACATGCTGCTGCTGCATGAACATGGCCAGGGGCATCCTGTTATGCATGTAAAATCCTTCCCTAATTTCTTTTTTTATGCTCTATCTCTTTGTTTTGCATTTTTCTTACCTTCATTGTCAGAAACTCCAGAAAGTCACCTGTACTAATTTATTACCATTTACTTTATTCAATAATTTGCTTATATGGAATTTTCCCCAACAGACCTCATTACAATTTCTAAACATTATTTTTCGTAGACAGGTCTTGTTCAGCTGTCCAGGCTAGAGTACAGTGGTGCTATCACAGCTGATTGCAGATATGACATCCCCAGTTGAAGCCATCCTCCCAACTCAGCTTCCCAAATGTATGAGACTATAGCTACTTGCCACTATACCCAACCAATATTTGGAATTTTCCTGTATGTGGATTCCAGAGGGCTGACTGCAGAAGCTGTGGAGTTTGATTAGGTCCCATTTGTCTATTTTGGCTTTTGTTGCCAATGCTTTTGGTGTTTTGGTCATGAAGGCCTTTCCTACTCCTATGTCCTGAATCGTTTTGCCTAGATTTTCTTCTAGGGTTTTTATGGTGCCAGGTCTTATGTTTAAGTCTTTAATCCATCTGGAGTTAATTTGAGTGTAAGGTGTCAGGAAGGGGTCCAGTTTCTGCTTTCTGCACATGACTAGCCAGTTTTCCCAACACCATTTATTAAACAGGGAGTCCTTTCCCCATTGCTTGTTTTTGTCAGGATTATCGAAGATTGTATGGTTGTAGATATGCTGTGTTGCCGCCGATGCCTCTGTTCTGTTCCATTGGTCTATTTCTCTGTTTTGGTACCAGTACCATGCTGTTTTGATTACTGTAGCCTTGTAATATAGTTTGAAGTCCGGTAGTGTGATGCCTCCCGCTGTGTTCTTTTTGCTTAGGATTGACTTGGCTATGTGGGCTCTCTTTTGGTTCCATATGAAGTTCAAGGTGGTTTTTTCCAGTTCTGTGAAGAAAGTCAATGGTAGCTTGATGGGGATAGCGTTGATTCTATAAATCACTTTGGGCAGTATAGCCATTTTCACATATTGATTCTTCCTAACCATCAACATGGAATATTTCTCCATCTGTTTGTGTCCTCTCTTATTTCGTTGAGCAGTGGTTTGTAGTTTTCCTTGAAGAGATCCCTTACGTTCCTTGTAAGTTGTATTCCTAGGTATTTTATTCTCTTTGTAGCAATTGTGAATGGCAGTTCATTCTTTTTTTTTTCTTTTTATTGCATTTTAGGTTTTGGGGTACATGTGCAGAACATGCAAGATAGTTGCATAGGTACACACATGGCAGTGTGTTTTGCTGCCTTCTGCCCCTTCACCCACATTTGGCATTTCTCCCCATGCCATCCCTCCCCCG
>CM052649.1:121483800-121498941 GCA_028533165.1 Leontopithecus rosalia
TCTTCTCATTTTATTTCATTTAGTTGATCTTTGACTTCTGATATCCTTTCTTCTGCTTGGTCAATTCAGCTGTTGAAATTTGTGCATGCTTCACGAAGTTCTCGTGTTGTGTTTTTCAGCTCCTTCAATTCATTCATATTCCTCTCTAAGTTGTCCATTCTTGTTATCATTTCCTCAAATCCTTTTTCAATTTTTTTTTAAGGTTCTTAGTTTCTTTGCACTGATTTGGAACATGTTCTTTTAGCTCGCAGAAGTTTCTCATTACCCACCTTCTGAAGTCTGATTCCATCATTTCATCACTCTCATTCTCCGTCCAGCTTTGTTCCCTTGCTAGTGAGGAGTTTTGGTCCTTTTTGGGAGGTGAGGTGTTCTGGTTTTGGGTTTTTTCCTCCTTTTTGTGCTGGTTTCTTCCCGTCTTTGTAGATTTATCCACCTGTTGTCTGAGTAGTTGCTGATTTTTTGATTGGGTCTCTGAGTAGAGGCCCAGATTGTTGAGGATGAAGTATTTCTGTTTCTTAGTTTTCCTTCTAACAGTCTAGCCCCTCTGCTATAAGACTGCTGAGGTCCACTCCAGGCCCTGCTTGCCTGGGGTACACCTGCAGCAGCTGCAGAACAGTGAGGGAAGCTACCAGTTTCTTCTTCTCTCTTTGTCCCAGAATGATGCCTGCCAAATGTCAGTCTGGTCAGTCCTTTTTGAGATGACTCTTTGGGTATATGGAGGTCAGGGAGCTGCTTGAGGAGACCATCTGTACTTTATAGGAGCTCCAGTGCTGAGCTGTTAGCTCCGTTCTTCATTCAGGGCTGCTAGGCAATTACGTTTATGTCTGGTGCAGCATAACTCATAAAACCCCTTTTTTCCTTCAGATGCTCTGTCTCGGGGCATTAGAGCTTTATTTGTGAGTATCTGTTGCTGTGTCCTGCCCAACTAGGAGGCGGTTTAGTCACTATTTGCCTGCAGAGGCTCTGCCCTCCTGGTGTGGGGTCCGCCCTGTTGCTGTGGGCTCTGCCCTGCTGTTGTGGGCTCTGCCCTGCTGCTGTGGGCTTCAGCCTGCTGTTGTGGGCTCCACCCTACTGACATGGGCTCCACCCTGGTGACGTGGACTCTGCCCTGTTGGCAGAGTCTTTCTGTTATGGCGGGTTGCCTTGGCAACGGCAGGCTGTGTCAGCAATGGGCGAGTACCTCAGTAGGGGCGGAAGGTCTCTGTAATGGCAGACGCCCCTCCCCCACCGAGCTGCACAGTCCTGGGTTCAACTGTGCCCACAGTGAAACTCTCAACCCCGAGCATTTTGAATCTCCATTTTGTTTGTCCCTGTAGGGGGTGGGACCCCTCGAGCCTGATCACTTGGCTCCCTGCCTGAGAGCCTTTTTGATTTTTTTAAGTTGAACAGTTGACTCTCTCCCAGGTGTTTCAGTCACCTGCTGAAAGGGCACCAGGATCTGTGTGATTTCCCATGCAGCAACCCACTGCGCTGGCTCACAGTTCACTTCCCAGGAATCTCCTGGCCTGGCTCACTGTCCAAGTCCCATTTAATCAGATGAATATGCTAATCTGCCCTCCCAAATCTCAAATTGCTGGTTTAACAGGGCACCCAGACCAGTGCATTTTGTGTGGCGTGCTGCTGTGCTGTGGTGCTGGCCAAAACAGCGGCGCTAGCAGAGACAGCTGTGCTGGCATCCCGTGTCTCTCCTACACCTGGGAATTTCCCCATTCTGTGGGCTACAAAGATCCATCTGGAAATGCGGCATGAACTCACCCTCTGCATCTTCACTGAGAGCTGCAATCAATCCTGAGTTGCTTCTATAGCACCATCTTCCCCAGCTCCCCCTGAAATTTTCGATAATTAATAGTTTAAAATTCCAACGGGCTAGCTTTTTTTTTTTTTTGCCAACTACCTTACCTAATCCTTTGCCACTAAACGGTCCATTTAGCTTCTGAGGAGATTTGGAGACATACATAAGACAAATCTTCATTTCACTCAGGGAGTTCAATGTTTGTTGCCTGTGTGGATATGAAAAAATGCTTTAAACCCAGCATGGTGGCTCATGCCTGTAATCCCAGCACTTTAAGAGGCCAAGGTGGGCAGATCCCTTGAGCCCAGGAATTCGAGACCAACCTGGGCAACACAGTGAGACCTCCATCTCTGTAAATAAATAAAACATAAAATATGTGGTACACTGGGTTACATACATAAATATCACTAGAAAGAAATGATCCTTATGGTAAATTCACAAAAGGATTGCTTTTGGATTATAATTTTTTGAAAAAAGCATAAAATAAAATAAATATTAAATTTTAAAAATTGCTTTGCACCTGCATTTGGAAAGACTGTGTATGTGTTTGTGTAATGCATCAAACCTAAGCTTGCATCTCCATAACAGAAGGCCTCGGATCTGTCCTGATCACATTGTGCCCCATAGTCTGAACCTCCAACACCCTGCTGCTGTGAATAAGGTCAGTACCCCTCCCTACCCAGGAAAACCAGCGGCCACTGGAGGGCAGCAGAGAGCCACAAGCCCAACCAGCCTGGGACAGAAGCATGTGTTTTGTGTCTGTTTTTCTTTAAGTGACCTGTGCCATCACATTGGTCTGAAATAGCCAGGGATGTAACAATACAGATGACTCCAGTGGCGGTGGAGCTGGGGAATGGGGTACGGAGTATTCTAACCTCTGACATCTTGCTCTTGGCAAGGCTGCCAGCCTCTCTGTACTTGGGTGTCCTGATCTGTCACACGGGGAAATAAATAGGCAGCTGGCGACAGTAAAGAGAGTGAGGTGCATGGCGGCAGCGCAGGCCAGCCCAGGAAGACCGCATAGGAGCTCAACTGAGGAGAAGATCCGCTGAGCCCTGATGAGGATGGCGTTGGGGACGTGCGGGGAAGGGGCTCAAGAGAGGGTGGTGAAAAACACCTGTAGACAGGTCCTCAATTGTGGGGGTCCTCAAAAGTCATATCCAGGCGCCCACCAGGGGGCGCTGTAGGGCAGAGGCTGAGTGGGGAAGCACCCAAGGCCTAAGGTCCTGTCAAGGAGGCCTTCCTCTCTAAACCACAGCCTCCCTGAGGCTGGGGTTTCCGGGCCGCAAGGAGGTCCGACTGTCTCTCGATGACCCACTGTGGTCACTGTCAGATGTCCGCAGGGCTGAGACTTGCATGAGAACCTAGGCAGACAGGTCTGGGCCTCCCTGGAGCAGGCAACCACGCTCCCAGCATCCCTGTCCCAGGGCCCTCCGTCTGCGTGGTCCTGAGCTGACACCCTAGGGTGACACCACACCCTGCACACACGGCAGAAGGAAATGACAGCACCCAGACCATGGCAGTATATGCTCACAGCCCCACCTGCACAGATTTGCAGGGAGCAGAGGGTGGCATGGCAGGGGGTGGAAAAAGACTTTGCATCAGAAAGATGCAGGGGTTTTGCCCAAACCCACACTAGGTGCAGGGCTGGGGAGGCCACTCCAGAAGGAGGATGAAGGGGTGGGAACGGGCGAGGGAAGAGGAATCCCTGCCAGGCAGCAGGATCTAAATGTGTGGGAGAGGCAGCTAGAGGCAGATGACCAAAAAGTGAGAGCAAGTTGTGGCTTCTGGACCCAGCAGGATCCCACCTGGGACATCCCCAAGAAACCCCCAAGGGTGGGGGAACCAGGATGTGCATCGTCAATGGGGGTGGGCAGCCATGTGGATGAGACAAGAGACTCCAGTGGGGAAAAAGGAGACATGGCTGAGATTGATGGTCTAGAGGGGCCCGCACCCTCACAAACCCAGATGCCCTGGAAAGCACAGCACTGCTAACATGGCAGACATGGGGGGTGGGGATGATGGAGTGTGCGCATAGCAGGGAACAGATAGATGGACTTAATGACATGGATACATTTAAAAACTAAAGAAGGGCCTGTGCAGACCAATCCTGAGCAGAAATGAATGCAGGAGTTTGATTAGCCTCGGCTTGGAGGGGAAATCCAGTGTTTAAAACTCAGGGCCTAGAGTTAGGCGATCAGGAGGAAAGAGGTTCCAGATAAGGAACCTCCTCACCCCATCCTCCCTGCAAAAACTAAAGCAGAGGGGAGGCCCACAGGCAGCACAGCCTTCAACTCCTGGTTTCCCCAGAAGATGCTGTGGGCATTTGACCAAGTGACCCCAGAGGTCCCCTCCAGGACACTGTGACAATTTATACCAATCTGCACTTTTGCTCCTTGAGCTCTCGTCTTTGAGGGCCAGCTCAAATGATGACATGGCTTTTCTGGCAAACTTACCCAGACTCTGTCCTGAGAGGAGTGAACAGGGCCCAGTCTACCCACGGTCCTCCTTGTCTTCTGGGACACCATGAGGGTCCTTCTGAGATAGTGGCCAGCTTTGCTTCAGCCCAGAGCAGCTGGGCCAGCGGTGCAATGACTCTAACAACAGACAGCTGTGAGCTCCTGCTGAGGCCCAGGCCCAGGTCTCTAAGGGGGTCAAGGAGACAGGAAAAAGCCATGCCAGGGAGTTGCTGGGGAGGCATTTGGGGGTGGGTGCCCCATCTCACGTCACAGGGGCCACCTTTTCCACTGGTACTGAAGGACAGCCCAGGAAACAGGCCTTTATCTTGGCCTTCACTCACTCTGCTGAAGACCAGGATATTCAGCAGAGATCTCAGAAAGAGGATGAATCTCAATGACAAAAAACCTGAGAGTTTAGAGCCAGCAGGGACCTCTGAGATCATCTCATTCTCCCTCTCATCTTGTTGATGGGAGTGGCTGGCTTGTGGTCACAGAGCAGGTTCCCAACTTGTGCCCAGGGCCTGGCTATGCATAGCTTCCAGAAATGTGTTAACACTGGAAATGAATTCAAACCACTTTCCAAATGGGCAAAGGCAGCACTTACCCGGTTTCTCCTCCTGGATGCCGAAACAACAAGCAAAGGATGCCTCAGGAGATCACTTCCTTCCACCTCCAGCCTAAGGTGACACAGGATGATTCCACTTTTGAAATCCCCCAGAGCCTCCTTTTGCAGTCTGGAGTCTGCCTTGCTGCTCAGTTGGAGACCTGAGGCCTGAAAGATCTTGCTAGGGCTAAATTGTTTCCCACTCCTCCCCCCCAAAATAATTCATATCTTAAAAATCCGAACCCTAAAACCTCACAATAGGAGTGTATTTGGACATAGGGCCTTTAAAGAGGCAATTACACTAACCAGAGCTCACTAGGGTGGGCCCCAATCGAATTTGACTGGTGTCCTCCTAAGAAGAGGAAATTTTGACACAAAGAGACACCAGGGGTGCATGTGCACGTACATACGAAACCTGTGTGTGGGCCTAGGCACTGTGGCTCACACCTGTAATCCCTGCACTTTGGGAGGCCCCGGTGGAAGGATTGCTTGAGCCCAGGAGTTCAAAATCAGCCTGGCCAACGAGGGGAAACCCTGTCTCTGCTAAAAATACAAAAATTAGCTGGGCCTGGTGGCACACACATATAATCCCAGCTTCTTGAGAGGTTGAGGCACAAGGATTCTTGAACCAGGGAGACAAAGGTTGCAGCGAGGTGAGATTGCACCACTGCACTCCAGCCCGGGTGACAGCAAGAGTCTGTCTCAACAAACAAACCACGTGTGGAAACAGGCAGCAGCCTCTACCTGCAAACCAAAGAGAAACCTCAGAAGAAACCAAGCCTAACAGTGGCTTGACCTTGGACTTGCAGTCTCCAGACATGAAAGAAAATAAGCAGGTTTTGTTGAAGCCCCAGGCTATGCTATTTTGTTCTGGCAGCCCTAGAAACTCATACAGACGTTTTCACAGATGGCCCTCCACTCCCAGGTGCATGCCCAGGGTGAAACCTCAAGGAAACCCAGGTCCAGCACGACCTCCCAGTCACAGGTGAAGGTTGCCTGGCCGGCTGCTGCCCACACAGGCTTACAGTTCACAGGGAGCTGGATCTGAAGCCCCATCTGCTCAGAGATCGCCTTCTCCAGAAAGCCTGCATGAGCCCCCAGAGAGAAGACATTCCCCCAACCCCATCTCCTTCAGACCTTATCTGAGCTCCAGCCTCAGCCTATCCACAACACAGTGTAACATTCAGGTGGGTTTGGGAAACTAATGAGCACGCAGACTCTCTTCTGTGCTGGACCAACTCTGAGAGGGGATGGCACAGGTGGTGCTCCCCAATAGCTGGCCCACCAAGGAAGATGGCGTCTGGAGCTGGGTAAAGGTTACCCCGGGGACAGTACCAACCCCAGCCCTGGCAGAGGAGAGGTCCAGCATAAAGGGGCAGTTCCCGCTCAGCGAGAGGGACTGCAGCGCTGCCTTTCTCCCAGGCGCTCCCGTCAGAACTCCCTGGAACCTTTTCGAGAAGTTACAGTAGACCCCTGGCTTCCGACCAGCTGCTGACGCTCCAGGTCCTCTCCCTGGACGAGCTGCACGTGAGCTGGGCCGGCGCCGGCGCCGGCCTGGGGGACTGCAGCGAGCGAGCGGACTCGTAAGCTCGGGAAGTTCCTGGGGAAGACCAGGGGATGCGCTGCTAGCAGTTCCCAAGGGATGTTCCCTGCTCCTCTGCAGGCCAGAGGCGGTTCCTTGAACCTCTGTTAGACACTCTCCTGTTGCCAAGCCTGGAAGGAAGCTGACGCGGGGAAGGCGCGGAAAGGCAGAGGCTCCCAAAAGGGGAGCCGAGGAGGAGCGGGTCCTGCGCGGCCTGTGCTCGCTCCTGGGAGTGGCCGAGATGGGGCTGAGCTCCGGCTCTTCCTGAACAAAAATCAGAAGCCGAGGCTGCGGCAAACGGGCCCACTCTCCAGCTTTGTCTCCTCCCTGCCGCTGCCGGCGGTACGCGCCAGCCTCGCCCAGCCTCCTGCTGTCCTTGCAGCTCCCGCACCCGAATTTCCCTTCTAGCGCCCTGTGCGCCCTCGCGCTGCTTCTGCCACATCTCCCAGGACGGAGGACCCTCTCCATCGCACAGTGTCGTCCACCTTTCTCCGCCCATGTGGCCTCGGTCTTCCCTTGTTCCTCACCCCTGCCAGTCCCCCTGGGGAGCAGGATCCGTCTGTTTTGTTTCCTTCGTGCTGTATCCCTTGTGCCTGGAACGGAGCCGCCTTGGCACAGCTGTGGATTCAGTAGTGTTTCTTCGGCCCTTACCTAGTGCTAGTGCGTGTGTTAATTGCGCTAACCTTCCTCACCGACCTGTAAGAAAAGAGCTGCTCTCATCGCATTTTACAGACGAGGAACTGGGATCTCCAGGGGTTGTGTAACTCGCACCCTGACAGCCAGCGCAGGAGCTGACCCGCCCAGGCGGCCCCTGCAGAGGGACAGCACACTCAACACCAGGACCCTCCTGCAGCCCCGAGCTCTCATCAACAGAAGCTTTGGTCTCCTTAAAAGACAGATGTAGAGGCCGGGCGCGTCGGCTCACGCCTGTAATCCTAACACTTTGGGAGGCCGAGGAGGGCGGATCACCAAGTCCAGAGATCCAGACCATCCTGGCCAACATGGTGAAACCCCGTCTCTACTAAAAAATACAAAAATTAGCTGGGTGTGGTGGTGTACCTGTAGTCCCAGCTACTCGGGAGGCTGAGGCAGGAGAATTACTTGAACCTGGAAGGCAGAGGCTGCAGTGTGCTGACATCGTGCTGCTGCACTCCAGCCTGCGCCTGGAGACACACCGAGACTCTGTCTCAAAAAAAAATAAAAGAAAAAGAAAAGAAAAGACAGGTGTAGAAAATAAAAAAGTCAGCGCCCCTATCTCCTCAAGCACCAGAACTTTGCATATCACACACAAAATACAGTAGCACACATTGGCACCTGCTGCAGACACACATTATTAGGTGGACGGCCTGTGTTGACCATAAATGATCCTATCATAGATCCTCATTTCATTTCTGCAATATGTGCTTTTCATTTTTTAAACTCATCCATTGGCAAGATCTCGATTCCGGCAGTTTGGGATTGGATGGCATCCCTCACTCCCCTCCCAGCTTCAGTCTCGTGGTGGTGGCTCATCTCCCTCATCCACTTGGCATTTTCTTAAATTTACTCACATCTTTATTATTTATACAACTACTACTTTACCTTGATTACAAGCAACACCAGCAAGAACTTCAGTGATAATAGTTCACTGCAACCTTGAACTCCTGGACTCAAACGATCCTCCTGCCTCAGCCTCCCAAGTAGCTCAGACTACAAGTGTGAGCAGCCACACATGGCTAATATTCTAATTTTTTTTTTAGATGGAATCTTGCTCTGTCACCAGGCTGGAGTGCAGTGGTGCAATCTCGGCTCACTGCAACCTCTACCTCCCGAGTTCAAGAAATTCTCCTTTCTCAGGTTCCCAAGTAGCTGGGATTACAGGCTTGCACCGCCACACCCAGCTAATTTTAGTATCTTTAGTAGAGACAGTGTTTCACCATGTTGGCCAGGATGGTCTCGATCTATTGACCTCATGATCCGCCTGCCTTGGCCTCCCAAAGTGCTGGGATTACAGGCATCAGCCACTGCACCCAGCCCTCTAAAATTTTTTGATAGAGACAAGGGTCTCCCTATGTTGCACATGCTGGTCTTGAACTCCTGGGCTCAAGGGATCCTCCCACTTTGGCATATCAAAGTACTGGAATTAAAAGTGTGAGCCACCACACCTGGTCAACAATGCAATATTATTAAGCCATAAAAAAGAATGAGATATTAGTACATGGTACAATATAAATGAACCTCAAAAATAGTATGCTAAGTGAAAGAAGCCAGATACAAAAAGCCCTATATTGTATGATTCCATTTATATGAAATGTCCAGAGTAGGCAAATCCATAGAGACAGAAAGGAGATTAGGGATTACCAGGGATTGACGAAAGGGGAAGTGAGGAATGACTGCTAATGGACTTGGAGCTTCTTCTTGGGGTGATTAAAATGCTGGTGATGATTACACATTATTGAACATACTTTTATTTTACTTTATTCATTTATTTTGTGAGACAAGTCTGACCCTATTGTCCAGGCTGGAGTGCAGTGGCGCCATCTCAGTTCACTGCAGCCTCGACCTCCTGGGTTCAAGCGATCCTCCCCCTCAGCCTCCCAAGTAGCTGGGACTACAGTCACATACCACTACATCCTGCTAATTTTTGTATTTTTTGTAGAGATGGGGTTTTGCTATGTTGCCCAGCCTGGTCTCGAACTTCTGAGCTCAAGTGACTTGTCATCCTTGGCCTCCCAAAGTGCTGGGATTACAGGTGTGAGTCACCGTACCTGGCTGAATTGTACACTTTCAAAGGTGAATATTATGATACATGAATTATATCTCAACTTTTGAAATAATGTGCAGCAAAAAAAACATACTGCTGCATGAAACAGTGTGAACAAATATCAAAAATATAACATTAAGAGAATGAATCAAGACACCAAAAATTACATAGGGATTATTCTATTTATGTGAAGCTCAAAAGCAAATGTGAGTGTGAGAAGTCAAAAGTGTGGCGACCTTTGGGAAGAGCAGATACTGACTTTGAGGGAACACTAGGGGGTGATATGCAGTTCTGGTAATGTTCTGTTTGTTGAACTGGGTGGTGGCTGCATGGGTGTGTTCATGGCATGTTTTACTTCATTAAAAAGCATACTAAAATATTGAGAATAAAATCAACTGGCCAGAAATGTAAGGTCTGTTTCTGCACTCTCAGTTCTGTTCCACTGGTCTGTATGCCTATTTTTATGCCAATTTCATTCATCTTGATTACTATAACTTTACTTTTTTAATGTTGGCATCAGGTAATATGTATGCATGTATGTATGTATTTATTTTTGTGAGACTGGAGTCTCATTCTGTCGTCCAGGCTGGAATGCTGTGGTGCAATCTCGGCTCCCTGCAACCTCTGCCTCCCGGGTTCAAGTGATTCTCCTATCTCAGCCTCCTGAGTAGCTGGGACTACAGGTACCCACGATCATGCCTAGCTAACTGTTTTCTATTTTTAGTAGAGACTGGGTTTCACCATGTTGGCCAGGCCTGTCTCAAACTCCTGACCTCAGGTGTTCCACCTACCTCAGCCTCCAAAACTGCTGGGATTACAGGCATGAGCCACCGCACCAGGGGGAATCAGGTAGTCTTTAAACCTTGCTTTTTGTTTCTTCAAAATTGTTTTAGCTGATCTAGAGCCTTTGCATTTCTGTAACAATTTTAGAAGGGGCTGGTCAATTTTTACGGGGGGAGAAGAAGCCTTTTGAGATTTCAATAGGGCTTATGATGACTCTAGATAAGTTTGGGAGTTACCATTATTAAGATATTGACTCTTCCAATCCATGAAAATAGATCATCTCTCCATTTAGATTTTCTTTTTCTCATTCTGTCTCACCCAGGCTGGGGAACAGTGATGTGATCATAGCTCATTGCAGCCTCAACCTCCTGGGCTCAGGTGATTCTCCCACCTCAGCCCCCGGAGTAGCTGGGACCACAAACTTGCGCCACCATGCCCAGTTAATTTATTATTATTATTATTATTTGTAGGTCCTCCTATGTTGTTCAGGCTGGTCTTGAGACCCTGGGCTCAAATGATCTTCCTGTCTGAGCCTCCCATAGTGCTGAGATTATAGGCATGAGCCAGCACACCTAGCTGATCTTATTTATTTTAATAATGTTTTATGGCTGGGCACAGTGGCTCATGCCTATAGTCCCAGCATTTTGGGAGGCCGAGGCGGGTGGATCACCTGAGCTCAGGAGTTTGAGACCAGCCTGGCCAACATAGTGAAACCCTGTCTCTACTAAAAATGCAAAAATTAGCTGGGCATGGTAACAGGCACCTGTAATTTCAGTTACTTGGGAGGCTGAGGCAGGAGAATCGCTTAAACCCAGGAGGCGGAGGTTGCAGTGAGCTGTGATCACACTGCTGCACTCCAAAAAATGTTTTATAGTCTTCAGAATACAAGGCCCACACTGCTTTTTTAAAATATTCATTTCTAAGTATGTTTTTTGTTTTTGATACTATTGTGAATGGTTTTGTTTACATAATTTCATTCTTGAATTATAACTAGTATAAAGAAATACAGTTTGGAAGCAACAAAACTAGTTACTGATAGGTTAAAAAAAGTTTTTTTAAAAAAGGAAAAGAAATACAGTTAATTTTTGTATATTGATTTTGTATCCTCCAGTCTTGCTGAATGTATATATTATTCTTAAAAGGGTTGTATTTTTCTTTGGTTTGGTTTTGTTTGTTGTTTGGGATTTTTTGGTTCTTTGTTTTTGAGACAGGGTCTCTCTCTGTCACCCAGGCTGAAGTGCAGTAGCAGCATCATAGCTCTCTGCTGTCTCAACTTCCTGGGCTCAAGGGATCCTCTCACCTCAGCCTCCCTAGCAGCTGGGACTACGGGCACATGCCATCATGCCCAACTAATTTTTTTATGTTTTGTAGAGACAAGGTCTCACTATGTTGCCCAGGCTGGTCTGAAACTCCTAGGCTCAAGTGATCCTTCTGCCTCAGCCTCCCAAAGTGCTGAATTACAGGCATAAGCCACTGTGCCCTGCCTGTTCTGTTGTTTGAGATTGCTTACAATTTTCTACATATAGGATCATATTTCTCTGCTAGTAATGACTGTCTTCTTATTTTCCAGTCTTGTACCTTTAACTTCCTTTTCTTACCTCCAGTACTCTGTGAAATAAAAATGGTGAGAGTAAGCTAGGTGTGGTAGCTCACGCCTGTAATCCCAGCACTTTGGGAAGTTGAGGTAGGTGGATCACCTGAAGTTGGGAGTTCGAGACCAGCCTGACCAACTGGGAGAAACCCCATTTCTACTTAAAAAAGAATACAAAATTAGCAAGGCGTGGTGGTGCACACCTGTAATCCCAGCAACTCAGGAGACTGAGGTAGAAGAATCACTTCAACATGGGAGGCAAGATCACCCATTGCACTCCAGCCTGGGTGACAAGAGTGAAACTCTGTCTCCAAAAAAAAAAAAAAATTCAGGGAGTTCATAAAGTGAAAGCAAGGTTATTAAGAAAGTAAAGGAATAAAAGAATGGCAACTCCACAGGGAGAGCAGCTCCCAACATCTGCTGGTTGTCCATTTTTATGGTTATTTATTGATTATATGCTAAATAAGAGATGGATTATTCATGAGTTTTTCAGGAAAGGGGTGGGCAATTCTCGGAACTGAGGGTTCCTTCCTTTTTTTGACCATAAAGGGTAACTTCCTGGCATTGCCATGGCATCTATAAACTGTCATGGTGCTGGTGGGAGTGGCTGTAGCATGCTAATGCATTATAATTAACATATAATGAGCAGTGGGAACAACCAGAGGTCACTTTCACCACCATCTTGGTTTTGATGGGATTTGATCAGCTTCTTTACTGCCTGCTATTTTATCACCAAGATCTTTTGACCTGTATCTTGTGCTGACTTTCCATCTCATCCTGTGACTTAGAGTACCCAACTTCCTAGGAATGCAGCCCAGTAGGTCTCAGTTTTATTTTATTTTACCCAGCCCTTATACAAGATGGAGTCATTCTGGTTTAAACAACTCTGACAATAAGATTAATGTTCACTATAGGTCTGCTGTAAATGTACTTTATCAGATTGAGGGATTTTCCTTCTATTCCTAGTTTTTTTCTTGTCATGAAAAACACGACTTTGCCAAATGCTTTTCTTTGTAATCAGTGGGCTGGGTTGTGGGGATGGTGGAGAAATGGGGAGATGCTGGGCAAAGACTACAAAGTTTTAGTTAGGCTGGATGGATAAGTTCTGAAGACCTATTTTATAGCATGGTGACTATAGGTAATAATAATGTGTTATATTGTCAACAAAAAGAGTCAGGCCAGGTGCAGTGGTGCCCGCCTGTAATCCCAGCTACTTGGGATGCTAAGGCAAGAGAATCACTTCAACACAGGAGGTGGAGGTTGCAATGAGCCAAGCTGACACCACTGTACTCCAGCCTGGGCAAGAGTGAGATTTCCTCTCCAAAAAAAAAAGAGTTTGTAAGTTGATTGTGAATCAATACCTGGCATGTAGTAGGTGGTTAAATAAATAGCAGCTAACATTAAAAAGCATCAGGAATTTTCTTATAGGATGTAGATTTTCAGATCCAAATGCCAGCACTTCATTCTGATCAATAAGACAAGAGGAAAATATTTTGCATTGAGGCTATCCCAGGAAAGCAAGGACACAAGGCCACAGGGAGCAACCAAGGGCAAATTTCTAGAAAAATAAGTGTTTAAAGAGAAGCCTCTAGCAGTTACTAAGAAAAAAACAAAACAAAACAAAATAGCCAGTTACTAAAAAAAGAAGAAGAAGAAGAAAGAAAAACAAAGAGAATCCCCTGCCATTGGAAGGTGATGTGATGCTCACAGCCTGCTGGACATATGCATCTTCACAGAATGCCAGCCCCAGACAGGGCTACTTGAAGGCCAAGATGAAATGAGACCAAGCGAGGCCACTTCATCACTGTATCTAAACAGGGATGGAAGCAAGCTCACTGCGCCACCCACAAAGCACCAGACACCCCCACCCAGACAAAAACAAGTGGCTATTACTTCTTCACCAATTACAGCTTTAAAAAGACACTCCTAGGCCAGCTTAGACTGACAAGGTCAAGAATAATTTGAAGGGGAGGAAGAAGCATGATTGACAGTCCTATGATGAGACATTCATGTGGAAAAGTTCAGAAGGCAGATATTCTGTGGAGCATCAGCAGAGATAGGAGTCTAGACGCTCAAAGCACCTGGTTAGAGAAATCAATTTGGACTGCCAATATTTATAGCGTTTAAAACCATTGCAATGATAAGCACCCAAGGAAGAAGGGGAGATGAAGATTAAGCCCTAACATGCACCAGGAGTCCCGGGACACAGCAAGAGAGGGAATGCAGCTGGAGAAGAACCAAGAGAAGCCCAGCCAGGGAGCTTCACGAGTCAGTGGTTGCTGTGCAGAATGCTGCCTGGAGGCCGAGAATGGTGAAGACTGAGAAGGGCCCATGCAGTTAGCAACTTGGAAGCTGTTAGGGACCCTGACAAAAACAATTTGTATAGAGTGGACGCAGAAGCCAAGCTAGAGTGAAGAGGAAAATGGAGCGAGTGCCCTTTGCATGTAGAAGAGGGGAACCACTGAGGAGAATTCAGGCTCACGTGCAGGGAAGACATCGAAGAAGATTGTGTGCTCAAGGAGGGGCCCAGGGAAGGGGGAAGGGCAGGAGGGCAGAATCCACCTCCTCTGGGAAGCCTGGTGGTCAGCCTAGACTGGGCCAACCTTCTCTCACAGGATCTGGGTGCCTGGTACTTCTTTGGCCTTCTTTCCAAATGACTAAATACTTAAGCATTTTCTCAGAAGACCAAGAGGAAGTCTCACATGTCCTGACTGTATCCCAGCGTCTGGCATCGTGCCTGGAACATGGTAGATATTCCATTGATGTGAATGAACCAAAGAGGCTTGGGTTTGGAAGGTCCTGGGAATCTTGGCAAACCCACCCGAGGCAGGGGGCTCACAGCCCTCCACAGCCATTTCTGCTGTTTATTTCTACAGCCTGCCCACCTCAAGGTCCTGAGCTTGAGATCCTCCACCCCAACACTACTGGCTTCCTCCAGCGCCTCTGGCAAGTCCTGGAGCAGAAGAGGCTCAGTTTGGCTGAGCCTTCATCCCATGCCAACTTGGTTCCCTGTCTTGAATGAATACCAACATCTTTTTGAGATAAAGCAGGGACCCATCTTAGGGGCCTGCTGGAGTCCCGCAAGCATGGAAATAGGAAAAATCCTGAGTTCCTTCCATGAAAACTCCAGGCACCTAGCTAGCCCTGAGAAGTCAGTGAGCAACCTGACAAGCAAGAACAGTAGCCAAGGAAGTTAGTCACAAGATGTTTGGTTCTCCATGAAAAGGAGAACCTTTTCTTTTTACATCCAAAGATACACAAAGACCTAAAACAAAGGGATGGAGAAAGATTTACCAACCAAATGGAGAGCAAAAATAAATAAATAAATAAAAAGCAGGAGTTGCAATTCTTGCATTTGATAAATTAGATTTCAAAGCAACAAAGATATAGTGGTAAAAGGATCAATGCAACAATAAGAGCTAACGATCCTAACACCCAGATACATAAGACTCATAAAGAGATTTAGACTCAATGAGACAGAAAATTAATAAGGATATCCAGGACTTGAACTCAGATCCAGAACAAGTAAACTCAATAAATATTTATAGAGCTCTCCATTTTAAATACACAAAATATACATTCTCCAC
>CM052649.1:121499441-121569296 GCA_028533165.1 Leontopithecus rosalia
ATCATCTTTAGAGGGAGAGGGGTTCTGATTTTGAGTATTCTCAGCCTTTTTATGCTGGTTTCTTCCCATAGTTGTAAATTTATCCTCCTGTCGTCTTTGAAATTACCAGCTTTCAGTAGGTCTCTTGAGTGGACGTCCAAGATGTTAGTTCCCAGGGCCAGGAACAGCGGCGTTAAGACTAATGGTGTTTTTCTGCCCAGGCTTCTCCTGTCTGGCTTCCTTCTTGTGTCCGTAATAGGCGAGTCTGCCTTCCCGGAGCTCCAAACCTCGGTCAGAAGGGGAACCAGTCGTGTTCACTCTGCGCTGAGGTGCCGGCACAACTTCTGCGCGGGCCTCAGGAGTCAGCGCTGGGAACCCGCATGGCTCCTCCAAACCTCAGTCAGAAGGGGAGCCAGCCCCGCCTAGTCAGCTCCGAGAGCTGCCGTGTGGAGGTGCCGGCGACCACTGCGCCGCGGTGCCAGCGAGACCACTGCCCCGCGTGGCTCCTCCACTGGGAATCTTCTGCTCCTGAGCGATCAGAATTTGTCTGAAAGTGTGGTGTCCTCTAGTTCTATGAGCTTTAACTGTGAGCTGCAATCCCGAGATGTTAGCGATCGGCCATCTTGGATCGTTCTTCCTTCATTTGTTTCTTCCAATTATATCTATTTTTGAACACCAGTAAAAAACTATATATGTAAAGCTATTTTCACAAAATTGTACTAATTGTGAAATACAATTAGCGGTTTATGATTGTTCATTATAGTAATCTCCATATCATTTGTATTTTAAAAATATTTTTAAACATAAATATATTTTTTCTTTTCTTTTTAAACATAAATATATTTTTTTCTTTTCTTTTTTTTCTTTTTTTTTTTTTTAGATAGGATCTCACTTCATCACCCAGGCTGAAGTGCAGTGGCACAATCTCGGCTCACTGTAACCTCTGCCTGCTGGGTTCAAGTGATTCCCCTGCCTCAGCCACCCAAGTAGTTGGGATTACAGGCATGCACACCCAACTAATTCTTGTATTTTTAGTAGAGATAAGGTTTCACCATGTTGGTCAAGGTGGTCTCGAACTGCTGACCTCAAGTGATCCATCCACCTTGGCCTCCCAAAGTGCTAGGATTACAGAAGTGAGCCACAATGCTGAGTCTATTTATATTTTTGGAGACACGGAATCACTCTTCACCCAGGTTACAGTACAGTGGTGCAATCATAGCTCACAGCAACCTTGGATTCCCGGTCTAAAGTAATCCTCCATTTTGGCCTCCCAAAGCGCTGGGGATTGCAGGAGTGAGCCACCACCCCTGGCCAATTTGAAATTTTTAATTGAACAACAAAAATGAACAAAACAATAATTTGGGCCCACATATACATAGTTACTTGCTTTTCACCAAAGGCACCAAAGTAATTCAATATGAAAAGGAAAGTCTTTGCAACAAATGGTTTGGGAACAATCGGATATCCATAGAGGGGAAAGAAATTGGTAAAACACAGTGGCTCATGCCTGTAATCCCTGCACTCTGGGAGGCTGAGGTGGGCGGGTCAAAAAATATGTTAACCTTTATCTCAACCTCACACTGTAACAAAAAATTTAAAATAGGCTTTTTTTTTTTTCAGATGGAGTCTCGCTCTTGTTGCCCAGGATAGAGTACAATGGCAGGATCTCAGCTCACTGCAGCGTCTGCCTCCTGGGTTCCAGTAGTTCTCCTGCCTCAGCCTCCCAAATAGCTAGGATTACAGGTGCCCACCACCATGCCTGACTAATTTTTTTGTATTTTTGATAGAGATGGAGTTTCACCAGTTGGCCAGGCTGGTCTCCAACTGCTGGACCTCAGGTGATCCGCCAGCCTTGCCTGCCAAAGTGCTGGGATTACAGGTGTGAGCCACTACTCCCAGCCCTTAGAATCTAAGAGCTGAACATACTAACACACTGATTCTCTGAAGAGAAACTTGGAGTTCATTATATCTAACAATAGTAAGGGCAAGAGAGTCCTTGGCAGAATTTCCCTTTTAACAAAAAGTAGCCCCAAAGTCGTTTCTTTTCCAACAAAGAGCATCCTGGAAAATTGAGCTGCAAACATAGATAAGCAAGCTGAAAGCTTGCACGGGTGAATGTTGGCAGCTGTGCCAAAAGAAAAGGGCTACCTGGGACCAGGTATGTTCAACTTGAAGGCTCCATCTTCCCTTTCCTTTGTCACCCAAGTGTACAGTAAAGAAACAGGCAACATGGTCGAGGGCAAGTAGAGAACCATCTGCATAATAAAAGATTGGGAGGGGGCAGCCAGCTTTTCCCACCCTATGCAAATAACACCTAGCCCTAACCAGTTTTTCTCCCCTTATGCAAATGAAACACCTGATCTGACCAATCTTTGGGGCCCTATGTAAATCAGACATCACCTCCTCAAGCTGTTTTATAAAACCTGCTGCATTTCACCACAAAGCCGGCAACCCCATTTCTCTGAGACCTCTGTCTGCTACCAAGAGCTCTATCTCTCCATGTCGCCTATTAAACTTCAGCTCTAAACTTCACTCTTTATGTATTTGCGGCCTATTTTCCCATGGCCATGAGACAACGGGTATTTCCCCCAGATAATGACACTTGAGTAATTTTCTGGCACTTTCCGGAGAGTAATTTGCCTCTGTGTAACTTTAAAAGTTACAGAATTTTGGCCTATTAATTATGCTAGATATTTATTTCTTTGTATAATCATGATGTTATACACAGATTGAACCACAAAGACAATCTTGCAATGGTGGGGGTGGGGAATCCGAATCTAAATGTCGAACAACAGTGACTGTTAGATATCTAGAGTTCTTCCAAACACTGGAACAGTAAAAATGGTGTTGTGCGCGTTTTCTTCCCCATAACAGCCCTGCCCCGGGTCTGGTTGAGGGATACAGGGAGTTCCGGCAGGGCCAGGTCCCCGCTCCACCTGCAGCCCTGGACCCGGGCTCCGCTGCTCCTGGCGCTAGAAGACCTGCTCGCCGAGATCCCCGGACGACCGACCCTGGGCAGTGGGGTCTGCACAGCGCCAAGCCTACATCGCGCACCCGCCAGGACCAGAGCCGCGCGACGGTGGAGTCCTGAGCGCCCCCAAGTGGTTACGTGTGCGGCACTGACCCAAACATCCAGAAAGAGTCACCGAAAACCGCACTCCTCAGAGAGCATCTGAAGGTATTTGGAACTGTAAACCGTTACCGAAAAGCACGGTGTTATGGGCCCATTGGTTGTGTTTTGAAGGGCGACCCCTACCCCTACCCCCGCGTGGCCTATGGTTCTTTGTTTACAGTTCAATAAAAGTGAAAAATGAAATGTAGAAATGAATGGCATCATAGTACATTTATTGAGGTTTTTCTTTTTACTATGGAATCTTTCTAGCGAAATTAAGTATTTTTGAAAAGGCAAGTTACAAAACACAATGCAAAGTATTCTTATTAAAAACATAGCTTGGCCAGGTGTGGTGGCACACTCCTGTAATCCCAGAATTTGTGAGGCCAAGGCAAGAGGAGTTCGAGACCAACCTGGGCAATATGGTGAAACGCGTCTCTATAAAAAATACCAAAAGTAGCCGGGTCTGGTGGCGTGCACCTGTGGGTCTAGCTGCTCCAGAGGCTGAGGTGGGAGGGTCACTGGAGCCCAGGAGGTCGAGACTGCAGTAAGCTGTGTTTGCACCACTATACTCCAACCTGGGTGACAGAGCAAGACCCTGTTTCAAAATAAATAAATAAATAAATGACATAGCTTGTAGAGCTGAGTGGGTGGCACAGGCCTATAAGCCCAGCTACTCAGGAGGCTGAGGTGGGAGGATTGATCAAGCCCAGGAGTTCAAGCCCTCTTTCAGCTAAATATCATAAACCCCACCCTCTGCCTCAAAAAAATAATAAATATAAGACAAATAAGTTAAAGTATCCATGAAAATACTCTACAAAGCTCTTAAACAAAAATTAGCAATATGCGTGGCATGGTTGACGTTGCTTTTCATGTTCTTTAAGCTCATTTATGCTACTTTTTCTTTTTAGATATGTCTCATTATTCCACAGTGAATGCATGTTAATGAAAAATGTTTAGTGTCTAAACATACAAATAGGAACTCATCAGGAACTGAAAGAGCAGGCCGGAGGGGACAGAAAAGGTGACTGGCACAAGCTCTGAAAGCACCGTGGGGGCTGAGCTCTGATGGAAGCCGCCTCTTTCTCCCGATCACCCTGGTGCAACACAATGGTGTGTTGACCTAGGCTGAGGATGCCAAGGGGACATCCTTGGACAGGAAGCCAGGGTGGCCACACAGCAAGGAGGAAGAACAGGACTCCCCCTCATCCCATCCCAGGGGCTTCTTTCAACAAGTTACAAAAACAAAGACACGTAGAAAAGCCTGTTCTGCTGAGAAACTCTACTGTATTTGGTTCTCAGGCCTGTAACTGTCATAGGGAGAACTCAAAGACGGGCCCCAAGATTCCCACCCCGATGCACACACCCTGTAGTCCACCTGCCTCTGAGTGAATATGACAGCATGTCACTCCCACAACCATGCCACATTTTATGGAACAAAGGATTGTGCAGCTGTGATTGAGCTTCCTGGGCAGTTGATTTTGATTAATTAAAAGGGAAATTCTCCTGGGTGGGTCTGACTTAATCAGGAGAGCTCTTTAAAAGAAGGTGAAGTGCCAGAAACTGTGCACTGCTAGCCTCAAGGAAAGGGGCCTCTGGTTGCTTAGAGTGGCCCTCAGCTGACAGCCAGCAAGGAAACGGGAGATTCCAGTCCCACAGCCACAAAGAAACACACTCTGTCAACAACCAGAAAGGCTGGAAGAGAACCCCCTGCCTCAAATGAGACTGCACCAATAGCCAACTGATACCACAACTTGCTACGGTATCAGTAGAAGACCTTGCTAACCTGTACCCCACAAAAAGCAAGATAATAATATCTGTGCTGTTTTAAGACACTAAATTTGTGGCAATTTGTTACACACCAGTAAAATCTAATACAATAGCCTTTCCAACTAAGAGATCTTAAGTGTGAATTGAATACACTTGCTTGTGCACATGTGCACACACACGTGTACCTATCACTCAGATGTAAAAGGAATATTTCCAGCGTTACAAAAAGTTTCCTCCCATCCCTTGCAAGTCAGTGTCTGCACCTCCTTCTCCCAAGTGACAGGATTTTTAACTTCTGTTACCATAAATTAGTTTGGCTCATACGTGAACGTCATATGTGAAATCAACAGAATGGAGATCATTGGTGTCTGGCTGCATGTGCTCAATATTGATGTTAGTGAAATCCAGTCACGCTGTTTGCAGCAGTAAGCTCATTATCAGTGTTATAATTATCCCATATAAGACTATATACAATTTTACTCATCCAGTACAAAGATGGTGGGCATTTGGACTGTTTCCAGATGTGAGTTATTATGAACAAAGCTGCTAAGAATGTTTCTGCTCATGACTCATAAAATCAATACATACTCCCAATTTGTGGTCTGTTTTGTTGTTGTTGTTGGGTTTCTGTTTGTTTTGTTGTTTGGTTGGTTTTGGTACAGGATCTTGCTTTGTCACCTAGGCTCAGTGCAGTGGGGTGATCTCCGTTCACTGCAGCCAAGACCTCCCAGGCTCAGTCTCCTGAGTAGCTGGGACTATGGGCACACACCATCACACCCAGCTAATGTTTATCTTTTTCGTAGAGATGGAGTTTCACCATGTTACCTAGGCTGGGGTTTTTTGCTTGTTTTCCTTTAGGTTTTTATTTTTCTTTGTATTTGTTTTTGATTTTTTGAAGTGAGAGTGTAGAAGTCTTCCCCTGTTCTGGAGCTCATTCCCCAAAGGGGGCCAGCAGTGGCTTCTTGAGTGGCCTTCCCAAAGCAGATCCTGAGGCCTGTGCTTTGACAATCCTGTGTGTGAGGTCGCCGATGGAGCCATTTCCCAGCCAGGGGCTTTGGGGGAGCGGAGCCCGCCTTGGTTCTTCCCTGTGGATTCACCCCAACGTCCTGTTGGCCCAGAGTCCCTTGGGACGCTTTATACTGAAGGAAAATATGTAAATGTATCATTGTGGTGAGGTAACGTGACCAAGCGGGGTAAGGTGCTGGATTAAGGCTCCAGTCTCTTCAGGGGCATGGGATTGAATCCCACCGCTGCCAACTTGCTGTAGTTTCGTCACTTTTCTCCCCTGTAAGTTACAAAAGGAGTAATGGGCCCCACACTTACTCAGGATCTGAGGTTCCATTTGGCAGCATGCAGCTGTCCAGTGGATGGGCTCTGTGATGAGTTTGTCCACAGCAAGTGAAGGTGGGTTGAGTTCTTCAGAAGTACGGGTGATTGAGGCTGGAAAGCAAAAGTGTAGATGCCCTCTTCTCTTAGTGCCTCTGCAACCTGGTGGACATGATAGTGGGGTGTTCTAGGTTAAGTCCCCAGTGTAATAAGAGTGTTTGATGAGATAAAACCCACTCTGAGCTGTTTCCCTCCGGTTTCAAACCGGGGAATCCTTTGCATGTTAGGCAAAAGTAATAGCCACGATGCCACAGAAACCCAAAACTTGCCACCTCGTCATAATGTTAGACGACTGTTCTCTAGCTGTGAAAGGAGAGCCCCACAACCCCCAAGAGCATACACCTGCGTACGAGTCTATGCCCAAAGTCTTAACAGCAACTCTTGGTTCCAGGGCAGCTTGCTTAGTCTCTTATTCACGATTCTTTCCAATCCCCAGCATTCCCGGAAATCTTGGTGATGTCACCACTAGACACTGTTGGGGGGTCAAAACTGTCAAGGTAAAACAAAATTTAGTTGAAATGAAAAAAGCAGGCTCGTCAGGGATTTGAACAAGAAGTTTAGTTGAAACGAAAAAAAAGTGGGCTCGTCCGGGATTTGAACCCGGGACCTCTCGCACCCAAAGCGAGAATCATACCCCTAGACCAACGAGCCGGCTGATAAACGGAATACAGAATCTTTCAATGATTATGTTCTTCCTGAGTCAGTTCACCGAGGAGCGGATTTTTTTCTGGAAGCTTAAAATTCTCAAGATCTCGTAGTCCAAGCCCAACCTGTCCTCGCTGCTCATCTCCGCGTCTGCCACTAATCTTCAGCCGCCGGTAGCTCGACGCAGGGTAAATACTCCGTAAAGCCCTGCCTCCTCTGGTCTCCCGGAATCCGAATGAGCGCCTCCCGACCCTCGGTCTACTCAAGAAGCAGCAGGGGCATCCATCCGTTCTTCAGGCTGGGCGCCTCTTCCCAGGGGAGTCCAAGAAAGGCGCAAATCTTGAGGTCCGGGGGCAGGACGCAGAGACTGGCAGCGCTGGAGCGCTCGGGAGAGAGCACAGTACTGGGAGAGAACGCCGGACCGGCTGGGTCAGTAGCCGCGAGAAGCGAAGTGAAACCAGGGGCGGGGGCTCTTTATCGTTTTATGAAAAGATAATAAGCAGCACATACCCATTTGCAAAATGTTCAGGAAATGTAGGGAAGTGTAAGGCAGAAACGATCGATAACCCGGTACTCTGTCTTCTCGTGGTGACTGGGGCCACTGGGTTGTTGCAGAGCTCCGAGGCTGGGACCCATGCACGCGCGCTCCCGTGGTGCAGGGGCCGGGGTCCTGGTTCACGGCCCTAACCGCGTTCTCTCGGGATTGACCCCTGGCCGCCTCCAGCACAGGGCAAAGCCTGGGTCTCCACCTGGGCGGGCGCCTTCCTCTTCCTTCGCCTCCGACCTACTCTCGCCCAGGGCGCTTTAATTACACAGGTTTATTTAGTAGTAAAAATAATGATTCGGATTCCCTGCTTTAAAATTCGCGATAATCTACTCAGAGCTTAGCCACAGGTTTATTTTTGTGTCACTAAAAGACACATTTCCTGCACTGCTGTAAAACAGCGTGGAATGGTGGTTAAGCTACTTCGAGGAAACAATGCTCATTTTTCCATTCGCTGTCTCGGCGATCTTGCTCTGCTTGCGCCCGCCGCTGCCCTCGCCCATCTTCCCTGCCTCTCCTCGCTGGACTCTCCTGAATGCCGTGGCTGGCCTTCGGCTCTTCCCATGGTGAACATTTCAGATGAAATGCCCCTGGGTCCGCCCCACTCGGGAGAGCTCTCCCTTGTCCCAAGCCTCGCACCCACGCCTCCACCAGCTCCACCTGGACAGGAGCGCAAGCGTGGAAGACCTCCCGGCACCTCACCTATATGCCACCTAATTCGGCCAGGTGACCAGTGAGTGCCCCAGAGTGCGAGGCCTGAGGTTCGCCCAACTGTTTGTTCGATTATTGTGGGGACTGCCGCTAACACCCCCACACACAAGCACACGCACGCACCCTGGGAGTCCACGGTTTTCGTCCGGAGGGTATCTGCAGTTAAGCCCTCGGGTAGCTCACTACTGGTCCCCGTGGCCTGACTTCTAAAGTACGGTGATCTTCCTGTGGGGCAGTCGTTTTGGGATCGACGAGTTTCTGAGAAGCCCCAGGCGCGCGAGCGCCGGAATGTGCTGGCGGGCTCCAGACCTGCGCGGAGCGAATCCATCCCGGTCAGGACCCACAGTCTCCGCTCTTTGGACCGAAGCGGGCGTGCGTGAGAGAGGGAAGCGCGTCCTCCTGGCCGGCAGACCCCCCTCGCTCCTCCTCCCCGCCCAGTCAACGCAGTCACAGCTCCGGTCTCTACCTAGGTGGCTGCGAGCGGTTTTCTCTTCTTTGGTGCACCGGACAGGGAAGTTTTCGGACCCTGAGCTACCCTGGAGTGGTGCCTGTATAAGCCGCGGCCCCCCCGTGGGACGGGGACTCGCTCAGTGCTTTTTAAGGTCCCCTTCCGCTGGAGAGAGGGCACCTGCGACAGGGGAGTGTGCGGCGGGACCGGGCCCAGTCTCTGCCTCCACCTCCGCCTGTTCTCAGGCCTCCAGAGTGCGCCTTGCGGGGAAGACCGAGGCAGGAGTTGTCCCGAGACCCCCAGGGGTCCCTTCCTGCACCTGGCAGCGCCCCCACTGTTCACTGAGGACTCGGGCTCACTTTCTACACTTCCGTTAACAGCAGGAGTAAATCAGTCAGAAGACCAGCATTCATTAGTTGTACATATATATATATATTTGGGGGGACGGAGTTTCGCTCTTGTTACCCAGGCTGGAGTGCAATGGCGCGATCTCGGCTCACCGCAACCTCAGCCTCCTGGGTTCAGGCAATTCTCCTGCCTCAGCCTCCTGAGTAGCTGGGATTACAGGCTTTTTTATAATAAATTTTTTCTAAAACTGCACAACTACATGGAAATTGAAAAAATTAAGGCAGAAATAAAGATGTTAAAAAATAAAATAAAATATAAATAAATAATAATTTTTTTCTAAAGGCTGAAAGCGAATCTTGACAGGGAGAACCGTTGGGCTCGGTTCACGAATGCGGCCGTCTGCGCTTTTCTGTGTTAACTCCACAAAAAGAAGTCAGAGCTTGCAGCACTGAGGCGGCGGCGACCGGAAGGCCGAAGGCGCGCCGCCACCAAACACAGAGCTGTAGACCCCACACTCAGCTCGCGCTGGGAGGACGCCGCAAACAAAAGCCGGGCGGGAAGGGGTGCGGTAGTGCCATCGTCTCCCCCTGGAGAGAGGGACAGAGACACAAAGGCGAGTCCCTGGCAGTAGTGGGAAGAACGGAGGGGAAGGGAAAGAACGCACGCAGACAGAAGTGAGCAGGGTCGCGGAGAGAGGGCGCGCGGGGCTCGGTGAACCCGTGATAAAAAAGGAAGTTCGCAGTGGGTCTGACTTTTCAAGCGATAAGAAAATTGTAGGGAAGCAGCCTTCCGTGGCGGGTACGTTGAGGTAAACAGAAAGTGACTCCGCCACGGTTTGGCCTCCCAGGAAGGCGGAAGTAGTTTCGCGTAACTTCCACTATTTTTCAAGGAAAAAAAGAGGAAAAGTATAAGTAGGCCCCAGCGAGAATTGAACTCGCGACCCCTGGTTTACAAGACCAGTGCTCTAACCCCTGAGCTATGGAGCCAACTGGGAACCGTGCTTTCGCGCACAAGTAATTAACGCCATCGCCGGCGTCGCGCAGCCGCAGTCCGCCAAACCCCAGCCGAGTTTGGTGGCGGCTGAACCCAAGCCCCTCCCTCGGCGTTAGTTCCCGAAGAAAGCTCCGCGAAGACAGGGCTGACGTTGGGCTAGGGTGCGGGCGCTGGCGCGGGCAGGAGCTGTCGGGTCCGGGTGGAGCTCAATGCGGTGAGAAGCGTCCCCGGCCTTGGGCGTGGCGGGGTGGGGGGTGGTGGGAAGGGGCGCGCAGATTGGAGAGCACGCTTTGCGGCTTGCTGTGCATGAGGATACTGGGCCAGAGGTTAGGGCTATGGAAAAGTCAGGGAAGGGTGTGAGCACGCATGCAGAGAGTCCAGGTCCGAGCAGTTAGGGCGCGACCTGGAGCAAGCTGGTAGTACGGGAGCAGTGGGGGCATCTGGAGGTGGAAGCCGAGGGGGAGTGGGGAAGCGGGGAATCGAGACGGCTAGGTGTTTGGAGACGCTGGGGCAGAAGGGTCTAGGTAGGGTTGCAGGTGGGTGCTAGTCCCTGCCTCACATTTGAATGAATTTGGAAAAGGCAGCTTTTAGGGCACACTGAAGGAACTTTTCTGTCAGGGCCCCTAAAGGGCTACGGGGTAGAGGAGAGGGAAAAGGATGAGGGCCCAGCCTGGCAAAGCACAGAAATTGGTGGGTATAGAAAGTGGACCTTGGCCTGGTGGCCCAGCCTGCCCTATGCTCCCTGCACAGCCGGCTGACTTAGATCACTGGGTGGCCAGGCCAGAGGCAGGCCCCTAGATTCCCCCAAGTCTGGATGCTGAGGGGCCCGGTGAGGTTCTGATGGCAGAGGCCTGGGCTTCTGGCTCAGCAGCTGGGACTAATGGGTGGATAAGAAGGGCCCAAGTTAGGCCAGTTGTTCTCACAGACCCAGAGATGTCTTGAGTTTATGACACCCAGAGTATAGAAGAGGGATATGCATACAGATGTCCTCACACCAGCATCCTGACATCCAAGTTACTGCACTGCCCTGGTGACCAAGAAAGCACATCTCTTCCTTTCTACATGCAATTGTTACAGTAACTGTTGTTACATTTCTTCAGATATATAGATACGTATGTAGTTATTCTGCAAACACACTCTCTCTGATAGACACACGATTACACCCATGAACACAAAAACTAAAAATATACATGTGGACAGCTACTCACAGTCCCTAGACCTGACCCTTATGTGGTGCCTCCACCAGACATTGCACCTTCTGGGACCTGTAATGCGTTCTGATGCCCAGCACATTTATTGGATGGTACAAAGGGAATTATAATACTTAATCAAAAAGCCATGCAAGCCAGATAACATTAGGGCTTAACTGTAACAATAGGTTATTTAGTTAGGAAATGAATATTAAAGATTGGTTTTCCTTATGGAAATCGGAGGTATTCAAATGCCAGAATTGGCTACCAGGTTTTAGAGCTGCCCTGCATGTGTAAGCAGGACATAGGATTCACTCTCTGGAATGCTTCTGTAGGCAAGACTTTTAATCGGTCCTGTCCTCAGCCCAGAGGATACAGCATTCTGATTATCTGGTGCTGTGTCAACTGGTCCTGCCTTTGGGATAGTGTCATGCCTGCCCCTTGAGAACCGTATATGCAAAGTGAGCTTGAAGCATCTCAGAGACAGAGCACTGAAGCTCCATGACACAGGGCAATTCAGCTGTCATTGTCCCTGCTTGCCAGCACATCTGTCTAAATAACCTGTGTGGACAGAATTAGATCTGAGCCTGGTATTCTGTTCATCCAGCCTGGTAGCCAGGTAGTGAGGAAAGAAGCCCGTGACCCTTGCCTAAATAGAAGGTGGTTAATATTTAAAAACAAATCAACAACAGAATATGACCAAACTGACTTGGGTCTGTTTGCAATACTTGAACCTTATGCCATGCTTATAAATGCTCTCTCCAGAATACACACACACACACACACACACACACACACACATATGAAAGGTGAGATATAAATAAACACACACTCCTCCTACATATAAACATGCATACTTATTCACTCTGGCAGAAACCCTGGCTCAAACTTATACTCTTGCACTCAGATCTAGGGAGTAGAAAATGAGCCAAGCCAACTATAAAGACAGCTCATAGTCTTCATTTTCATTTCCCCACCCCTTTCCCAGGGGAGCATTGGGCAGGGAGCAGCCCACTGCAACCCTTCCAGAAGCCCAGCTATCCAGAAGCTGGAGAACAAGTAGACAAGGGCTGAGGCTGGCCAGTGGAATCCCCTCCAGGGCATAGGCTGAGAAGTCCTTGACACCAGGGTGCTCTGCTGTTGGCAGTTTCCTGAAAGAGTCTGTCAGGATCATGTTCGTGCTCTTTGTGCGTTGTTCAGAACTGGCTGCATCTTTAAAATTGTAAGTACCATCTTGTGTTTTGTGTTTCAGAGTTCCAGAAGCAAAAACAACAACAAACAGTTTGGGTACAGTGGCTCACACCTGTAATCCCAGCCCTTAGGGAGATGGAAACTGGAAGATCACTTGAGGCCAGGAGTTCAAGACCAGCCTGGGAACCATAGCAAGACCCAGTCTCTAAAAACACAGTTAAAAAGAGGCTGGATACAGTGGTTCATGCCTTTAATCCCAGCATTTTGGGAGGCTGAGGAAGGCAGATCACGAGGTCAAGAGATGGAGACCATCCTAGACAACATGGTGAAATCCTGTCTCTACTAAAAATACAAAAATTAGCTGGGCGTGGTGACAGGCACCTGTAATCCCAACTACTCAGGAGGCTGAGGCAGGAGAATCACTTGAACCCATGAGGCGGAAGGTTGCAGTGAGCTGAGATCTTGTCACTGCACTCCAACCTGGTGACAGAGTAAGACCCTGTCACAAAAAAAAAAAATTGAAAGAAAAAATAAAGTTTCAGAAGCTTTGATCTCCTTATCCCAGAAGTGTTTATACTTTGGCACTGGAAAGTGGGGGAGTCAGGTGTTTATGAGAGCACATGCTGGTTGTTGCTTTGGTCAGGACGCACCCATCACTCTGTATCTTCCGGCTAAGAGTGCTGGAGAGCTGTGATACCCATTGGCTGTTGTCCTGGGCTTCTCTCTCACAGACGGTCCAAGGACCTCCTTCCAGTTCTGGCCTAGACTGTCCTCTGTGCTGGGAGCACAGGGCTCCTCCCTGGACCTGTCAGGCCAGCTGGGTCCAGAGGTCCCACAACCTCTCAAGGTAGAGCTGGCAGCTATCCAGAAGGCAGCAGCCATAATAACAAACCTGGCTGGCCGGGGCCCAGACCTGTACCCTGGCAACAGGAAACAGCAGGACTGGCTTTGACATTTTTTAGGGAGTCAGATTCGATTTCCAGTCAGGACAGAAGCCCTTTGGAGAGCTGGGCTCCTGATCTTACCGGCCTCCACCTCCTGGGAGCTCTGGCCAAATCCAAATGTGACCTCAGGAAAGGAACCCTCAAGAGTCCAAAATCTCTTTTCCCCTGCTCAGTTGGCTGTAGTCACAGTCTCCTGCCTCAGGGTTGTGTCTATAGCAACCAGGGTCTGGAGCAGGGAGGGCAGACCCAAGATGGACCAGGGAGCTCTGGGGAGGCGATATCCCTTCCCACCGGCAGCCGGGAGACAGGAGCTCCCCAGCAGTGCCCCTCAAGGCCAGATTCGCAAGTAGGTGCCCGTGGAGCAGACAGAGAAAAGCGGGAACACTCGCTCCTGGAAGTTGACGCGGAAGGTGTAGAGGTGGCGCATGTCCTCCACGGCGTAGAAAGACACGGCTCCCACCTCCAGGTCCAGAGCCACCCGCACACGCGACAGGTGCCCGCAGCTGAGAGGCGACCTCTTGGGGCTGGTCACGGCCCAGTACTGGCCGCCGTTGAGCTGCAGGGCCCAGACGCCCTCCTCGGGGGTGAAGGGCGTGAGGCCCTTTCGGCGCACGCTCTCCCGGGCCACGCCGAAAGCCCAGCCGTCCTTAGAGCCCACCTCCACCTCCCAGTGATGCCGGCCTGAGGAGAAGCCGCAGGACGCCAGGACGCGGGTGTTGGTGTCAAAGCGGCGGGGATAGTTGGGCAGGTCCTGGGCCCGCTCGCCGAGGCGCACACTCTTAAGATCCAGAGAGAGGATGAGGCGCGGGTTGGCCGTGTCGGGATCCAAGGTGAGCTCCACTGCAGGCAGAGACAGGGAGAAATGTCCCCACGAAGGCTTGGCACAGTCTTTGCAGGGCCGCGCCCATCCCTGCTTTGCAACCTGCCGGCCATTCCCTTGAGAATCCTCCCAGCATCCAGCGCCAAGGCCCAATCAACCCCCACTCTGCCTCCCAGCTATTTTGCTTCCCTCCTCCTGCACCACTCAACAAGTACTTAATGAAATCAAACAAATGGAATGTATGGGCCTGATTTGAACCCCAATTCAAACAAATTTGAATGCTAGACATTGGAAAGAATCATTAATCTCTCCAGGTATGATGACTGCTTTATGGTTATGTTTTACAAAGTCTGTTTCTTTAGAGATAACACACGGAAATATTTATGGCAATAGTATGTTGTCTCTGATGTGCTTTAATACAGTGGGGCCAGGCACCGTGACTCGCGCCTGTAATCCCAGCGCTTTGGGAAGCCGAGGGGGCGGATCACCTAAGGTCGGGAGTTCGAGACCTGCCTGGCCAAAATGGCAAAACCCTGTCTCTACTAAAAATATAAAAGTTAGCTGGGTGTGATGACATGTTCCTGTACTCCCAGCTACTATGGAGGCTAAGGCAGGAAAATCGCTTAAACCCAGAAGGTGGAGATTGCTGTGAGCAGCCCAGGCTGCACTCCAGCCTGGGCGACAGAGCAAGACTCCTGTCTTAAAAATAAAAATAATAATAGGCCAGGCATAGTGGCTCACGCCTGTAATCCCAGCACTGTGGGAGGCCGAGGCAGGCAGATCACAAAGTCAAGAGATCAAGACCATCCTGGCCAATCTGGTGAAACGCTGTCTCTACTAAAACTACAAAAATGAGCTGGGCATGTGGCGCATGCCTGTTGTCCCAGCTACTCAGGAGGCTGAGACAGGAAAATCGCTTGAACCCGGGAGGCAGAGGTTGCAGTGAGCCAAGATTGTGCCACTGCACTCCAGCCTGGTGACAAAGCGAGACTCTATCTCAAAAATAATAATAATAATTATTATTATACAGTGGAGGCTAGACAAGGTGGCTCATGGCTGCAATACCAGCACTTTGGGAGACAGGCCGCTCGATCCCTTGAGGTCAGGAGTTTGGGACCAGCTTGGCCAACATGGCGGAAACCTTGTTTTGTATTTTCTCTACTAAAAATATAAAAATTAGCCCAGCGTGGTGTCCTGTGCCTGTAATTCCAGCTGTTTGGGAGTCTGAGGCATGAGGGTCACTTAAACCCAGGAGGCAGAGGTTGCAGTGAGCGGAGATCAGGCCACTGCACTCCAGGATCTCACTCTAGAGCAAGACTCTGTCTCAGAAAATAAAAGAATCCCATGAGAAGTGGATAGCAGTGTCTATGGAAGCTATGGCCACTAATTGACCATTGCTGAAGGTGAGAGATGGGTGTGTAACATTCTTTATGCTCTTCTCTCTACTTTTGAGTATGTTTGAAATTTTCCATGATAAAAAGCTAAGGCCAGGTGCAGAGGCTCATGCCTGTAATCCCAGCACTTTGGGAAGCAGAGGTGGGAATACAGCTTGAGCCCAGGTGTTGGAGACCAGCCTAAGCAATATAGTGAGACCCCATTTCCACAAAAAATAGAAAATTTAGCAAGCATGGTGGTGTGCTCCTGTAGTCCCAGCTTCTCGAGGGGGCTGAGGAGAGAGGATTGCTTGAGCTTGGGAGGTTGAGGCTGCAGTTCTACTGCACTCCACCCTGGGCAACAAAGCAATACTTTGTCTCTAAAAAAAAGTTAAAATATGTACACTTATTGTGAGCACTACTACCTTCCAGGCCCTAGGGATACCAGAGTATCAGAGTAGTTCTGCCTGCCTCCAGCTTCCTTCCTGCAGGAAAAGGATTGAGGATAGATGATAAACATAGCAGATAAGAGGGACCAGAAGAACAGGCTGTAATTTCAACCAGAGTGGCCAGGGAAGACCCTCACTGAAAAGGGGCATTGAGCAGACAGATAGAAAGAAGGTGAGGAAGGCCGAACGCGGTGGCTCACACCTGTAATCTCAGCACTTTGGGAGACCCAGGCAAGTGGATCACAAGGTCAGGAGATCAAAACCATCCTGGCCAACATGGTGAAATCCCATCTCTACTAAAAATACAAAAATTAGCTGGGCATGGTGGCATATGCCTGTAATCCCAGCTACTCAGGAGGCTGAGGCAGGAGAATCGCTTGAACCAGGGAGTCAGAGGTTGCAGTGAGCCAAGATTGTGCCACTGCACTCCAGCCTG
Organism: Leontopithecus rosalia; assembly: GCA_028533165.1. Classification (NCBI taxonomy): domain Eukaryota; kingdom Metazoa; phylum Chordata; class Mammalia; order Primates; family Cebidae; genus Leontopithecus; species Leontopithecus rosalia. Next base: position 121,515,781 of record CM052649.1, read on the forward strand.
GCAACAGAGTGAGAGTCCATCTCAAAAACAAAAACAAAAAAGAAGGTGAGGAAGTGAGCCATGTGACTGGCTGGGAAAGCATGTTCCAGGTAAGGGGCTGGGGCTGGGGAGCCTTGCAGTGCAAAGGCCCGGAGATGGGTGTGTGCTTGGTATACTTAAGGAGCAGCAAGCAGGATGTGTAGCTGCATGGAGTAGCAGGGGTGTGCAGTGAGGCCCAATCCCTTGGGGCCTTGAGGCCACCATGAGGGCTTTGACCTGTACTAAGTTAGAGGGGCTGTGGCAGGGCTCTGAGTAGAGGAGGGCCTGGTCTCAATCAGGTGCTTTAGGCATCACCCAGACACATTCTGACTTAGCTCAGACATCAGCATCAGGAATATGTGCCCTCCACTCCACTTCCCTGAATGTTGGATCCCAAATACTCTGGAGCTCTGCAAGAGTAGGAACTATATTCCTTCCAGCCTTCAGCCTCCCCTTGCTTTCCTGGTCCCCTGTATACACCCCATATCTAGGAGAGGTTTCCATCTCTCTTGGAGTGGGGACTGGGGAGCGGCTTGACCAAGTAGCCGAGCTGCCTTCCTCAGTCTGAATGTCTCAAGGTATGGAGCATTCCTGCTCCTAACCAGCCTGCAGCATTTGGGCCAATAGGCCCCACTGCCATCTGAGTGTGTCAGAGTTCCCAGGCAAGGACAGGGAGGAGTAGGGGACAGAGGGACAGGGTTGCCGAGTTGGGTTGGTGGAAGGAACCAACCATATGCAAAACCCTGAGATGGTCACCAGCAGGGAGTAGGTTCTCTATGTGGCAAACAGTCCATACTTGCCATCATAGCACCATCCCTACCTTTCTCCTCTTTCTCCAGCTCTCCCCGAAGGTCCTCTGAGGAGGAGAAACAAAACAGGGTTGCATGAGCAACATGGGAGATTCTATGGCAAGGTCACCAGCTCTTTATAGCCCAACTGACTCACTCATTCCTGAGGCTCCTAAGGCCAAGAATGAACGTGCAGGCACAGGGCCAAGCATGGGGAGTGAGGGGCGGGGGCCAATGCCCAAGCATTCTAGCTCTACCTGAGTGGCTCTGAGCTGAGCTCTCCCCACACAGCCGTCTTCCTATCCCCAGTACCCCTAGCAGCACCCCTTTACCCATCTGTCTCCATGGGAAGCTGCGTGGCCTGGGGAGGGGGGCCTGACTAGATTTGCCACCACAGCACCTACACCAATCTAGCCATGGCACAGCTGTCTTCTATTTCAACACACAGCTTCTGGAAAGCACACCCAGGGACCCCTGAGCCTCTACCACACTATGTGGCCCCGCTCGGTACCCAGGCCCCTACCTTTGAACTTCTTCAGCAGCCCTTTTAAGACAAAGGTCTTGAGGGAAACATTCCAGACTTTATTCTTCATCTCAGAAGAGACTGTGGTTGGCTTGGGGCCAGGCACATTGCTGCACCTGCAGGACAGGGGCTCTGAGAAGGGCCCATGTGCACCGTTTTGCTCCCACAGGCTGTGAAAATTAGGATGGCAAGGTCTTCTTGGCAGAAAGAGGTAGAAAAGGGAGAGCCAGACCTCATTCAGAAAAACCCATGGCCAGGCAGGCAAACATTTGTCTGGGAAGGTCCCTGAGCAAGCAGGTGGGGGGATCAGGAGGTGAGAACTCAGTGGGTGGGGAAAAAAGAGAAGGCTCAGTGAAAACGGAAGAGGCAACTTAGGCCCCAGGAGCTGTGAGGTCACTCACCTGCTCAGCGTGCTTTTGAATTCCTGGAAGGAAAGATGGAGGAAACCAAATCAGCATCAGGTAAACTCCATTCATCTTTGAGAAACAAAGCTTGTCCCTTGCTGTGCCTCCAAGATGTAAGCAATAAATAGGTGTGCCACACCTCAGTGGCTGCATGGACTCCAGTCGACAGCAGCTTCCAGTGGCTACTGGCTGCAGGGTGTCTCACCCACACAGTGAACCCCTCACCCTTTGCCACAGCTCTTCACATGCTTTCTATCTTTTTTTTTTTTTTGAGTCTCCCTCTGCCACCCAGGCTGGAGTGCAATGGTGCGATTTCAGCTCACTGCAACCTCTACCTCCCAGGTTCAAGTGATTCTTCTGCATCAGCCTCCCAAGTAGCTGGGACTACAGGCGTGAGCCACCATGCCCAGCTAATTTTTGTATTTTTAGTAGAAACGGGGTTTCACCATGTTGGCCGGGATGGTCTTGATCTCCTGACCTTGTGATCTGCCCACCTTGGCCTCCCAAAGTGCTGGGATTACAGGTGTGAGCCACCGCGCCCTGCCGGTTTTTTGTTTTTTAGAGACAGGATCTCACTCTATCATCCAGGCTGGAGTGCAGTGGCATGATCATGGCTCACTGCAGCCTCAAAATCCTGGGCTTAACCGATCTTCCTGCCTCAACCTCTTATGTAACTGGGACTACAGGCTCCTAATTTTTTAATTTTCTGTAGAGACGGGGTCTTGATAATGTTGCCCAGGTTGGTCTCAAACTCATGGCCTCAAACAATCCTCCTGCCTTAGCCTCACAAAGTGCCGGGATTAGAGGGATAAGCCACTATGCCCAGCTGCTTTCTTTATTACAGAATCATCACTGGAGCTATCCCATGGACCCAGTGCTGCCCATGTCCTGAAAACCACCTGAGGGAGGTCACAGCCCTTATGCACCAATTGCTCATTCAGCCAAGTAATGACTGTTCTTAACCCATCTGTAGTTTGTGAAGTTTGTCTAGTGGTTTATAACTATTTTGTTTTTTAGTGAAATAGAATAGAAAACATCAAAGTATATACATGTAGCAAAGGTGAGTATTATTTTCTGAGACTTTTGTCTCGAGCATATGATTCTGAAATATGATATATATTGTGGCTCATAGTCAAGAAAGTTTTATCATATCCCTCTATATCTCCAAACCCAGGAAAATCAGGGGACTTCTTGCCAGTCCCCTTCAGCTCCAGATCATGTGATCCTCCTAACCCCCAGGACTGACACTGTTCTTTAGCTGTGGGTCCTGATACCTTAGGATAAATGACTCAAGCTCCTCGCTTAGCAAGACTCACCTGAAGAAAGTCAAGATCAGGCTTTTGAGCTGTCTCCTGGATCTGGCTGCTGAGCTTAGACAGCTGGGTGATCTCACTCCCGAGTTGGGCCAGGTTCTCATTCTGCTTCTGTGTCACCTCCTGGGACAGTTCCTCCAGGCGGCCCAGCAGCCGGCCCTCCTGCTCCACTAGGAAGGCCCTCAGTGCCTGGAACTCTGCCCCCACCTTCTCCTGCTCTGCTGCCATCTGCTTCTGTCCCAGGAAGAGAAGTTGGAGAGGTAGGGGACTTGGGCATGGAGATATAACATTTGGCCAGGGACCTGAGTCATCTCACAGGGCAAAGCTTCATCCCTGTCACTGCTGGGGGATCAGAGACACACCATCTATGCACATAGTGCATGCTTTATTTTCAATGTCCCAGCTCCAAACAAGCTATAGTCTCGACACATGCTTTTCTTTCCCCTGCCACAGATGTGCCTGCACATGTCTGTGGACCTGGGCTCCACCAGCTAAACCAAGGCAGCATCATACTCTACCTAGAACTATGCCAACCTGCAGATTCCTTACTTGAAAAGTAGAAGGGAGGCCAGGTGTGATGGCTTACACCGGTAAATCCCAGCACTTTGAGAGGCCAAGGCTGGAGGATCACTGGAGTTTGGGAGTTCGAGACCAGCCTGACCAACATGGCAAAACCCTGTCTCTACTAAACATACAAAATTAGCTGGGCCTGGTGGCACATGCCTGTAATCCCAGCTACTCAAGAGGCTGAGGCAGGAGAATCACTTGAACGCAGGAGGCGGAGGTCGCAGTGATCCGAGATTGTGCCATTGAACTCCAACCCAGGAGGCAGTGCAAGACTCCGTCTCAAAAAAAAGGGGGGGCAGAAGGGATAAATTAGTGCCTCCTGGGGCAACCATAGGATTAAACTGAGATTGCTTTTTCTTCCTCAAGCACATTTACTTCATTACTCTCAAACTTTCACTCTTCACTTTACTTCTTTTTAAAGGCAATCTTTCCTGTTTAGTAATTATAATGGTAACAGATGCTCAAAATACAAACCCTTAGGAAAGTAGAAAGGAGGAAGAAAAATCCAATGCCAGTAACCAGAGGTAGCAGCATACCCCCAAGGAACTAAGTGAGAATATGCTATGTGCAAGCTGGACATTCTGTTCTTTCCATTAACAGCATAGACGGGATTTTTTACTCCTTAGTTTTCAGATGCAGACTCATTCCCTGATCTCTTGATTTTTTTATGTGAACACATTTGTGGTACTCAGTATGTCCCACCAGGAAGTTCCTCTTCCTTGAAAACTCCTGGGTGGAGGAAGGGAATTCCAGGAAGTTGGGAGACCTGGGTTCAGGTGTCCCACAGTGCCCTCACCTTGCCTTCAGCTTCCAGGCAGGCTGCAGTAGCCCTGAGCACCTTATAGGTATGAACTCCCTCAACCCTGACAGCAGCCCAGTGAAGTGGGCACACTTCCCCTCAAGTCTTACAGGCAAGAAAACAAAGACAGACACATCACCAGAAAGTGTTAAGCCAGGCTTCTAGGCCAGGGAGCCAGACCCCAGAGCCTGAGCTTCTGGCAGCTACATCATATTGCCTTGCAAGGAAATAACACAAGTGAAACGGTATTTGCCAAAATACTAGTCTAAACCAGGGTTTCCCCACCTTAACACAGTTGACATTTTAGGCCAGATACTTCTTGGTCACGGGAGGCTGTCCTGTGCCTTGCAGGATGTTTAGCAGCCCTTCTGGCCTCTACCACCAAATGCCAATAGCGTCCCTGTCCCATTGTTGACAACCAAAAGTATAAAATCTCCATACTTTGCCAGATTTCCCCTGGGGTAGGAGTATTTTCAAATAAGAATATTCCTTCTCCCTTTTATGTTGCAGCAATAGTTGGACTCTACCTCTGATGTTTCATTAAGCAGGGTATTGTAAATGACACAAGGATTGTAAATCATAGAAGTATTTTATCACTGTGAAGAATGGGTGAACTCATTCTTTATGTAGTCTCCTGTAATCTCAGCACTTTGGGAGACTAAGAGGGATAAAATATGAGGAGGGGGATTGCTTGAGTCCACAAGTTCCAGACCAGCCTGGGCAACATAGGAGACCACCCCCTACCATAGCTCTACAAAAACTAAATAAAAAATTAGCCAGGTGTAGTGGTGCACACCTGTAGTCCCAGCTACTCAGGAGGCTGAAGTGGGGGGATCACTTGAACTACTTTAGCCATAGTGACAAAATGAGACCCTTCTAAAAGCAAAGCAAAACAAAACAATAAAAATGAATGTGGGAGTGGATGGGTGGGTGTTGGGAGAGGACAGAGTTGGAAGGTGTGAAGCAAGGCCTGGGGAGTTGGATCAGAGACCTCAGCTGCCACCAATGCCTGGGAAGGCCCTCTGGTTCATGGATGTCAACCAATGACAGAAGAGCTGTGTTGGGACTGTATCTCCAGCGGAGGAGGGATGAAGGTCTAGAGGGTGAGTTCATGGAGGGAAGTAAGTGATCAAATGGGAAGGTCTGGGATGAACACTGGATGCAGGCGTAACAGTTGTAGTTGAGGGTCTGGAACTGACCTTAGGGTGTTTGAACTCCAGGCGTCTCCCCTACCCCTCCTGACATTGAGGATAGGAGGGTCCTCTAGTTCATCTTCCTCCAATTCACTGCCTTGACAGGCCCTAGTAGATCCATTCATTCTTTCAACATCTATTTACTGAAGTAGGAACTGAATTTGTAAGGTAGAAAATGACCATTGGTGATTCATGTTTGTCTGTCTTCACCAAAATTAGCCCCCATTTCACTTTCCTGTTCTATTCTAAGAAAGATAAAATAGCTTCCGACTTCGGATGGAGGAGTGCTGGTACCCAGACCCTGGGCTGTGCAGCAGTGGCTACTGTGAACCCAAGACCCCAGACTTCTTCCTTCTACCAGAGCCAGGGAGCAGCTCTGACACCCTCTAGCCATTTCTCCCTTAGCCTCAATTTCAAATCAAAATCTCTGAAAATGAAATTTTTTTCACTACTGTCTTGTTGACAAAACATGCCATGAACTGATCTGAGGCTCTTTATTGTATTAATATTCCCACTTACTGAATATTCATGTTTCTCTGCAGAAATATTAATGTGTTCTACTACAAGATGCTTCCACAGGCCTTAACTGGTATGTTATGTAATATCAGAGTGACTGTACATTCTGATTCACTGGGACAGTTCCAGTTTAAGCCAGTAGTTTTGCAATAATTATTTTAGCACTCCCTTTCACTCTCAAAAGCTCTGGTTTGTACAATAATTATATGGTCACCCTATATAATATACACTCTATTATCTTTGTGAAATCCACCCTGTGGTTCCATAGCACATACTCTAACACCGCACACCAAGTCCGCAACAGGGTGCCTGGCTCACCAGGAGCTCCTTGCTCTCCTTCTTTTCCGTGGACCGGAACACCTCATAGTCCTCCAGTTCCTTCTTCAAGACCCTCAGCCTGGACTCCAAGAGCTCCTGCAGGTGAAGGGATGTAAGGTGTGGGAAGGTGGGGGAATTCTGGAAACCCCCACCTGTGCCTTCCTGGAGCCAGCCAGGAGAAAGGGAAGCCCCTGCTCACTGAGGGAGAGGCCGGGTAGAAGTCATCTCTACAGGCTGCAGGCCACACTTCGAGGTGACTCTGAAGGCCTCGGGATCTTGCTTCCCCAAGAGCATCTGCTGGACCAGCCAGACTGAAACACAATCCTTCAGCAGCCCTACCTCTAGTCGTCTCCTGCTATCCGCCCCACCATCAGGAAGCCCTCTGGGTAGGAGAGTTGGAGCAGGATAGGTGAGCAAGGAGAGACTGGGAACTGCCACCCGAGCCTCCCCGCCCCGCCCCCACCTCTGCGTACATCCTCCCGGGGGCTTGGCGAGAAAATAGCAGAGGAAGGGCGCCCAGAATCGACAGCGTTGGCACAGTCAGACGGCTCTAGGTGCGCTGCTTAACCCAGGAGCCCCATCCCTGGACCTCTTGGAGAGGTCCTACAACTCAGTTCCACAAGGTGAGAACTTTGAGCAGAGCCCGCTTCAGGGAAAAAGATAAGATTCGGGGCAGCGGCTGCGTGGATGTGATGGAGACTTCCCGCGGGCTGAGAGCTGCGGAGATGCAGACAAGGCTAGAGGCTCCAAACAGACAGGAAGAACATCGCCAAGTCCGTAGGGGGCGTCTCGCAGGTGGCCCAGTGTCTGGCTCAGAGGGAAACGCAGTGGTGGTGGGGTGGGGTATTGGTATGTTAGGGGTGACAGAGAACCGCGCTCAGCCCAGGAACCAGTCCAGGGCTTCCTGGAATAGGCGAAAGAAGGGAGGGGCTCACCGAGGCCTCCTGACTACCTGTTCTCTGCACCGCGGGCAAGGGAGCCGGGGACCCGAAGGGGAAAGTGGGGCCTGCGCTCACCTTGGCCTCCTGCACCGCCTCGTCCAGCGGTAGCACGGCGTGTTCCCGGTGCTCACGGGCGCGGTCGCACACCACGCAGATGGCGCGTCCGTCGTCCTGGCAGTAGAGCTTGAGCGGTTCGCCATGCTGCCCGCACCGGGCAGCCGCTGCCGTCTGGGACCCGTGCTCCCCCGGGGCGGCCGCGGGCAGGCTAAAGCGCCGCAGCAGCGTGGCCACTGCTGCCAGCTGCCGGTTGGGCCGCAGCTGACTGGGGCGCGCGGGTTCGCGGCACTGTGGGCAGGGCAGTGGGAATGGCGGCGCGAGGGTCGCGGCCCCTACAGCCCCGGCGCCCGGGCTCTCCCAGCAGCGCCTTATGCAGGCGCGGCAGAAGCTGTGGCCGCACTCGACGGACACCGGTTCGCGAAAGAGCTCTAGGCAAATAGAGCACGTCGCCTCGCCCTGCAGCTCTGCCGCCAGTGCCAGAGCCTCGGCCCCGGTACCGGGGCCATTCCGCGGCCCCACTGCAGCCATGTGCGCTCTCAGCTCACCTAGGTCTGGTCGCGCTCGGGCGGCCACTGGACCTCACAGGACGCGGGTCGGAGCGAGACGTCCGGGCTGGCCGCCGAGTGCCCGCTGGGAGAGGACGGGCGGGGTTGCTACTTGACAGGCAGAGACTTGAGCCCAGGGCGCGCCGGGAGGGAAGCCGGGAGGCAAAGCGCAAGTTGACTGCGGGCGGGGAGGCACAGGGCCATTTAAGTGCTGGACAGCGCCCTGAGCCCCCCTCGGCCCGCTCCACCGGCCCCCGCCTCTTCCCGTCGCCCCCGTCCCTCAGCCTCTCTAGGCCGCCCCAGCCTGACCCAGTCAGCCGCGGGAAACAGACCGCGACAGGTGTGCGCACAAACCCTGCCGGGTGCCACTCCCTGTTCCTGACCAAGGCCGACTCAGCATCGCCGTGGCAAGGGCCTGGCGCCCGAGCCAAGGTGTCAGGTTCCCCTAGCGCAGGTTCGCCCCGGCCCTGTGCTGAGCTAAATTTAGAGTCTGGAACCTGGCCCTGTCTCACCCTCAAGCGTAGCCTTGTATCCACTCCATTACCTTTTCTGCGACTGTCCTCCCCCTTCTTAATATTCGAACAAATAATACATTTATAATTTTATTCAATATTATTACCCCCACCCCAAAGAAAAAAAGCAACAGCGCTCTCTGTTCCCCAGCTGTCTCCACAGCCCCACTGCAGAGCTGCGGGTGTTATCCACCTCCACGCCCTCTCTCCTGGTTCACTCGAGGCCACTCGAGTCAGGCTTTCCCTCTGCACCCTCCTCAGAAACCGCCCTTGCCAATGTCACCTGGAACTTCCGCGATTCTAACCCAAAGGCCTCGCCTCATCTCATCTGCTCCCGGATGCTACCTCCTTCCCGAGGTCGCTTCTTAGCGCCTTCCAGGACCCTGTGTCCCCGACCTTCTTTCCTGCTGTTCCTGAACCGCGTGGCCTCTGCGCTGGCTGTTCCCTTTGCATGGACCTCTTTTCTCCCGCCACTTGCACCTCATCCTCCCTCCCACCTCATTCAGGTCTTATTTCAAACGTCTGTGCCCATGAAGCCCGCCCCGAACGCACAACGCTGTGTAAAGTCGCCTCTTAGCGCGCTCCCCATTCAGGGCTGGCTCTGTGCCTGCACTCTATCTCCTCTGGAATGTCAGCTTTAAGGTGGACTGTACCAGGTTTGTTCACAGCTGAATCCTGTTTTTAGAGCAGTTCTTGGCAAGCTCAGTAAAGTTTCCTTGAATTAAACGTGGTTCAAAATTCCAAAGACGAGCCGCAGTTCACGGTAAAAAGTAGGCCCATCGCCTGTGTCCCAGTTCTTTCTTCATCCCGAGCAATAAACTTTACAATTCTGGATTACGTTAATCAAATATTCTGTATTTTACTGCCTCGACCTCTTCTCTTGTTCAGGTCACAGTTCATTTTTGACATTCTGCTTGATGATTTTCTCTCCTTTTTCCACCGCTGCTCCCAGGTACTTAGCCGGGCCTAATTCCTCCCTCTTGGAATCCCCTGGTCAAGATTCGCTGGTGTGGAGTCAGCAGAGGACCCTGGAACAGGTTTTTGCAGCGGCTGAGATCCAGCTCACACTGGTTGCCGTCCCCTCCCGGTGCCTTGAGCTAAGCAACGAATAGGGATAATCCAGGAGGCCTGGGCAGTGTGGGTGGGGATGTAGCTCAGTGGTAGAGCGCATGCTTTGCATGTATGAGGCCCCGGGTTCGATCCCCGGCATCTCCAGTAAGGTTTTGCATCTTCAATATCTGTTTTCGATTTTCCTTTCAAATTTTGAAATCTAGCACCTTTGCAGAGCGTCAGGAAAAGCCCCAGAGGTTGGAGTCTGCTGAGTGGATAAAGACCGCGGCGGCCCCTGCCCTCCTCTGGGCTCCACTCATTGTCTTTCCCTCCTGTTTAAAAATCCACACGGTGAGAACTCCAGCGGCGTCAGGATGTACTTGTTTTTCCATCTCCGTGCCGTTTTCCATCTCGGGTAGAAAATGGCTTAGTCGCTAGTAGGGTAGAAGCAGAAAACAGACATAAGAGGGAGGGACGGTCAGGTTTGAACGGATGACAGCGTTTGAATTTCCCAGAAGTCGAGACACGTTCGTAGTTTTATCACACTCCAAATCCAAATTCAAACCCGTAGTTGAATACAGTCCAAATCTAATCTAGAATAAAAAGTTGTTGAATGCACTGCCAGCTGCCCGGCTAGCTCAGTCGGTAGAGCATGAGACTCTTAATCTCAGGGTCGTGGGTTCGAGCCCCACGTTGGGCGTGACTGGTTCTTTTACTCCTAAATCTGCGATTATTGGCTATACCTAAAAATATATGTGGCTGAACAACTCTTAGGAAAATAATCTGTTCTGAAGTATTCTGCTTCCATGTGTACAATACACTTGTGGGCGCTCAACTGTTCATTGTCTGATGTGTACCTAGTGACACAATTAGGGTTCTAAACTGTGATAAAATATGCCCAACAAAATTTACCACCTTTTAACTGTGTAGTTCTGTAGCATTAAATACATTCACATCATTGTGCATCCATCTCCAGTCCTTTTTCATGTTGCCCAGCTGAAACTCTAAACCCATCCAACACTAACTCCCCATTCCCCTCTGCCCACAGGCCCTGGCAACCACCATTCTACCTTCTGTCTCTATGAATTTGTTTTCTCTAGGTACCTCATATAAGATGAATTATGCAATATTTTTTAACTGTCTTATTTCACTCAATGTCTTCAAGATTCATCCATATTGTAGCATGTGTCAAAATTTCCTTCCTTTTAAAGCTGATTAGCACTCCATTGCATGTATATGTACCACATTATCAGTTCATCTGCCAATGGACACTTGGTTCCTTCCTTTTTTTTTTTTTTTAAACAGAGTCTTGCTTTGTCGCCAGGCACCAGGCTGGAGGGCAGTGGCTCGATCTCACCTCACTGCAACCTCCGCCTCTGGAGTTCAAGCAATTCTCCTACCTCAGCCTCCCAAGCAGCTGGGACTACAGGTGCGCACCACCACACCTAGCTAATTTTTGTATTTTTTAGTAGAGACGGGGTTGTACCATGTTGACCAGGATGGTCTCGATCTCTTGACCTCGTGATCCGCCCGCCTCGGCCTCCCAAAGTGCTGGGATTACAGGCGTGAACCACTGCGGCCCGCCGCTTGCTTGCTTGCTTTCTTTCTTTCTTTCTTTCTTTCTTTCTTTCTTTTCTTTCTTTCTTTTTATTTTTTTCTTTCTTCTTTCTTTCTTTTTGAGTGTGCATCACTAAGTGAAATTACTGGTCATATGGCATTTGTATGTTTAAGTTTTTGAGGAAGTGTCATACCATTTTCAACAGAGGCTGCGCCACAAAATCAGCTTTCAAGTCATTCTCCTGCCTCAGCCTCCCCAGTAGCTGAGACTACAGGCGCACACCACCATGCGGCTAATTTTTCTATTTTTAGTAGAGAAAGGGTTTCACCATGTTGGTCAGGCTGGTCTCGAACTCCTGAACTCAGGTGATCCGCCCGCCTCAGATTCCCAGAATGCTGGGATTTCAGGCGTGTGCCACTGCACCTGGCCTTTTTGTTTATTTTGTTTTTTGACAGAGTCTGTTGCCCAGGTTGGAGTGCAGTGATGCAATCTCAGGTCACTAAAACCTCTGCCCTCCGTGTTTAAGCCATTCTCCTGCCTCAGCCTCATGAGTAGCTGGAACTACAGGCATATGCCACCATGCCCAGCTATTTTTTTCGGTTTTTAGTAGAAACCGGGTTGCACCCTGTTGGTCAGGCTGGTCTTGAACTCCTGGTCTTAAGTGATTGCCTGCCTCAGCCTCCCAAAGTGCTGAGATTACAGGCTTGAGCCACTATGCCTGGCTAGTATAAGTATAGTTTTATTTTTCTGTATTTTATACAAATTTTTGTATTTTATTATTGTTATATTTTGAAGATCTTCCTATTTCAAGACATAGAAAATGTCTTCAATCTTTTTTTACTGCTACACCATATTCCACTGTAGATGAACCATCTTTTATTTAAGAGATCACTTATGGATGGGCATTCATATTGTTTCCAATTTCTATTGTTACAATCAGTGCTACAGTTAAGCATGTAGCAAGTATCATTTTACACTTTTGCACTTTATCTGTGGAGGTAATTCCCGGAAGTGACATTTGTCGCATGTATGTTTACATGCAAGTAATTTTGTAAAAAAAGGTAAATCACCCCACTGTAGAACCTACCGTTTGATATTACCTTCCACTAGCCATGAATGAGATTGCCTGTTTCTCCACAGTTTTGGGGAAAATGGGTTGCCTTGACAAAAAACTTAAATGTGTGACTCCCCAGCTTAAAGTTGCTGGAGTCCCTCACTGGCTGCCTACAGGACATACCCTTGGAGGACCTACGGGATGCCACCTGAGAGGGAGAAGGACCCTCCCGCACTGCTTTACGTCACACAGAAATGAACTCAGATAAAAGATTTTGCAGAGTACAGTGTCACTTTTTTTTACAGTTCTTAATCCAATTCTACATGACAGCACTGTTTTTCCTCTTTTCAGGGCTGATTCTGAAGAGGCTATCATGTTCTCTTCACTTGCAAAGCCAGGACACCATTAGAAAGGATGGCTCAGTTGTTTCTTACTCTGCACATCTTCTTCCTTAGACAGGAAGAATCCAACCAGACATAAGAAATAAAATGTATGGCCAGATGCTGTGGCTCACGCCTGTAATTCCAGCATTGTGGGAGGCAGAGGCGAGTGGATCACCTGAGGTCAGAAGTTCGAGACCAGCCTGGTCAACATGGTGAAACCCCATCTTAACTAAAAATTAGCTGGGTGTGGTGGTAGGTACCTGTAATCTCAGCTACTCAGGAGATTGAGGCAGATAATTGCTTCAACTAGGGAGGCAGAGGTTGCAGTGAGCCACAGTGAGCTGCAGTGAGCATAGATTGAGACATTACACTCCAGTCTGAGAGACAAGAGCAAGATTTTGTCTCAAAAAGAAATAAATAAAATGTATAGATCATTTTCCATTTGGCCTTGGTGTCATATGGAACATGTATAAATTATTAGAGCACAGATATGTTTTGTGAAGTGGTCTACAAAAGTGATTTCATATAATTTATATGTAAATTATTAATCAACAATTTCTGAATGTTTTTATTTAAAAACCTCATTTCAAACAGAAAATTATCTTCAGGTTTAATATATTCATGGCTGTTATCAACTCTAACCAGTCTAAAAATACTCCACTGTCTCTTTCTTTACCAATCACTGGTTTCTCCTTACTAAACTTGAGGAAATTTTTCTTCTAGGATCTCTGTGGTAGCATCAGGGGAGATGGCTCACCTGCCATCAAATGCTCACCCCACTGTTCCATTGCTGTTTCTATCATATCACATTGGATTAAAGGTGTAAGTCCCTCAGGTAAAAGGCAGGCCTCAGTCACATGCTGGTGTTCTACAGCAACCTAATTCTGAAGGACTGCCTGCAAAAGGAAGAGTGGCCAAAAAGTTGACCCAGAATGGCCCAGTTGACCCAGAAAGGTCCCATTCTGTGTTGGGACCAACTGGAGTAGAGCCATAGGATATTCTGGGAAATGTCCATGCTTATCACTGTCATTTGAGATGTTTAATATCTAAGGGTGAGGGGGGACGCTTTTGAATATAAAAAAGAATACATGCTTGTTTTGTGATTAAAATTCAATTTATTAGAGTAGTAAATGTTAAGTCCTAGTTTTTCTGAAGGCTTTAAGTTCAGCTTATAAATATTGTTATTTTTCTATAAAGCTATCGATTTTTGAAACAACAGGAACAATCCCTTTCGCTGGTTCCTTCAGTAACTAAGGCTATCAAACAGAAGCATTCTGAATGGCCAAGACTGATAATATTCTCTTATATGTTTCAAATTATATTTATATTTGAAATATAAATTTCACAAATTTATATTTGTGAACCCTCATTTCGTGGACAAGGAGGCAGAAGAATGAGGGATTAGGTCACAGCTGGCAGTAGAGAGCTGGTATCTAAACTTCCTTTGCTGTTACAGACTCCCTGCTTTAACCACTAACCCATAGCACTTTTAGAATCCTGGGAGTATTGTTTATTTGAAATCTTCTGAACAAAACTGTGCACTCATCTATCTGTCTTTCACAGTCCTGCACTGAGACCCTACTGTGTGCCTCATTAGCCTGAGGGTCCCATAAGATGTCAGATACAATGTCTTCCACTAATTTTTCAATCTGTTTGCAAAACAAAAACAGCAAATGGTGTGGATGGAGTCATGAGAATGCATATTTAAGGAAGTCTAGCTGTGGCTCCTTACCTCCCCACAACCAAAGTCTTCCCTCTTGAACACATCAGTCTCACTCCTGCTTCAGGGTCATTGATCTTCCTCCACTTCCTCTCCCAAAAGCCTCTTCTCCGAGATCTTTAAAAGGCTGCCTTTCTCTTTTCCTGGCTCAACTCAGTGTCACCTGTTCTGCTGTCTCTTTCCTGGCCCCTCTCTATAGTGCCATCTTCTGTTTACCTGCCACTCTACCAGATTGCCCTCATTAATTTTGTCACAGTCCCTATCACTCTCTGAGGTGGTTTTTGCAACTGCCTGTTGTTTGTTATTTAAATAGCCCGTCAGAAAGTGAACTTCAAGAGGTCAGGGACCTGATCTATCCTTTTTACTGTAATATAAGTGAATGAATAAATGAAGTGTCATTTTAACAGGGCACACCACAGGTTGCTAGTGAGGAGGCAATGAATCAATGCATGTCCAGAACATAGGACAATGCCTAGAACGGTGGTGTGTGCCTGTAACCCCAGGAGAGCTGAGGCAGAAGGATTGGATTGCTTGAGCCCAAGAATTCAAGGTCGGTCCTAGCAACACAGGGAGACTCTAGAGTCATAAAAGAAAAAAGAAAGAAAAAGAAAAAAAGAGAAGGACAGTGCCTAGTCCTTACTAAGGGCTTAATTTACGAGATTTGTAGCTGTTAGTATGATTCCCTAATCCTCAAAGGGTTATAGAGTATCAGAACAGCCACAGTGAAAGGGAGTTAGTGATGTGACTATAGAGGGACCATCCAGGAGATCTGGAAGGATTAGAAAGAAAAGAGCGGTGGGTTGGAGATGGATGAAGACAGGTATAAAACAGGAATGGTGGGAGAGTGAGAGCTGTTGAAGGTGAGAGATGCATATTTGGAGTTTCATTACACCATTTGCTCTAAATTTTGAGGCAAGGTCATACTCTGTCACCCAGGCTGGAGTGCAATGGCGCTATCTTGGCTCACTGCAACCTCCACCTCCTGAGCCCAAGCCATCCTTCCACCTGAGACTCCTGAGTAGCTGGAATTACAGGCATGTGCCACTATGCCTGGCTAATTTTTGTAGAAAATATTATGTATTTTCTACTTTAATATAGAAAAAAAGAGAAAAAATAATTTTGTAATTTTTGTTTTCCCATGTTGCCCAGGCTGCTCTTAAACTCCTGGGCTCAAGCAATCCACTCACCTTGGCCTCCCAAAATGCTGGGATTACAGGCGAGAGCCACCATGACTGGCCTATAATTACTTTTGAGTGAGAGGTTAACAATCTATGTAGATAATTTGGTAGGGAAATCATGTTGGGGTTTATTTGGGAAAAAAAAAAAAGCAAGATGGGCATGGCAGCTCACACCTGTAATCCCAATACTTTGGGAGGCCGAGGTGGGCAAATCACTTGTGGTCAGGAGTTCAAGACCAGCCTGACCAACATGGCAAAACAAAAATTACGAAATTTTGTTTTTAGTAGAGAAATCCCATCTCTACTAAAACAACAAAATTATTGGGGCATGGTGGAACATGCCTGTAATCCCAGCTACTCCGGAGGCTGAGGGAGAAGAATTGCTTGAACCCAGGAGGCAGAGGTTGAGGTGTGCTGAGATAGTGCTCTTGCACTCCAGCTGCAAGTAAATAGAACCCTCAATGTGAAATCGCCTCCTTCAAACTATTTCTCTAGGGTACCTGCAAGTGAGGGAGCCAGGTGCTTTGGCTCCATGCACTGTCCTGGCACCCAGAGTGGCTCTTTTCTTTTACTCTTCACTGAAGAAAAAAAAAACCCTCAAACTTCCTGAATATTCTGCATCATAGGGTAGAGAAATTACGGACAGGCCAAAGCAGAATTTGGAAATGGGTGGTTTCAAATTGTGAGGACAATGAGGACAAAGGGCCATGGTAAAGGGACATCACCGACAAGCAGCTGCAATTCAAGCATCAAAAAGAGAGTAATAGCACTGAGTTCCAGTTAACTGCAACAAGATGAGTTAAGGAAAGCTGTAAAGACCTGATGACAAGTTGGCATTGTGTAACCTAAGGCCAGCCACAGTGGCTGAGACCTGTAACCCCATCAACTTTGGGAGGCCTCCAGGAGGATCCTTTGAGGCCACCACCCACTCCATGTCTCTAAAATATATATAGTATATATAATATGAATATATGATATATTTATTATTTATATAATACACATTATATAATAAATACGTATTATATATTTTTATAAATATATAGTTATAAATATACATTATGTTTTATAAATATATATATAAAATATATATTTAGAGACATGGAGGGGTGTGTGGTCTCAAGGAGTCCTCCCGAAGGATCCTCCCAAAACTCTATCTCAAAAAAAATAATAATAATAAAATACACTACAACCTCCACCTCCAGTTTCAAGCGATTCTCATGCCTCAGCCTCCCAAGTAGCTGGGATTACAGGCATGCACCACCATGCCCGGCTATTTTTGTAGTTTTAGTAGAGATGGTGTTTCACCATATTGGTCAGGCTGGTCTTAAATTCCTGACCTCAGGTGATCCACCCACCTTGGCCTCCCAAAGTACTGGGATCACAAGCATGAGCCACTGCACCTGGCCCATTTCTAAATATTTTTAAAAGTGGAATTTGAAATATGACTTCAAACAGATTGTTTCCTGTACATCTTGTTGCCCGGCACAGCTAGTTGGCTGATGTTGATTATGTTGCTTTGAATCTGCTTCACTGTCTCCACAAGGAAGACCAATGAGAACTGTTTTATGTTAGCTGAGACACAGAGCAAAATATACTTATAGAAGAGTGACAAAGGACTGAGCGATGGTCCTGGCCTCCCAGAATCCTGGTAGTCAAGGAGGTCAGCTTGAAGGGGTACAGAAGGCACTCTGTCAGAAAAGTACAGACTCACTTCAAACCAGTCAGTTAAACATGACGGAGGGAATGCGAGGGGGGCTCGGCAAAGAAGGGATGAGGAGGAAGAAGTTGGGCCAGCAGGGGAACTCCGGGAGAATTCTCCTGCATAGGGCCTGTAAGTTCCGGGCTAGCTACCGGACTTTCTGATCCATAAATTCTGGGACTGTGTACCATTAAGTGCGAAAGAGCAGTAATAAAGATATGGGCATGACATTGATGTTCTCTGTGAACTTTATGCTAACTTGTTGGGGTACAACAAGTTTTGCCATCGCGGAACTCTGCTTTTATTACGCTTTGTATGCATTTAAGATGTAAGAAACGTTAAAGAGAATTTTGGTTTTTGCCACTTTCCTTTCCTTTTCTGTTTTTGTTTTACAGACTCTGTGCCCAGGCTGGAGTGCCATGGCACGATCTTGGCTCACTGCAGCCTCGACGTAGGGTAGTAGCTGGAACTACAGATATGCACCACTATGCCTAGCTAACTAAAAATGTTTTGTCCCCCTAGAGATGGGGACGGGCGGGGGTTGAGGGGGCAGTCTCACTATGTTGCCTTGGCTGGTCTCGAACTCCTAGGCCCAGTTTCCGAGTAACTGGGGCTATGAGAGCGCGCTAACAAGCCTGACCCTTGCTTTGCCACTTAGATGTGGCATTTATTTGACTTTCAAGTTAAGCAGAGGACTCTGGGAAAGAGGTGGCTGGTCCCCTGCCACGCGCACAAGTGTGCCCGTGCGATGTGAGAAAGGTGGAAGCCCATTTTCCACACGGGGAAGCAGCCTGTGCTGCAGGGGCCGCACGGCACGTGGGGTTCCCCAGGCTTCTCTCTGGCAAGGGGTGCTGTACTCGGGATCCCGACCACCGCTGCGGCTGCTTCTCTGAAGCCTTTGCTGCCTTTTCCCTGGAATCGCTGAAGAAGCCCACTGGGGTGTGGGCTCCCCACTCACCTGCCAACCAACCACGGCCCGAGGCCTAAGCGCTGCAAGTGAGAATGGGTGCAAAGGGAAACCGATGGTGACGCCTTGGAGAGGCTGATGGTACTCTTGACTGCCCTCCACCGCCACCACGGACACAAAAGCCTTGTCAGGGCTGCAGGCGGGCCTGCACTGGGAGGGATGCTCCACTCCCGGCGGGCCTGCACTGGGGACACACGCCAGGAACCGGAGCGGACAACGTGGATGCGAGGCTCTGGGGCGGTCCTGCGGAGGAGAAGTGGGGGCAGGCGCGAGAAGTCAGCGGGGTGGAAAGTCTCAGCCTCGCTGGCACTCACTGCAGTGGGGTGAGAGCCAGCACTCTCCCGCAGCGCCGCGCCGCGCCGCAAGGCGTGGGTGTCTGCACCACTCGGGTTTGTCTTAAAACTTACTGGAACCCCGCTTTTCACGCAGTCACCAGCAGTCCTCCGTCCGAGCCTGCACGAGTTTTCCACCTGTATTTCAGTTGATTTTCTCTGCGCCGTTTATTTTCCATTCCCTGTCCTTTAGCTCCATCTCACACGTTCCGTCGCTTCCTGTGATCTGTCCATGCCTGTGGCCTCATCTGTAAACAACCTTCCCAGAATGGTTAGGTTCCTCTGAGGGAAGCCCAGGGCCACACCTGCAGACAACTTGCTGTGTGGTAGACGTTGTAGTTACCGCCGTCACTACTGGCCTTCCGGTGCATACCTTCGACCAAGCATTTCCAACCCGAGCCTTCTTGCACTTTTTAATCGTTCATCTGTCATTCCGTAGCATTCCCCGGTGGCTGTCTGTATTTGATTCGCCGGGACTTTGCAGGCAGACCCTAATAATGACCAGCAAGACCACTTACTTCTCACCCTAATGTTCCAGACGTAGACGTGGAATACACCGGTTGAAGTTGATCGGCAATGAATTTAAAAATCTGGCTCGTCTGGAAGTGGTGGCTCATGCCTGTTAATCCCAGCACTTTGGGAGCCCAAGGCGGGCGGATCACAAGGTCAAGAGATGGAGATCATCCTGGCTAACGTGGTGAAACCCCGTCTCTACTAAAAATACAAAAATTAGCTGGGCGTGGTGGCTCGTACCTGTAGTCTCAGCCATTTGGGAGGCTGAGGCAGGAGAATCACTTGAACCCGGCAGGCAGAGGTTGCAGTGAGCCGAGATCGTGCAGCTGTACTCACTCCAGTCTGGCGATAGAGCAAGACTTTATCTGGAAAAAAAAAAAAAAAAGGAAAAAGAATCTGGCTGGTCTATAAGTGTTGTACAAAAATTTGTGAACATTTATACATATAGAATCTGTAGTAAAAAAACCTTTTTGAAGCTGGGTGTGGTGGCTCACGCCTGTAATCCCAGCACTTTGGGAGGCCAAGGCGGGTGGATCACGAGATCAGGAGTTGAAGACCAACATGACCAAAATGGTGAAACCCTGTCTCTACTAAAAATACAAAAAAAAAAAAAAAAAAAAAAGCTGGGCGCGGTGGTGGGCTCCTGTAAGCTACTCAGGAGGATGAGGCAGGAGAATTGCTTGAACCTGGGGGGCCGAGGTTGCAGCGACACTCCACTCCACTCCAGCCTGACGACAGAGCGAGACCCTGTCTCAAAAAATGAAATAGATGAAATAGTAAATAAATAAATGAATTAGAAAAACAGGAAAAAAACTTTTTGAGCTTGAAGGAAAACACAACTTGTATGTTTTCACTCAGTTTCAAACCAGGGACCCTTGCATGTCAGGCAAACGTGCTAACCACCACACTACTGAAACAGATGCTGATGGTTAGTGCTATTATTTTTATCAGTCTTACCATCAGCATCTAAGTATAGGCTTCACTAATTGAGTCAGGGCTCTTAGACCCATTCTTCCCCAGAACACCAGCCTTCTTGTGGCCCTGAGTAGTGGTGTTTGTCAAACTGTAAAGCATTACCTCTAAAAGTACCCCAGTCACGTCTGGCAATTAAACCAAACCAAAACAAAACAAAAAACTAGTGAGTATCACAGGAGGAAAGGCAAATGTGCCTTCAGATACGCTTCAACATTGGTTCCTTTTCTTCCAGGGAAGATAGCCAGAGGTTTTAATTTTCACATGAATTGTGCTTTACAGACAGTAACGACAGATAGGATTTAAAAATGCAATATGCATTCAAAGAACATGATATTTAAATATATTTTGTTAAAATGTAAATTAAAGTAAATGTAAAAATCAAAAAATGAGGCCGGGCCGGTGGCTCACGCCTGTAATCCCAGTACTTCGGGAGGCCGAGGTGGGTGGATCACTAGGTCAAGAAATCAAGACCATCTTGGCCAACATAGTGAAACCCCGTCTCCACTAAAATACAAAAATTAGCTGGGCGTGGTGGTGCGGGCCTGTAGTCCCAGCTACGAGGGAGGTTGAGGCAGGAGAATTGCTTGAACCCGGGAGGCAAAGGTTGCAGTAAGCGGAAATCGCACCACTGCTTTCCAACCTGGCCCCTGGCGACAGAGTGAGACTCTGTCTCAAAAAAAAAAATCAGAAAAATGAAATTATTTTGTCCTTTTCTTTCTATGAATTATGTATAATTATTACAATAAAGGGCAAATATACATTAATTAATATCAGAGTTTTAAGTGAGTTGTTGAAGATAAATCTGAAATTTTTATTGCATTTTAAAAGTTCAATGAAAAATTTTAGGTATTTTAATAAAATTAAAACTCGCCAGCCAGGCACGGTGGCTCATGCCTGTAATCCCAGCACTTTGGGAGGTGAGATGGGCGGATTGCCTGAGCTCAGGAGTCCGAGACCAGTCTGGGTAACACGGCGAACTAAACGGTAACTCAGTCTCTACTAAAATACAAAAGATTAGCCTGTCGTGGCGGCGTGCCCCTGTAGTCCCAGCTAGTCGGCAGGCTGAGACAGGAGAATCGCTTGAACTCAGGAGGCTGAGGGTGCGATGAGACGAGATTGCGCCACTGCACTCCACCCTAGCCGACGGAGCAAGACTCCATTTCCAAAAATAAGATAAAATAAAAATCGCTAATCCTAGCATCCAAGGTATGTACAGAGTTGGACCGAAGCCTAACGCTGGTCATATAGAGATTTGCATATATGCAAATTTAAAAGTAGTAGCGATTGCCTAATATTGTAAAATGTTATACCGCCACGGACGCCTAATTTCCAACTGCCTGGAGAGCTTGGAAGGGAGGCGCAGTCCTGTTGAACAGGGATCCTTGCTGCCTCTGTGACCCCGAAGCCCAGCTCCATCCAGAGCAGGGCGGGAGCCCTTCTGGTGTGAATCTGGTTCTGTGGTCAAGGTCACCACGGGCCTCCAGGTGGCCCAATCCATGGACACCTTCTCTTACGAGACCGTGTGCCGAACTGGACGCTGTCAATCTCCTTCTTTGCACTGTGGGCGCCCTCGGCCTCAGTAGAAGTTTCGCCGCAAGCTGTTTTCCCATCCCGACTCCGCCTCCGAGAGCCCCAGGCCGACCCTGGAGCGTCAAGTCAGCTCGGCTCGCAGCAGGACCCACTCCTTAGCTCTGTCTCTGGTTCCAGCAAGAACTGTTCTCCCAAGCTTCATATCCACGCTTGTCTTCGGCAGTTTTTCTAGATGTCTCGCAGCATCTCATAGCTAATCTGTTCGACCTAAGTCACTGTTTTTTTCTCCCCTCCCCTCTCGCATCCTCAGTCTGTGATCTCGGTTGTGGAACCACGCCACCTATCTCCACTGCTAACCATGCATCCGCTCCTTCAGCTGCGTCTCCCTCTGGCTGCCGTCTCACCCGCGCTGGATGCCTCCTGTGTCCTTCCAGCCCCTGTCCCGGACAGTCTTACTCCCCCTCATATTACCTGTTTGCATCATCCCTGAAGGAACCTCCTGGAATATAAATCAGAGTGGGTGACTCAATCTCCTCAAGCCCCATCACCACAGGCCTTGGTGGGGGAGACCAAAGATCCCACAAGGTTCCATGTGTTTATCATGCTTCTCTACCTGTTGAACGCTTGCCGCCTTTGAGCCCAGAGCAGCGTGGGTCACTTGCCTGACACAGCATCTCAAACCTGGCCTAGCCAGAGGAGCGATAGGTGGAAGGGTGAAGAGGAGAGAAAGCAGGAATTGGAGCAAAAAGCTCTAGCCGGACGTTCCCTTGGCTTGCTGGAGGATAAAGAAGAGAAGCCTGTCCACTTCATCTCCACTTTAATTAAAAAGCTAGAAGCCTTTAAGAACGTTTTCCAGTCCCAGTGAAGGTGGTAAGAAATAACCCTGAAACCACAGTCTGCAAAAGAATCCAAAAGCATTTGTGCAAGATGAAATGTCAAACTTCAAACTCTTTGAACACCAGCTTGTTAAGACCCTCCCCGATGTTCCAAGACCACAGCCCCAGCAACTTAAGTGCTAGGATTGTACTGTCGACTCTACCTATTTACAAATTCTGACCAGCTTCTGCCCAGACCACCCTCACAGACTACATAACGTTCCTAAATCCCCCCTTTGACACACGTCTGTAACAGAAGACGATGCTACCTTTTGCTCAGAGAGTTTAAGCCAGCTTTCTTTTTTTTTTTTTTTTTTTTTGAGACGGAGTTTCATTCTTGTTACCTAGGCTGGGGTGCAATGGCGCGATCTCGGCTCACCACAACCTCCGCCTCCTGGGTTCAGGCAATTCTCCTGCCTCAGCCTCCTGAGTTGCTGGGATTACAGGCACGTGCCACCGTGCCCAGCTAATTTTTTGTATTTTTAGTAGAGATGGCATTTCACCATGTTGACCAGGATGGTCTCGATCTCTTGACCTCGTGATCCACCCGCCTCGGCCCCCTAAAGTGCTGGGATTATAGGCGTGAGTCACCGCGCCCGGCCTAAGCCAGCTTTCTATGATCAACAGACTTCTCTTGTGGTGTGGTGTGCATGCGGAAGAGACTTCAACAGCTTAAAAATACAAAACAGGCCACATTTGCAGGACTATGGAACGGTCAACACAGTTTTTCTTGGCATAGATTCGAGTGTCATTATGTTGCCCAGGAGTTCGAGGCCACACTGGGCTCAAGCGATCCTCTCACCTTGGCTTACCTAGGTATTGGGATCACAGGCATGAGCCACTGCCCATGGCCCGTTTTTACCTTTCTTTATGTATGGGGAAAACGTGGAGGCTGGTATGTGTGGGGCAATATATCACAAAAATAGACTCTTAAAATCAAGAGCATAAAAGAGAATATACTGAAGACAAGTGTCTCAAATTACACAAAGCATCTTTCATGATAGGGAGTCAAAAGCAGGTCGCAGTGAGGCAAACACCGAATCCTAACCGCTAAATCTCCTAGTAAAGTGGCAGTGAACCAGATAGGTTTTGACACTCACCAATGCCGGAGGCCGTCCTGCGGTCTCACCCTAGTTTCCCTAAACCACATCAAGTCCCCGGCACTGGGGCAGAGAAAAGAGAAAGTCTTTTCTCTGGGTCTGGTAAAGAGAAAGTGCCTAATATGTGCTACTCGTGTGTGAGTGGACTACAGCAAAGCATCATGCATGCGTCATGGGTCACGGTGCCAGCCTGAAGGAATTGATTCGAAGGTACCCGCCTCACATCAAGAGTTAGCAAGGGTGCAAAGGTGGTGAGAATTCTTCTCAAGGCCTTCAGCACACCGGGTAAACCTAAGCTCTAGCACCCACCGGTGATGAATCCACTACCCACTAGATCTCTGTCCACTGCTGCATTTATGTAACACAGCTTGCCCTAATCTTTCCAGAACACACTCCACCCAATGTGGGGCTCAAACCCACGACTCTGAGATTAGGAGTCTCATGCTCTATCGACTTAGCTAGCCAGGCAGGTGTGTTGATGTTCTTCCATTTTCTCGGAAGACTGACGTTACCTTCAGTATTTGTACTTTTCCACTATACAAATACTAAGACGCCCCCGAGCCTGGCTCTGTTCTAGGTACCAGAGACAAGGATCTGAAATCTACTGATTCCTTTACATGTGGTAGCTGCATGGGCTTCAGAAAGGAAAAGCAAGAGATTAGGTGAAGTGCAAGACCTGAATAAAGATTGTGAGCATTTATTAAGGGCCTGCTATGAGTAAGGCTTTCCCTCAGTTTCGCTTCAGTCCGTTTTCCTCCGAAAAGCCTGAACACACAAATATCTTTCCTTCCAGGAGATGCCGAACTCGGGAGAGGAGTTCTCTTGATCAGACCAAAAGGTAGCTGTTTCCGCCCAGTTTCGCACCAGGGACCTTTCACATGTGAGGCGAACGTGATAACCACTACACTACAGAAACCACCTTAGCTGTTAGCGTACCGCAGTGTCCTGAAGATACACGTGACTGCGAAGGCCAGGAGAGGGAGAGGCCAGCCCCCTTGTAGGTCAGGACCAGGGACCCGTGCAGTGGTTAGTTGAGCGGTGGTGTCCCAGTTCTGGGGCCGTACTTTTCTACGGCAGCAGAGTACGCAGCTCCTGGCATGGCCTAGCATAGTTCACCCACGAGGGTTTGGGTTTTGGTGCATTTGATCTGATATCCTCAGAGGCCTGACCACCCCCGTAGGAAGCGCGACATCTATCTGGAGTTTTCCCGCGAGCTGCCTCGAGAGCGGAGTAAGTTCTGCAGGCCCAGCCCTGGCGTCACGCCGTGTCCGTAACTCACTGGAGATTCTGTACATAAATAATGGCCAACATATATGTATTTATTTATATACTACCGACATCAATAGGCTCTATAAAAATAAAACTTAGGCCGGGCACGGTGGCTCACGCCTGTAATCCCAGCACTTTGGGAGGCCGAGGCGGTGGATCACGAGGTCAAGAGATCCAGACCATCCTGGTCAACATGGTGAAACCCCATCTCTACTAAAAATACAAAAAATTAGCTGGGCACGGTGGCCCGTGCCTGTAATCCCAGCTACTCAGGAGGCTGAGGCAGGAGAACTGCCTGAACCTAGGAGGCGGAGGTTGCGGTGAGCCAAGTTCGCGCCATTGCACTCCAGCCTGGGTAACGAGCGAAACTCTGTCTCAAAAAAAATAAATAAAAAATAAAAAAATAAAACTTACGTCCGGGAGCGGTGACTCACGCCTGTAAGCCCAGCACTTTGGGAGGCCGAGGTGGGCGGATCACGAGGTACAAAGTTCAAGACCGGCCTGGCCAACATGGTGAAATCCCCATCTCTACTAAGAGTACAAAAATGACACGTGCCTGTAATACCAGCTACTTGGGAGGCTGAGGCAGAAAAATCTCTTGAACCTGGGAGGCGGGGGTTGCAGTGAGCCGAGATCGTGCCACTGCACTCCAGCCTGGACCACAGAGCAAGACTTTGTCTCGAAAAAATAAAATTTAAAGAGCTATCTAAGCATCAAATATTATTTCGACTGCACAAAGTATCTATTTTTGCAGAGATGCTGTGAGAATGTAGATTGAATGATTCGTCACCACTTCTAGGCTGGGCGCGGTGGCTCAAGCCTGTAATCCCAGCACTTTGGGAGGCCGAGGCGGGTGGATCACAAGGCCACGAGATCGAGACCATCCTGGTCAATATGGTGAAACGCCGTCTCTACTAAAAATGAAAAAAATTAGCTGGGCATGGTGGCTCGTGCCTGTAATCCCAGCAACTCAGGAGGCTGAGGCAGGAGAATTGCCTGAACCCAGGAGGCGGAGGTTGCTGTGAGCCGAGATCGCGTCATTGCACTCCAGCCTAGGTAACAAGAGCGAAACTCCGTCTCAAAAAAATAAATAAATAAAATTAAATTTAAAAAATATCTATTTTTGCAGAGATGCTGTGAGAATGTAGATGTAATGATTCGTCTCCACTTCTTTACTGCTGGGCAGTTAAGGAAATTCATCTAAACCATGAGACAGCGTTGGGTTCGCAATTTCTACAGTGGATACGGAACGCAGAATACAGTTGGAAGGGTGGGGCGTCTGCAGCCCAATCCCCGCCGCGCTTTCTCAGGCCCCGCCCCCAAGTCAGACCCGGAGGATCCTCTGAGTCCTCCACCACAAAGTCGTCTGCCTAGAATGGCCGGAAGTACTTCAGAGCGCTCCGCGGACCCGCCCCTTCGCTTCCGACATCGGCTGTGGGGAGTACCGGCAGCAGTCGGCTGTGCCGGGGGGGGGGGGTAGGATGGCGCCAGGCCGATGCTGTCATAGCACCGAAAGCAGACGGCCACCAAGCGCTCCCTCCGCCCCCCGAAGTTTCTCCCCAGCGGCCGGGGATGGGGGTAGGCGGTTCCTCTGTTCTCTTTGCTTTCGCCGCGGCCCCGCACCACAGAGACGTGGGCCTCCACCGTCCTAGCCATCCCGCCCTGTTCTCGAATGCGGGCTAGAGCGTCTCCTCGCCGTTTCCTGTCGTCCTGGGGCCCCTGGGGAAAAAGGGGGTGTAGCACGACAGCGGAGGGAAGTCGCGAATTTAGGTGGTGTGTCGACGCCGGAAGTGTTTGGAAGGAGGCCGGAAGCTAGGGGCGGGGCCAGGAAGTGAGGAGGGGCGGGGGTTTAATGAGTCCAAGGGAGCATTGGGACAGATTTGCACCCAGAGCCACCTGAGGGACTTGAAGGTGGCGCCCAGCTCCGTCCTCTCCCCTCTCTTCCCCTCGCTGAGACACGGTTGTCGTTCGGGAGAAGGGAACTCTGTGTGGCGGAGTGGGTTGTCTGGAGGACATCTCTCTGGCTGCTCTTGGAGCAAGGTGTGGAGGGGCAGGGCTGGGGGTGGGGCCGGGTCGCCCTGGCGTCGGTGGAGGAAGACCCCCGCCCCCTGCCCCCCACCGCACCTCTACACTGGCTGGCTGGACACTAAGATGGCTGCCGTTGCCATGACACCCAACCCTGTGCAGACCCTTCAGGAGGAGGCGGTGTGCGCCATCTGCCTCGATTACTTCACGGACCCCGTGTCCATCGGCTGCG
This sequence comes from Leontopithecus rosalia, assembly GCA_028533165.1. NCBI lineage: Eukaryota > Metazoa > Chordata > Mammalia > Primates > Cebidae > Leontopithecus > Leontopithecus rosalia. Next base: position 121,542,735 of record CM052649.1, read on the forward strand.
GGCACAACTTCTGCCGAGTGTGTGTAACCCAGTTGTGGGGTGGGGAGGATGAGGAGGACAGGGATGATTTAGATCGGGAGGAGGAGGAGGAAGACGGAGAGGAAGAGGAAGTGGAGGCTGTGGGGGCTGGTACAGGGTGGGATACCCCCATGCGGGATGAAGACTACGAGGGTGACATGGAGGAGGAGGTCGAGGAGGAAGAAGAGGGTGTGTTTTGGACCAGTGGCATGGGCAGGTCAAGCTGGGACAATATGGACTATGTGTGGGAGGAGGAGGATGAGGAGGAAGACCTGGACTACTACTTGGGGGACATGGAGGAAGACCTGAGGGGGGAGGATGAGGAGGACGAGGAGGAAGTGCTGGAGGAGGATGAAGAAGAGGAGCTAGACCCTGTCACCCCACTACCCCCACCTCCCGCTCCTCGGAGGTGCTTCACGTGCCCCCAATGCCGAAAGAGCTTTCCTCGGCGGAGCTTCCGCCCCAACCTGCAACTGGCCAATATGGTCCAGGTGATTCGGCAGATGCACCCAACCCCTGGTCGAGGGAGCCGTGTAACCGATCAAGGCATCTGTCCCAAACACCAAGAAGCTCTGAAGCTCTTCTGCGAGGTAGATGAAGAGGCCATCTGTGTGGTGTGCCGAGAATCCAGGAGCCACAAACAGCACAGCGTGGTGCCATTGGAGGAGGTGGTACAGGAGTATAAGGTGAGAGAAGTACAGAGAGAAGATGGGAGTTTAGTGGGGGCGGAAAGGAAGTAAGGGGAGCTAGGAAAAGGAAAATCTCTTCATCCACCAAAGACCCTGATGGTACTGGTGAACTGGGTTTGCTTATCTAAACACTGTCACCGGCGTGGGTTAGAATGAGAAGGATCCTGTATACCGAGCAGATGCAGTGAAGACCACCAGGGAATGGTGGCTTTTTCAAAGAGAGCAAAGCAGGTGATGCCAGATGAAGTCCCTAGGGCTTTATCAGCAGTCTCGTTTTCTTGTCGGGTGAGTCTTAAGTCTATCCTTGACGGAAACACTTAGAGATGGAAAGAACTGGGACCTTCAAAGAACAAGGAAAGGCTCAAAAGCAGAATACAGAGATGACTGCTAGTATTCAGTGTCAGATCCAAATGCCCTGCACTTAACTCCCAGTGGGTTCCCCACCCACCACAATATGGCTTGGTTCTGCCTTCAAGGACTTTTGTTGGTTCTTCTGTGTCAGTCTTATGTACTGACTAAAAAGAGGAGCTTTTCAGTCAGAAGACCTGGCTCTGCAAGTTTCACTGCCAAATCTTGGTTAAGTGTCTGATCTGAGTGTCTTTGAACTTTAATTTCTCCAGGATTGATAGTTACTTTTCACTGGACATTTGTATGTATACCTGGCACTGTACTAGGCACTTGTCATGGACTGACTCATTAAAACCCAAGCAACACTGTAAGTTTGATAGGTTTTCCATTCCCATTTTGTAGATTGGGAAACAAAGTCAGAGAGGTTTTAAGTACTATACAGAGAGCCACAGAGCTTTAGTAATGATTGACTTGGTTATTTACCATCCCTTCCCCTGGTGTATACTAAAATTGCCACCACCATTTGAATGTCTGTTGTTTGACTTTTCTGATGTGGGACTTTCTTGGAGTTTGATTCTAGTTTGGCTAATATCTTGTCCCCTACTTCTCATTCTGACTCTTTGGACATAGGTAAAGGAGATTTGTCTGCAAGGCAGCCAGCACAAATAGCACTACTTAATGAAGGCCTGGATGGGTTTGAATCAGTGGGACCAGGAGGAGGAGAGGGTAGTCTCTGTGTGGTCTGCACAGAGCTTTTTTGTTTTGACTCACGTTTTTACACCTCCTGATTCCTACTATAACTTCATTTAGGTATTATTTTTGTTACCCCAAATTTAGAGTAATGTGCCTGGGGCTTCTCAGCTCTGAGTGGTACAGTTAGACAAACCTACATCACCTCATCAAAAGTAACAATTCCTTCCACACAGTGATTGTTTGTTTTTAATTTTTCAAAACGGAGTCTGTTGCCCAGGCTGAAGTGCAGTGGCATAATTTCGGCTCACTACAACTTCCACCTCCTGAGTTTAATTGATTCTCCTGCCTCAGCCTCCTGAGTATCTGGGATTACAGGTGCCCGCCACCACACCTGGCTGATTTTTGTATTTTTCAGTAGAGATGGGGTTTCACCATGTTGGCCAGGCTGGTCTTGAACTCCTGACGTCAGGTGATCTGCCCGCCTCAGCCTCCCAAAGTGCTGGGATTACAGGCATGAGCCACTGTGCCTGGCCACACAATGATTGTTGTTAAACCTGTCTGATGGTTGGAATTACTAGGGGAAGTGTTCAGAAGTACAGTGGGTCCTACCCCTAGAGTTTCTGAATCAGTGAGTAGGAGAATATCTTTAAAAAGCCCAGTCTAGCGTGGGAATCACTGCATTGGTAACATTGCCTACCTGTTAGGCCCTATATTTTTAGCAGATTGTGAGCTCCTTTTGTCTTCCTTTATATCTCCTCAGTTCCTAATTAACCATAACCATCATATCATGTGGTCATTGTGTGTACAGGAGCCCCAGGCCAAACTATCCATGGGCATTCCACCCCTTTCTCTTTCACCTCCCCCTATAGGACTCCTCCAAAGAGCTTCTGAAACTGGATTTTAATTTGTATTAGCCAAATCTGTTGAATGCCAGCTGCCTGAAAATCCTGTATTAGGTCCTGAAGTAGGTGAGGAATTGAAAAAGTCATAATCTCTTTTCTTGATCTGTTTACTGGGCTCTGCAATTTGGGAGGCCATATACACATATTTAATCTGACATTAAATGATGAGTCCATGTAAATACATAGTTTTATTGTATAGAACTAATTTGAGTGATTCCCTTTCTGACTTAATAGGCTGTTTTACAAGTGGGTCATTTATTTTCAGATATGTACATGCAGTAACCAACATTAGTTTGGCACCGTGTTGTTTTGTAGAAATATTTTTTTGTTAAATAGGTAATAATACACAAATAATATGTAAACATAATTCCTGAACAGTTACCTTTTTTTGTTTTTGAGACAGGGTCTCACTCTGTGGCCAGGCTGGAGTGCAGTGGCATGATCATAGCTCACTGCAGCCTTGACCTTCTGGGCTCAGGTGATTCTGATTAGTAGCGTAGTAGCTGGGACTGCAGGTATGTGCCATCATGCCCAGCTAATTATTTTTATTTTTGTAGAGACAGGGTCTCGCTGTGTTGCTCAGGCTGGTCTTGAACTATTGGCCTCAAGCAGTCTTTATTTTGGCCCCCCAAAGTGCTGGCATTACAGGTGTGTACTACTGTGTCTGGCTGACAGTTAAATGATTTTGAAAATTTCTCTCGAAAGGCTGAGTCCAGTAGCGCACACCTGTAATCCCAGCACTTTGGGAGGCCAAGGCGGGAGGACACCCTGAGGTCAGGAGTTCGAGACCAGCCTGACCAACGTGGAAAAACTCCATCTCTACTAAAAATAAAAAATTAGCCAGGCATGGTGCCTGTAATCCCAGTTACTTGAGAGGCTGAGGCTGGAGAATTGCCTTAACCCGGGAACCTGAGGTTGTGGTGAGCAGAGATCATGCCATTACACTCCAGCCTGGGCTACAAGAATGAAACTTCATCTCAAAAGAAAAAGGAAAAAATTTCTCTTAAACTGGCTGGGCGCAGTGGCTCGCACCTGTAATCCCAGCACTTTGGGATGTTGAGGAGGGTAGATAACGTGAAGTCAGGAGTTTGAGACCGGCCTGGCCAACATGGTGAAATCCTGTCTCTACTAAAAAAACAAAATTAGCCAGATGTGGTGGTGTGCCACTGTCATCCCAGCTGTTTGGGAGGCTGAGGCAAGAGAATCCCTTGAACCCGGGAGGCGGAGATTGCAGTGAGCCAGGAGCATGCCACTGCACTCCAGCCTGGGCGACACAGCAAGATTCTGTCTCAAAAAAAAAAAATACTCTATTTGAATTTGTGCTTATGAATTTTGGTTTTGGCAACAATTTAGGGGCCAGGCACGATGGTTCACACCAGTTATCCCGGTACTTTGGGAGACAGAGGAAGGCAGTTCAAGACCAGCCTGGCCAACATGGTGAAACCCCATCTCTACTAAAAATACAAAAATTAGCCGGATGTGGTCACAGGCACCTTTAATCCAAGCTACTTGGGAGGCTGAGGCAGGAGAATCTCTTGAACCCGGTAGATGGAAGTCGCAGTGAGCCGAGATGGCACTGCTGCACTCTAGTCTTGGCGATAGAGCAAGACTCTGTCTCAAAAAAAAGAAACACTAAGTGGTAAATTTAAGCATTATAAATTCTCAATGAATTGAGAAATTATTGACTACTGTAGAAAAGTAGAAAGTTGGAAGGCCAAATTTTGTATAGTTTATGCTGTTTTCATGTTATGAATTGACTAATTCCATTATTGCTGTAATTTTGTCTCCAACCACTTATTCTGTGCAACAACTGCCGTTTGTACTCTGGCTTGGTAACCTCTTTAGTTCAGGGGTCATTATCAGGATGTCACTGGCAGCTTAAGCTATAAGTAGCAAATATTAGATAGGTAATATTTACTGGTCTTTTGCTACATGCCAGGCACTGCACAAAGTGTACTATCCTTGAGGTATGTTCTCTTCTTATTTGAAGCTGAGGAAACTGAAAGTATGGCTTGCCTGAGATCACTTCATTTCACTCTGGTCATGGGAGTGTAGGCTTGGGCTCTCCTACCCTATATTATCTCTCAAAGAAAAGGAGAGAGAAAGGCTAGTAGAAAACATAAAAAAGGAAAGAGCAAATAGGTAGGGCTTATTCCACTCTTTCTGGGCTAACAGCTCTTTATTTTTATTAATTAATTAATTTATTTTGTTTTAAATTTTTTTGAGATAGAGTCTTGCTCTGTCGCCTAGGCTGGAGTGCAATGGCGAGATCTCAGCTCACTGCAACCTCTGCCTCCCGGGTTCAAGGGATTTCTCCTGCCTCAGCCTCCCGAGTAGCTGGGACTGCAGGCATAAGCCACCATGCCCGGCTAATTTTTAAAATATTTTTAGTAGAGATGGGGTTTCACTGTGTTGGCCAGGATGGTCTTGATCTCCTGACTTCGTGAACCACCTGCCTTAGCCTCCCAAAGTGCTGGAATTACAGGTGTGAGCCACCGCACCTGGCCCAGCTAATAGCTCCTTAAAGAAAAAGATTTGACTACAAATTGTGGAAACACAGAGCTCATGTGCCAATTGGCTGTGACAGTTACAGCCTTTGAAAGAGGGGTTTTGTTTTTGTGTCCCATTTAGCAAGTAAGTGAGCAGGAGAGAAAACAGATGAGCAGAAGCATAGAAATTGAAATAAGTAAAGTGTGGGGAGGGACTCCATAGTGTCCTGGAGGAGGCACACCTGTCAATTATTGGTGCCCTGTGAAGTAATGTTTTAGATGTTTCTTGGGATCACAGGGAAGTTGGGTGTGGGGAGGATCAGAGCCATTTCAGGGAGCTGTGTTTCAAAGGAACAATACCTTGGGCCAAGTGGAGAAAGGCAGTCTCAGACAGGAAATAGAATGGAAATATACTCAGGAAATGACAAGTAATTTTATATGGCCAAACCTCTTAAGAGTCTGTGTGGAAGGTGTTGAGTGTAGAGGTGAGGCTAGAAGTTTGGGATCGATGTTTTGAAAGTTGGTAGAGAACCATGGAAGGGTTTTTAGCATAGGCAGAAAATCATTAGAAAAGTATTTAAGAGAAAAGGTCTAGGGAGGATTGCCTGTGAAGGGGGCAGGGACCAAAAGTAAGAGTACTCATGGAGAGACTGATGTAGGGCTCAAGCTACTTCCCCCTCAGCTATGAGTCTGGGGCCTCTCTAGTTTTGAGGCTCCTAGCTTTAGAGAATACACAGGGCCTCTACAAACTTGCACAGAGGGGATTGGAGGCTTTTGTCACCTGAAAGAAGAAAGTGGAGGAAGGAGTATGATACTTGACACCCATTAAGTGGGTAGGGATCAGGCTTTGAGGCCCAATTTGCTGTAGGGAGGATTGCAGAGGTCAGCTCTGAAGGGGCAGGTGCCTCTCCTAGCCCCCACTTTTCTATTTCCTCAGGCCAAACTGCAGGGGCACGTGGAACCACTGAGGAAGCACCTGGAGGCTGTGCAGAAGATGAAGGCCAGGGAGGAGAGGCGAGTGACAGAGCTGAAAGTGAGTGAATGTCCTTGATGGGGGCTGATGGGTACTGTCTGTGGTCGAGGCAAGGAAGGTGGTGCTGCCCATCTCACAAATGGTGACTTGGTCCCCTGAGGAGGGGACAGTGAACACCTGGGAGAGGGATAGATGCTTTCCTAGGTGCTGAGGAGAGGGGGCCTTAGAGAATCAGTAGGCATGTTCATTCTTGAGTTCCAAAATGGAGTGGAAACTGAGGTCTGGATTGAAGGGGCTGGGTCTCTGGCCTAAGGCTGCAGAACAGGCTTTCTACCCAGACACCAGAGCTTGAAGGGGGCAAAACAAAACCCACACGGCAGCCAACAGAGAAGCTGCTGGCCCCAGGATCAGTGTAGTCAGTGGGCAGAGAAGCCCTGAGCATGAGTCTGACACTGTCCTGGGACACTTGCTGTGCCCTGGGAGGGGACCAGCGTGTTTAAGCTGGGGCAGGAATTAGTGTACGTTAGCACTGCAGAGACCGAATATTTCCTAGTCCAGTGTTTTCTCAGAACCCACCCCCTTTTTTTGTTATTGCTCACCCTTCTCCAAGTAGTCTTTTAAGATATTTTTCCATTCCCCACCCCCGGCCCGTTTTCATAAACCTAGCAGGCCGTGCTGGAGTGGGCTGGAACTGTGAGCTTCATAGACCAAGCCAAGACCTCCCGTTCTGTCCCTCTTCCCTTCCCTTCCCAGCCAGTGCCTGGGCCTTGCCACTGCCCAGGGCCCATGCCCACTGCCACCTAAACATTAGGGACTCTGCTGCTGGCAGCTGCTAGGCAGTGACTGTTAGAATCCGTCTGGGAGTAGGATGTCATCTTGCTTCTGGCCAGCTTCCCAAGTTGATACTTTTGGGCTTTACTGGGTATAGAGGTAACAGGATTTGTGTGCCCCTGGGGTAGAGTGAAACTGACCGTGGCGGCTGTTCCACTCACGCATCTGGTCAGTTAGGACCCTACTCTGGCCTGTTACTCACAGTGTCTCCAGCTGATGGTAACTGGGTGAAAAGTATGTCCACCACCAGGATGGCCCATTCTTGGCAAATGGGGTGGGACTTGGCAGGAGATTTTTCTTTTACAGGATATTAGGTATCTACATTATATCCTTGATTTTTGCCTCTTAGCCCACAAAGCATAAACATATTTACTATCTGGACCTTTACAGAAAAAGTTTTTCAGAGTCCTGTCTAGGGCTTTTGGGTGACTTTCTTAAAGTCACTGTGTTTAATGGTAGAGTCAGGACCCAAACTTCATGTCTTGATTCCTGAATTATTTTATTTATTCATTTAAAAAAATTTTTACCAAGTGCCTACTCTGGTTGGTGCTATGTCAGGGTCTGAGGACACTGTGGCAAACTAAAGACATTCTTAGTCCCTGCCAGTGAGAGCTTATGGTACAGTGGGGCAAAGGATGTTAAAGGATATGTCATTGTAAACACAGTTTTTTGTTTTTTTGTTTTTTTGTTTTTTTTTGTGTGTGTGTGTGTGTGTGTGACAGTTTTGCTCTGGAGTGCAGTGGCAGTATGATCTCAGCTCACTGCAACCTCCTCTTCCCAAGCTCAAGCGACTCTCCTGCCTCGGCCTCCTGAGTAGCTAGCACTACAGGCGCATGCTACCATACCCAGCTAATTTTTTTGTATTTTTAGTAGAGACAGGGTTTCACCGTGTTAGCCAGGATGGTCTCAATCTCCTGACCTCATGATCTGCCCGCCTTCCAGAGTGCTGGGATTACAGGCATGAGCCACTGCGCCCGGCCCAACATTTCAATATTATGTGTGCCACAAAGAGATAACAGTGATATTTGTGGGGATGGTCCCGATTTAGATCTAGAGAAGAGGGAAGGCTTCTCTTGGAATAGTTAAGGTTGGACCTGAAGGATGAGTCAGTTAGACCACGTGGAGAGGAGTGTTCCAGGCAGAGGTTGGTGAGTTTGGGACCAGTGTGCTGGGAGCAAGGGGGTGGCATCTGGTAAGGCTGAGAAGTAAGGCTGGTAGGAAATAAACCTCTTTTTAGGACTTTCTCTGACCTGGGGAGTATAGGGCTCTTTTGCCTTGCAGTAAGAAGTGGTTCTTATGTGTTGAGGTGGTATCTACCATCCCCTTTACACCATTCCAGAGCCAGATGAAGTCAGAGCTAGCAGCAGTGGCCTCAGAGTTTGGGCGGCTGACACGGTTTCTGGCTGAAGAGCAGGCAGGGCTGGAACGGCGTCTCCGAGAGATGCATGAAGCCCAGCTGGGACGTGCGGGAGCCGCAGCCAGTCGCCTTGCAGAGCAGGCCGCCCAGCTCAGCCGCCTGCTGGCCGAGGCCCAGGAGCGGAGCCAGCAGGGGGGTCTCCGGCTGCTCCAGGTAAGCACTGTCCCCTCCTTGTTCCCCTAGCATTCTTTGTTGGCTGTCAGGCAGTGCTTACCAAATGCCTGTCCAGAGCTGCTGCTTCTCACTGGGAGGAACCCACAATGATTTAACCTGAAGACCAAAACCATTTTTTAAAGCTGGAGATAGAGTTAATGTCGAATGTGGTATGTGTGATGATTATACCCAGTGAAAAACAGAAAGATTCGGTTGTGGGAGAGGTTTAAATGAGTTGAGGAAAGAATGTTTGACAATGACTTCCCGAAAAAGGTGAGCAAGTCATATTATGGAAAGGACAGTATTCCTGGGCTCACAGCAGGAAGAGATGAGTTAGGTATGGTGAGGCATGGGGTGGTTGAAATGTGTGTCTATTGAGGCCGTGAAGGTGCTGCTTCTCCCTTCCTACTCAGGTTCAGTCTCTGGCTAGAGATTGGGGAAAGCTTTCCCTGTGCAGCTGACACTCACTTTCTTTCTCCCTCTCCCTCTTTTTGTTTCTCTTATTCCCAGGACATCAAGGAGACTTTCAATAGGTGTGTTCCCACTCTTTACCCTTTGTGACCCAGTGGAATCTGGTTCCCTGTCCCTACCTCTCTTGGGTATCCCTTTCCTCTCCTTCCTTCCCTAGGACCTGAGTTTCTACCTCCTGGACCCTCCTGTCCTTCCCCTCAGCTTCTGTTCTTCCCTCTGGGAATATCATAGTCCCACCCCCTGCCCGGTCCCCTTCCTCCAGGTGTGAAGAGGTACAGCTGCAGCCCCCAGAGGTCTGGTCCCCTGACCCGTGCCAACCCCATAGCCATGACTTCTTGACAGATGCCATCGTGAGGAAAATGAGCCGGATGTTCTGTCAGGCTGCGAGAGGTAGGGAGGTCACCTCCACGACCTTCCATTGCCTTTCCCTTCATAGACCCTAGACTGGGTCCTGAGGGAAGTTGAGCCCCAGGGAAATTGTGGGGGTTGAGATGGAGCAGGATATAACCTCAGAGGTTGAGGTTTCAAGCCATGAGCAGGTAGTCCTAGTCCAGGCAGGCCTGGTGGGTGGGGGTGGGGTGGAGTGGCAAGAAGAGCTGGGGCTAGGGGAAGACCTGTCAGGTATCCTGGGAACAAGAGGAGCAAGATGGAACCTGTTGGAATCTGAGGCTGGCCTCTGGGATGGTGTGGGGAGCTGGATTCAGGAAGGAGGCAGGAAAGGCCGAATCTGTGGAGTTGGCTGCTGATAGGGGAACAGTCGTTCTAGCTCTGGCGTATTTGTCCTCCCCCCCTCCCAAGTGGACCTGACGCTGGACCCTGACACGGCTCACCCGGCCCTGATGCTGTCCCCTGATCGCCGGGGGGTCCGCCTGGCAGAGCGGCGGCAGGAGGTTGCTGACCATCCCAAGCACTTCTCGGCCGACTGCTGCGTACTAGGGGCTCAGGGTTTCCGCTCTGGCCGGCACTACTGGGAGGTAGAGGTGGGTGGGCGGCGGGGCTGGGCGGTGGGCGCTGCCCGTGAATCAACCCATCATAAGGAAAAGGTTGGCCCTGGGGGGTCCTCCATGGGCAGCGGGGATGCCAGTTCCTCGCGCCATCACCACCGCCGTCGCCGGCTCCACCTACCCCAGCAGCCCCTGCTCCAGCGGGAAGTGTGGTGTGTGGGCACCAATGGCAAACGCTACCAGGCCCAGAGCTCAACAGAACAGACACTGCTGAGCCCCAGTGAGAAACCACGGCGCTTTGGCGTGTACTTGGACTATGAAGCTGGGCGCCTGGGCTTCTACAACGCAGAGACTCTAGCCCACGTGCACACCTTTTCAGCTGCATTCCTGGGTGAGCGTGTCTTTCCTTTCTTCCGGGTGCTCTCCAAGGGCACCCGCATCAAGCTCTGCCCTTGATCATCCTGCCACCCGCAGGGGCCCCTCTGGTCAGCACTTGGGGGGCGGGTGGTGGAGGGTGGCCCATAAGTTGGAGGGCTCAAAGGCTCTTCCCACTGTTTAGTGTTGCTTCCCACTCCCCCTTGACCCCAGGCCCCTGCTTCTACCTCTAGGAGCCTAAAAACCCTCCTGGCCTCCAGCTCAGCCTTCTCTCACCTACTATGTCTATCCACCAGGTCTGCATGGGTCCCTGGTAATGAGAACAGCTGCCTGGTCTTCTCTCCCTGTCTGCCTAGCCCAGCCCTGGGCCTAAATTTGAGTAGGGGTTGAGGGGAAATTGCAATTTCATTCCTTAACTTCCTTTTCCTCATCCATGCTCTTCAACCTTTACATCAGTTCTGAGGCTGGAGGATTTGGGTGAGACAATGTCCCCATTCCAGTTCCATTTTCTGATGCAAATTTTAGCTGAGGGATTTGGAAGCCATTTGGGGAGGGAGGCAAACTTTCCTTCAGTCCTCAATTTCTACCTCCATAGACCGGCCAGAATTTAGCTTCACTTGAGAGATCTGGAATGGTCGCCATGATTGAAACCATGTACCATTACATCGCCCAATAAATTATTTCTTCCCGTTTCCCTTCTCCAGCACTCGATTGAGGAACAAAACTTACGTCACCTCACCCCCCACCCAGGTCTATTCAGTGCCAGGCTCCTTTCCCCTTTCTTAACAGACCTGGCTTCCAGTTCCTTTCCTTAATTCCCTCCATTTGGCAAGCCCTGAGGGGAAGCCTGAAGACAGGGGTCTGGGTCCCCAAGAGGAGAGTCTTGGGTATAATCTATTTTTCTAGTAACGCCTTGCCTTGTCACTTACAGCTTTTGCCCTCTGCTTTGATGGCTGAGGTGAACTCATGTCTTTGGGAAAAGGGAAGGGGTGCTATGGAAATAAAACGTTTGCTTCTCTTGTGAGGTCCATTCCGTTAGATAAGGATATGGCTAAGGGTTTCTTCCTTCCCTTCCCCTTCAACCAGAAGCCACAGAACTAAAGCATGTTTTGCATCCTTTATCACCTATCAACAGGGATATAGACCCTGCTCCCCATTTTAATATCCTACCTAATTTGCTAACATTTAGAGATGTTTGCCACTTCCTTCCTACCATTACTTTGAAGCTGTAGGACTGAGGTTCCCCCTAAGAATCTCTACACCCATAGTTAACAAGCCCAGGTCCTAGGAATAGTACACACATACATGTACACACATACACAAACAAAAACTGAAGCCAGAAATGCCTCACCACCATTACAGATTGAGGGCAGTAGGGAGTGAAGGCTTAAGTGGGCCTTCAGTTGGTTAGCCATCACACAACTGCAGAGAAAACTTCAAGGACAGTGGGGTCTCAGCCATATTTTGAACGGTTCATCCCTAAGTTTTCTATCTGAAGCTAATTGTAGTTTAACAGCTGACTTCTGGCCTTTTAGAAGGCATCTATCCTCTTGAGTAAACTGAGTGGTTGAGGGCCAGCTTTATGGTTATGTTTATGAATACTTTCTGCCCATCCCAAAACTTTTAACCTGCAATTATGAGGAATAAGTTGTAAACTCTAGTGAGAGTTGAAGAATTAAAAACTCAGATGGGTGTGGTGGCTCACACCTATAATCCCAGCTCTTTGGGAGGCTGAGATGGCAAGGTAACTTGAGGCTGGAAGTTCTGGCCCAGTCTGGCCAACATGGCAAAACCCTGTTTCCACTGAAAAATATACTAGTTAGCTGGTGTGGTTACGTGTACTGAGCTGAGATCATGCCACTGCACTCCAGCCTGGGGAACAGAGCAAAACTCGTCTCAAAAAACACACACACACACAAAAACCACAACAAAAAACCTCTTGATTTTCCTCAAAGACCAAGTTGATAGAGACTGCTAGGCCAAGCTTAAGTTTTCTGAATTATATTCAAGTCTTCAGAGGAATGAGGATTCATCTTTGTTCCATTCTTATGCGTCAGGGATTGGACGTGAGGAGTCTGCTTTTCCTAAAAATTGACTGCAACCACCTTGAAATAATCAGTCCTTTCCCTCAAGGTTCCCCAGGTTGAAGGTAGGCCCTGATGATCTGCACCTGATAGGTAGTACACTGATGGGGTTTAGGTTCAGGGAAAATGCTGTGATTTCTCATTAACATCCCACTTTATGCTACCCCAATCCTGAGAACTTCTAACTCCCCTTCCCTGCCTCAAAGCCTTGTTTACTTAGTCCATACCTTGTGTCCAACTTGCTAGTGCAAATTTCATGTATAAACAATATAGACAGGGTAAAACGTTTTGCTTATCAGAAAAAAAACACACCTTCTAAAAGTCAAAAAAGCCAGTTTTTTCCTTTAATTTGTAAAGCTGTGCCACAAACTTCTAGCGGGTACCAATGGTCACTTGCCACACTCGCACCAGGTTGTCTGTGTAGCCAGCAAACAGAGTCTGCAGGGGAGAAATGACAATGACAGGTCAGGTTGGCATCATAAACTCTACAGTCTCACTACATTAAGCACAAGTGGCTTTTTTGAGTCTTGCTCTGTTGTCCAGGCTTCAGTGCAGTGGCGAAATCCTGGCTCACTGCAGCCTTGAGCCCCTGCTGTTCAAGTAGGGCTTGAAAACTCCCACCCCAGCCTCGCATAGGCATGTGCCACCACACTGGGGTGTCTGTAAGAAACCACTCTCTTGGTCGGGCACAGTGGCTCACGCCTGTAATCTCAGCACTTTGGGAGGCCAAGGTGGGCAGATCACAAGGTCAAGAGATGAAGACCATCCTGGCCAACATGGTGAAGCCCCACCTTTACTAAAAATTACAAAAATCAGCTGGGCGTGGTGGTGCACACCTGTAGTCACAACTACTCAGGAAACTGAGGCAGGAGAACCGCTTGAAACAGGGAGATGGAGGTTGCAATGTGCTGGGATCATGCCACTGCACTCCAGCCTGGCAAGATTAAGTGAGACTCTGTCTCAGCAAGAAAAATAAGACAAAACCCTCTCTTTAACAGTCACATTATGTAAGTGGTGGTTATGTATTCCTTGAGGAAGAAACAACTGGTGATAAGGATCTAGACATTTGAAAACTGGTCAGATTAATCAAGGTATTAACTGAAAGCTGATAGCCACTGCCCTCCAGATCGATCTCCCCTCTGATGCAGAAACATACTCACTGGCATGACAAACTAGGGCATTATGCTTATGCTGTCATTTCACTTAATGCCAAAGACACTGCTCTTGTGTCTGACAGACTAGATACACTAACAGAATGAGGGAGAAGTCATTGGCCAAGTTACCTGAGAGGACAGACCCACTTACCTGGCCATCAGCAGACCAGGCCAGGGAGGTGCACTGGGGTGGTTCTGCCTTGCTGCTGGTGCTGATAACTTCCTGCTTCAGTTCATCTACAATGATCTTCCCCTCTAAATCCTGGGAAGAGCAAAAGCACCCTTAACATTTTTTCCAATGACAGACTCCCCTATTAAAAGCCCCTTTATAACTCAAGATTTTCAAGTTACAAAGGGATGATTTTGTTATCAATGCCTAGATGCATTTTTAGTTGCCATTAGTGGAAGGGTGGTTTGCTACTGTTATCTAGTAGATGCTGGAAATGCTATTAAACATCCTAAAATGTACAAGATAGCACTCCACAACAAAGAGTTATCCAGATGTCAATTGTGGATGTTAAGTAAGTTTAGCTACCACATGCAGTCAGATGGCATATATAGTAACCAAAACATTGTCAGGGCTTCAAGAGTGTAGCCAGGTACTCAGTCAACTGTAATCCACACTCACCCAAATCTTGATGCTGGGGCCTGTAGCAGCACAGAGCCAGTAGCGGTTAGGGCTGAAGCATAGGGCGTTGATGATGTCCCCACCATCTAGGGTGTAAAGGTGCTTGCCTTCGTTGAGATCCCATAACATGGCCTGGCCATCCTGGGCAAACAGGTAGGTTAATCAGGACACTACGACCTGTTCCAGATGTTAATCCTGCCCATCTCAAGATTCCATCAGAATCAGTTCTTACCTGTCTTCCATTACACCCCAGGTTTCTTGAAATCTAATGACTCAAGTACCAATTTATTTCTATAAGCCTTTCCTTTAAAAGCAAGACCTTACCAACATTATCAATAAAAATCCTCCCAATTTACATAAACTGTTACCATTTCTGAAAACTAGGATCTCAATCTCATCAATTGCTTCAAGAAACCAACTTCATAGAAAATAAATCTTTTTTTCAGGGCACAGTGGCTCATGCCTGCAATCCCAGCACTTTGGGAGGCTGAGGCAGGAGAATTGCTTGAACCCAGGAGGTGGAGGTTGTGGTGAGCCAAGATTGCACCACTGCACTATAGAATGGGCAAAAATAGCAAAATTCCATCTCTAAAAAACAACCCAACTTTTTCTAGACAGTATGCCTTAACTGTCATTTGCTGAATAGTAATATTTGGAAACATATTCTCAGATTGTCATCATCTCATTATCCTAAAACCATCTAGGCTAATGTTTGTCATTTTATGGTGGAGATGCTGGTTAAGTGCTCCTTCCATGACACTGTCTTTAACTGGATAGGAGACTCCTAGCCCCCATATACCTTGCCTCCAGAAGCACAGAGGGATCCATCTGGAGAGACAGTCACTGTGTTCAGATAGCCTGTGTGGCCAATGTGGTTGGTCTTCAGCTTGCAGTTAGCCAGGTTCCATACCTGCATAAATACGACGCTGACAGGTGAACATCCTAGCTCTGATCAGCTAGGGTCAGGCCCAGCAAAAAAAGGGCTTGGCATTCCTGGATACAATAGGCATTTATCATTCAGTAACACATCCTGGCCACTTAAAGTTATATTATGACACATACCGAGTGCTGTGTCTGGACTTATAAGAGAGATATCAATTAGCTTCTTCAGATCATGTAACAAGAGAAAGAGTCAACTGAGGGAATCTCTAAAGCTCTACATGGGATTTGGAGCCTATAACCACCTGGAAGCACACCCTGACTGGTAAAGCCCCTGCTTTGGCTCGAAGCTCACCTTGACCAACTTGTCCCAGCCGCAGGAGACAATGATAGGGTTGCTGCTGTTGGGCGAGAAGCGGACACAAGACACCCACTCTGAGTGGCTCTCATCCTACAGTGGATGAAAAGGAAATAAGGGGAAACAGTCTGATCCTGTGAAATGCTAGACCCTCCAGTAGGATGATGGCTAACAGCACCTCTCAAAAACCCAGAACGAGAACCTTTAAGCTCAACAGTCCCTTTAGATTCTAGACAAGACAGTTTTTTTGGGTTTGTTTTTTAAATTTAGAGATGGGGGCTGGGTGCAGTGGCTCAACGCCTGTAATCCCAGCACTTGGAGAAGCTGAGGCGGGTGGATGACCTGAGGTCAGGAGTCCCAAACCCACCTGGCCAACATGGTGAAACCCTCTTTACCAAAAATACAAGAATTAGCTGGGTGTGGTGGCAGGCACCTATAATGCCGGCTACTTGGGAGGCTGAGGCAGGGGATTGTTTGAACCCATGAGGTGGAGGCTGCAGCGAGCCAAGATTGCCATTGCGCCCCAGCCTGGGCAACAAGTGAAACTCCGCCTCAGAACAACAACAAAAAACAGAAGTGGACACAAAATTCAGAGATGGGGGTCTCAGTATGTTGGCTAGGCTGCCCTCCTGTCCTCAAGCAAACCTCCCACCTTGGACTACCAAAGAGTCAGGATTACAAGCATGAGCCCAGCCCAGACAAGGGTGGGAGAGAACCTTGGACACATGCTCTCTGACCGTGCCCTCACTTTACCTGGACAGTGTATTTGCACACACCCAGGGTATTCCATAGCTTGATGGTTTTATCTCGAGATCCAGAGACAATCTGCCGGTTGTCAGAGGAGAAGGCCACACTCAGCACATCCTTGGTATGGCCCACAAATCGCCTCGTGGTGGTGCCCCTGAGGAGGAGGACTTTGTCATTCTCAGACTCAGCAAACATTCTCATTCAACAGTCAGACTGATTTCCTATCCTAGGTCTTGTCTCTATCTCATTGCATCATTCACACAACCCTGGACATGGCTCTCATCACAGCAAGCCCTTGACTGGAGTATATGACAGAGAATCCCTTCAGAATTGCAGGACATGTCCTCACTCCCTCATGGGGATTGGCTGACAATGTCGTCTGTCATCACCAGGACCCTCTAATTCCCTCTGCCAATTAGCTGAGCTTTCAAAGCAAAACATGTTCAAACTGTTGTCTACTCAAAACTGTTGCACCTGGCAAAAACGTTCAACCAAACTCCTCAGAAGGCTGAGTACTGAGTGAGTGAGGCCACCAAACATCTTTTGTAGGTGTGCTCTGCTTTCCAGTTCCCAAATGGACTGGATCTCCCCTGGGAAACCAGACAATTGCACCCACCTCATTTCTGCCCAGATTTTTCCCAATGCCCCAGAAATAAGTGAGCAGCTACTTGCGTTGTGAGATCCCAGAGGCGCAGGGTTCCATCCCAGGAACCTGAGAGGGCAAACTGGCCATCTGAGGAGATAACCACATCACTAACAAAGTGGGAGTGACCTCGCAGAGCACGCTGTGGTATTCCATAGTTGGTCTCATCCCTGGTCAGTTTCCACATGATGATGGTCTTGTCTAAAGGAGGTAAAACAGAGAAATCAGTGAGGAACCCGCAGCCCGTTTCTTAACACTGGATATTTCACTAAGTGTAAAGGTTATCAGTGGGTTAACAACAACTAAGGACACTTAGGGAGGGATGGGAACAGCAGGCTACAAGACCAGTTACTAGGCCAGGATTGAGTGGCTCTATTCCAGACTAAAAATGCAGGTAGAGCTAAACTGTACCCTGATAACTTTTTTTTTTGGATGAAGTTTCACTTGTTGCCCAGGCTGGAGTGCAATGGCATGATCTCAGGATCCTGGCTTACTGCAACCTCCGCCTCCTGGGTTGAAGCAATTCTCTTGCCTCAGCTTCCCTAGTAGCTAGGATTACAGGCACCTGCCACCAAATCCTGCTAACTTTTTGTATTTTTAGTAGAGGCAGGGTTTCACTATGTTTGCCAGGTTGGTCTCAAACTCCTGACCTCAGGCAGTCCACTCACCTCAGCCTCCCAAAGTGCTGGGATTACGGGTGTGAGCCGCCTCGCCCCGCTTTTTTTTTTTCCTGTGCCCAGGTCGGAGCGCAGTGATCTCGGCTCACCACAACCTCCACCTCCTGGGTTAAAGCGATCCTCCTGCCTCAGCCTCCGTAGCTGGGATCACAGGTGCCCGCCAGCATGTCCCACTAATTTTTTTTTTAAACTATAGACAGGGTTGGCCAGGCTGGTCTTAAACTCCTGACCTCAAGTACCCGCCTCGGCCTGTATCCTGAAAACTTAATCCAGGTGCCAGAAAGTATAGACACCCTTTCCTGAGACAGGTCTTCTCTGCAACCGAATGCACAGCAGTGTGTGGCTGCTGAGTAGCTGGGAGCCTCCTATGCCTACCTCTGAGGGCCGACAGAAATGTAGTAATGAATGCTGGAAAAGTCTCTTTAAGCGCTACAGGATTTTTACTGAAACCTGTTCCACTCAACAAATTTTACTATTAACAGACAAACATGACTCACGAGTCAGACGATTCTTAATACCGTAGGAGCGAACGGAATGCATAAGAATCGTCTAAATGCAGTCAGGCACACAGGGATGGGGACGGGGAGAACCAGGGGAGAAAGGATAGGCCGAGACTTGAGCCACGAGGTCTTCTGGAGTCCACCCGTCTCTCCAAGAGCCTTGGGCCGGGCGGTAGCTCAGAAACAGCCTCTGGATTTCAGCACCGATACTCAGATGGCATGTTGGAATCATCACCGCCCCGTCCAGCCCGTAGGCCCCCCTGGCCATATTAGGAAAGGGAAGGCAGAAGGTATTTTAAAAGGTCCCAACTCTCCAGCCCTCCTAGCAGCTACGAGCTGATATACGTCTAGGTCCTCACCTGCAAAGTGATTTGACCGGGCTGAGGCCTAGGCTTGGGTCCGCAACCCCCAACTCACACTGGGGCAGAAAAGTATGCCAGGCCCCCCGAAGTCGCGCGCCACTGGGCTGTCACGCGAGACGCCGAATCCCCTAGCCCTGCAAGCTACCTTAGTCAGTACCTCGAGAGGCGGATAGGATCATGTCCGGGAACTGAGGAGTAGTAGCGATCTGTGTTACCCAGCCGTTGTGGCCCTTGAGGGTGCCACGAAGGGTCATCTGCTCAGTCATGGCGGCGGAGAGCGTGTGTACCACTGCACCGACGAGGATGGCACTGGATGGCTCAGAAAAACCAGCACCACAGCTTCTCCCGCCGCCGCCTCGCAGTGGAAGAGAGCGAGCCGGCCCCCGCCGGAACCGGAAATACCCGCCCGACCAAACAAAATGGCGAGCCCTTTGCTACGCCTCTGCTCAAGATGGCGGCGCCCTGTAGTGCAAAAAGCGAAGGGAAATTGCACGGCATCACAGTCCCCTCTTCCGTACAACATAATCTGGAAGCGCTGTACAAATACATTCTGAAACAAGCACACTTAAGTGTTTAAAACGGCTTTTCAAGGGTGCTGTAGAAAGTGAAGGGAAAGAGGTTATATGTACGGCACATTCCCATGAGGACCGCCTTGCGGCTTCCCCGCCCCTGTGTGGCATGCGCGAGCTCCGCCTGTTCCACTTGGTGCGCGGAAGGGGCGAACTCACACCGGTGAGCTTAATTTCGAGTTCACTCTCGTGGGTAGCGATAGGCAATTTAAAAAGTATAGTATTAAAGTTTTAAAAATTAACTAAATAAACTTTAAAACTGTGCTCCCGCAAGGGCTGTTGTCCCAAGAAGTTTTTGTTCTGATGCACACTAAGTCCTAGTCCAGGCTGGACTAAGGCAGGAGAGGGTTACTCTGGATGAAGTAAAAATTGGTCTGT
This sequence comes from Leontopithecus rosalia, assembly GCA_028533165.1. Taxonomy (NCBI): domain Eukaryota; kingdom Metazoa; phylum Chordata; class Mammalia; order Primates; family Cebidae; genus Leontopithecus; species Leontopithecus rosalia. The sequence continues at coordinate 121,562,017 of CM052649.1, forward strand.
TTGGGGCAGGCATGGTGGCTCATGCCCGTAATCTTAGCCACTTTGGGAGGACAAGGAGGGTGGATCACTTGAGGTCAGAAGTTCGAGACTAGCCTGGCTAACATGATGCAACCTCTTTGCCAAACAAATAAAAGAAAAAGTAATTAGCCAGGCAGTGTGGCATGCGCCTGTAATCCCAGCTACTTGGGAGGCTGAGGCAGGAAAATCCCTTGAACCTGGGAGGCAGAGGTTACAGTCAGCCGCGATCGTGCCTCTGCACTCCAGCCTGGGCATTTCATCTCAAATAAATACATACATATTAAAACAATAAAGTAAAAGTTGGCCTATGTGTTGCTAGAGTGCCAATCCGTTCCTGCCTAGGCCAAAACGCGGGAAGCTCTCGCAGAAATGGAAATGCCCAAAGGAGGACCTTAAGTTTCTCACTTCTGGGGATGCCTAGTGGAAAGCTCTTTCTGAGCCCAGCCACCACACACAAAAGCCCAGGGGTCTGGGGGTTCAGGTGTGCCCTGAAAGATGTGCTGCCCCAGACAGGGAAGCGGTGGAACATGGGTACCTAGCTGTTCTTCTACCTTCCGCTCAACTGCAGGAATGTAAATAAGTAATGCCTTCCATTCTCACACATCTCTGACTATAAGAGACAGTACTGGCAGCGTATCTATTCAAGTAGTTTTAAACAGGGACACCGATCAGGATGATAGCAGCCACTATGCAAAATAAAGGGGGCATTATACGTAAGTATATACTTTTTGTAATATCTATCGACTTTCTTATCTGTGAAATGAGATTGGAAATAATATTACTATCTACATTACATGGTGGCGTGGAAAATAAAGAAGCAAATGTAAAACGCCCTGAACAACGTCTGGCAGAGTAAATCCTGTGAAACTGAATGAGCACCTCTTGGGTACCAGGCTTTGTTTTAGGTCTTGGGGACACAGCTGTGAACAAGACAGAGGGGGATCCCTGGTTTGTTTTGTTTGCAGTTTACTTCCTATGGTATGTGAAGAGAGATGACAGCAGCAGACACACGGGGACAGCCCTGTGGGTATATGGGAAAATAACATTCCTGTGGGAGGGAAGTCATATGGGGCAAAAATGTTTCAATCAGAGGGAGGAGTTAGTGCCAACGTACTGAGCTGCAGTGTGGAGGAGCCAAGGACACAGCAGAGAAATGGAGGGCGCAGTTAATCTAGGGCCTTGAAGGCCTGGAGAAGAACCTTGGCAATGTCGGCCAACAAGCCTGCGGAAAGGCAGAAGACAGGGGAGGGACGGTGGCAGAGCCAACGTAGGCTATTGCCATCCAGGTGTGCAGAGGAGGCCAAGATCCCTCCCTGAAACAGCTTGCTCGCCTGGTCCCTGGCAGATTCCCCTGCCTTCTGCCCAGTCTTGCTTGGACTTTGCGGGACGCTGTCCTGGCTGTGCTCCTCCGCATTCTGTGGACCACCCTAAGGGTTCCAGGTTTGTACATCACCTGCCTCCCTGGCACCCCCAGCTGACTGTTCTTTTGCTTTTCCAATACTGGACTAAATCCCGACCTAGGTGTTTTGTTTCTGTGGTGGTCATGGAAGACCCCTACCTTCACCCACCCGCTAAACAGCCTGCTGTCCCCGACTCGGGTCATGTCAGTGCCTCCCTGAGCTCTCAGGCACAAATAGATGAACTACCTCACCCGCCTCCCGCTGTGGACTGAGATTTGCGGTGCGAGGGGTTCCCGGGTTGGGGACCTAAAATGCTGAGGAGTTCCAATTTGCCCTCAAGAACACACAGTTCCTCCATTCCCGGCTGCCATCAGCACTATATCACACTGTTACATTTTTTTCCTTTTCGAGAAACCTCATTCGTTTTTTTTTTTTTTTGGAGACGAAGTCTTGCACTGTCCCCCAGGCTGTAGTGCAGTGGCACGATCTCGGCTCACTGCAACCTCCTCCTCCCGGATTCAAGCAATTCTCCAGTCTCAGCCTCAGCCTCTCGAGCAGCTGGGACTACAGGTGTGCGCCACCACGCCCAACTAATTTTTTGTATTTTTAGTAGAGACGGGGTTTCACCGTGTTGACCAGAATGGTCTTTATCTCCTGACCTCGAGATCCGCCCACCTCGGCCTCACAAAGTCCTGGGACCACAGGCGTGAGCCATGGCGCCCGGCCTGATTTCCTTTTTCTTAAAGATTCCTCAGATGTCCAGGTTTAACACGAACCTCCCCCCAGGTACCCCACTGAGGCCCAGAGAGGACTTTCCCATGCCGCGGGTTCCAAAAGCAGGTTCCTTGGCTGCCCACTCGGCCCCGCCCTGTTCTCTTTCCCTCTCCGTCCTGGGGCTTCCCTCTTTCCCTGCCTGGCAAGACCGAATCCTCAGGAATGCTCCGGCCTCTATGGGCCCCCTTCCCTTGCCCTGAAAACAGGTGATTCTGGCAGCGCCCCTCCTATAGGGCCTTGGGAGCAACTGGGATTTCGTCTTGGAGCTGCGCGGACCCCGATGGCGATGGTAGCCCAAGGAGAGGGAGGGCGGACTGTGTGGTGGACTTTCCGACGACCAGACCCTGCAGGATTCGGCCTTTCCCTTCGGAGTTTTCGTCCACCCCCTTACTGCCCCCCCTGGGGGATACCCGCAGGCTACAGGGGTCACTGAAGCGGAAGGAGAAGTGGCCTCGACCCTGGGGCTTGAGGTAGAGCAGCCACCTTTCCCATTGGGCACCCAGCTGCAGCTGTGCCCTGTCTTCGCCCAGTCTTCTCGGCATAGGCACGGGCTGTGGGCTAGGGTGAGGGGCTCCTGCTTCTCCAGGAGGAATTGCTGGGTTGACTCTGGGTCAGCAAAGGGAGCCAGCCCCTTCCAGCGAGGGGGACGTCCTGCAGCTGCTGTAGGATGCTGAGTCAGCCAGGCTCTTCCCACCAGAAGTCTACCGGGCCTCTTCCTTCTCATTCAGGAGGCCTCTCCTCCAGCCTTAAGGAGGTGGGAAGCCTGCTGGAGGCTCTCATCTGCCTTTTGGGGAAGACCCCGAGGCCAGCCCACGCCCTGTTGGCAGGACCCTTCCTGAATCCACCGTTCCTCTGGGTCTCACCACTTCTCCAAACCCCTAGGCTGCCTCCTCTCTACCGTGTCTGTGACCCCAGGGGCAGCACTTCCATTCTACCCAAGGTAAGAGTCCCAAGGAGAAATTGGAGAGACTCTTCTATGAAAGTCAATCTCACCATTCTTTTTCTGGGAGGAGTCCACGGGACCTGTACACTTGGAATGAGCCCTTCAGGCTTCCCTGCCAGAGGCCCATTTCTCCAAGAGCACTGGTATCCATCCCCTCCTGCCAGCATTCCAGACCCTGGAGAGCTTGTGGGGTGGCAGGTTTTCCCTTGAGTGCTGAGGTGAGGCTGAAGCAAAGGTGAGTGGCCAGGACCAGGGGGCCTGCTGACTGCCAGTTAAAACTCCCGGCAGGAGGCTTTCCCACGTACTTTAAGTTGATGGCCAAAATCTTTACTATCTCCTTGCAGAATGAGTGTGGCTGCCTCTGGCATGTCCCATACTCTGTGTTTTGTGGCTATACAGGCCCTCCACCTATCCTCCAAACTCATTCTTTCCCACGCCAAACACACATTGTTCTGCCTGGAAGGCCCATCACATCCCTCCCCAACCCTCTTGAATCTAAGCTTCCTTGGGGGGGGTCTCAGCTTAGGTTGCCTGCTCAGGGAAGCCTCTGGGACCCCCAGGTCTAGGTCAGGTTTGATTCATGCTTTCACAGCGGTGTACTGTATACTGGTCCTTCAAGGACTGCTCTGTTTCTGCCCAGTGTTGCATTCTCATCACCCAGTAGAGGGTTTGGCCTGTGAAAGATTCTGATTTTGGTGGCCAAAATGGGTTGAAGAGTAAGGTCAAGCAGTTAAAGCAAGGGTGTTCCAGGCAGTATAGGTGCAGAGGTTAGGGAAGGATAGCTCTGAGTGGTACCCTTAGGAGGGAGTGAAACCCCTGAGGGGCAAGGAGCCCTAGTCAGGATGGCACTTGGTGCTAAGGGATCTGGATTTTGTCCTGAAGCCTAGAGTAGTCTCTGTAAGAGTCTCATCTCAGCACTGTCCTGCCTAGACTACTTTTTTTAGAACAAATTTTTATTGCTACCTGCTAAAAGCATTTATTGTCAGGGTGGAGGCTAGGTTGGAGAAGTAAAACTAGAAACAAGAGTTAAGAAGCTACTGCAGTCATCAAAACAGATGAGTCAAGCCAAAGGCTGAGGTGCTGTAAAAGAGGGTCTCTAGGAGGGACCCTAAATTTAGCCAGGGGTATTGGTACAAGACTCCTATGAAATGGCACTAAAAAAGGGACTGAGTACTTACTAGAGACCTTATGATTAAGGGGTGGAACCTCTTCCAGTCCTCTCTCATCGCTACCCTACTTCCTTCACTCCAGTGTCTAGAATTGGGCTCTGTATATAGGAGCTATTTGGTTGAGCACAGTTCACATCTGTAATCCCAGCACTTTCAGAGGCTGAGATGGGAGGATCACTTGAGCCCAGGTGTTCCAAGACTAACACAGAGAGACCGCATCTCTAAATTAAAAAAAAAAAAATTAGCCAGGCATGGTGGTGCACACTTGTAGTCCCAGCTACTTAGGAGGCTGAGACAGGAGAATTGCTTGAGCCCTGAAGTTGGAGGCTGCAGTGAACCATGATCACATCACTAAACTCCAGCCTGGGCAACAGGGCAAGATCCTGTGTCAAAAAAAGAAAAAAAATTATGCACAAAAAATTTGGAGACCAGGAAACAGGATTACAAGTATAGGTGCTGTTCTATTCCTAGTGAGGTGGGCTGTGAAATTAAATAAGTTCCTGGAACAAATCTTATAAAGAGATTAGAGATATCTTCATTTTGTTTTTGTTTTTGAGACAGGATCTCACTCTGTTGCCCAGGCTGGAGGGTAGTGGTGCTATCTTGGCTCACAGCAACCTCTGCCTCCTGGGTTCAGGCAATTCTCCCGCCTGTCTCCTGTGTAGCTGAGACTACAGGCATGTGCCACCATGCCTGGCTAATTTTTGTCTTTTTTGGTAGAGATAGGGTTTCACCATGTTGGCCAGCCGGGTCATTAGCTTTGAAAAAAAAATGTGATTTGGACGGATCCAAGATGGCCAATTAGGAGCAGCTCAGGATTGCCGCTCCCAGTGAAAGTGCAGAGGGTGAGTGGATGCTGGATTTCCAGACGGATTTTTATTGCCCACAGACCAGGAGATTCTCAAGTGGAGGAGTCTCACGGGTCGCCAGTGCGGCTGTTTTGGCTGGTGCGGCTGTTTCGGCTGGCGCCCCGGCGCGGCAGTTCTCCATACAAAATACACAGGTCCGGGCGCCATTTTAGCCAGTGATTGGAGCTCCTGGCAGACAGAGTTGCCCATTCATCTGAATAAAAAGGGGATGGAAACAGGGAGCCAGGCCAGGAGATTCCTGGGCAAAAAAGCACGACTCTCAGCGCAGCTGTTTAGCCGGTGCAGTGGGTCACCGCATGGGAAATCACACAGATCCCAGCACCTTTTCAACAGGCGACTGGAACACCTGGGAGACATTCGACCATTCAACTAAAAAAAAAAAAAAAAAAGGTTCTGAGGCAGGGAGCCAGGTGATCAGGCTCAGATGGTCCCACCCCCACAAAAAAACAGGAATCTGAAATGCTCTGGATTGAGAGTTTCACAACAAGCACAGCTGAACCCGGGATGGTCCAGTATTGTGGGGGAGGGGCATACGCCATTACTGAGGCACTCCACCACTATGGGTGTAGTTTGCCATTGTTGAGGCAGTCCACCCTTACAGAGAGAGTCTGCCATTATAGAGGTGGGCCTTCATTGCTGAGGCAGTTCTAATATATACCTGTATAAACAGGACTGCAAAGAGGTTCACACAGCAGCCAGGTGGAGCCCACAGCAGCTCAGAAAAGCCTCTGCAGGCAGACAGTGACTAGGCTGCCACCTCACTGGGCAGGGCAGCCCTGAAAAAAAGCAGCAGCACAACAGAAACTCATAAATAAAGCCCTAGCTCCCCGGGACAGAGCATCTGGGGAAAAAAAAGGAGGTGGTTTATGAGTTCTGCTGCAGCAGACTTAAACGTACCTGCCCAGCTCACAGCTCAGCACTTGAGCTCCTGTAAAGGACAGACTGTCCCCTCAAGCAGTTCCCTGACCCCCATATATCCAAAGAGTCACCTCATAAAGGAGAGCTCAGACTGACATCAGGCAGGTATCCTTCGGGGACAAAGATAGCAGCAGAAGAAACTGGCAGCAAACCTTACTGTTCTACAGCCACTGCAGGTGATCCCCAGGCAAGCAGGGCCTGGAGTGGACCTCAGCAGTCCTATAGCAGAGGGACCTGACTGGTAGAAGGAAAACTAAGAAACAGAAAGAAATAACTTCATCATCAACAAACTGGAGTCCACTCAGAGACCCAGTCTGAAAATCAACAACTACAAAGATGACAGGTGAATAAATAAACAAAGATGGGACGAAACCAGCTCAAAAAGGATGAAAAAACCTGAAACCAGGACACCTCTCCTCCTACAAGGGATCACAACTCCTCACCAGCAAGGGAACAAGGCTGGATGGAGAATGAGTGTGATGAATTGACAGAAACAGGCTTCAGAAGGTAGATAATAAGAAACTTCTGTGAGCTAAAAGAACATGTTCTAACCCTATGCAAAGAAACTAAGAACCTTGAAAAAAGATTTGACAAAATGCTAATGAGAATAAACAACTTAGCGAGGAATGTAAGTGAATTGATGGAGCTGAAAAACATAGCAGGATAACTTCACAAAACATACACAAGTTTCAACAGCCGAACTGACCAAGCAGAAGAAAGGATATCAGAGGTCGAAGATCAACTCAATGAAATAAAACAAGAAGGCAAGATTAGAGAAAAAAGGGTAAAAAGGAATGAACAAAGTCTCCAAGAAATATGGGACTATCTGAAAAAACCTAATCTAATTTAATAGGTGTACCTGAATGTGATGGAGAGAATGAATCCAAGCTGGAAAATACTCTTCAGGATATTATCCAGGAAAATTTCCGCAACCTAGCAAGGCAGGCCAATATTCAAGTCCAGGAAATACAGAGAAAACCACAAAGATATTCCACAAGAAGAGCAACGCCAAGGCACATAATCGTCAGATTCACTAGGGTTGAAATGAAGAAGAAAATGCTAAGGGCAGCCAGAGAGAAAGGTTGGGTAACCCAGAAAGAGAAGCCCATCAGACTCATAGCAGATCTCTCAGCAGAAACCGTACAAGTCAGAAGAGAGTGGGGGCCGATATTCAACATCCTTAAAGAAA
>CM052649.1:121569396-121612332 GCA_028533165.1 Leontopithecus rosalia
AGAGCTCCTGAAAGAGGCATTACACATAGAAAGGAACAACCAGTACCAGCCACTCCAAAAATATACCAAATGGTAAAGAGCATCAAAACAATGAAGAAACTGCATCAACTAATGGGCAAAACAGCCAGCTAACATTAAAATGGCAGGATCAAATTCACACATAACAATATTAACCCCAAATGTAAATGGGCTAAATGCACCAATCAAAAGACACAGATTGGCAAACTGGATAAAAAGCCAAAACCCATCAGTGTGCTGTATCCAGGAAACCCATCTCACATGCAAGGATACACAAAGACTCAAAATAAAGGGATGGAGGAAGATTTACCAAGCAAATGGAGAGCAAAAAAAAAAAAAAAAAAAGCAGGAGTTGCAATTCTCATCTCAGACTTTAAACCAACAGACTTTAAAACAGACTTTAAACCAACAAAGATCAAAAGAGATGAAGAAGGACATTACATAATGGTAAAAGGATCAATGCAACAAGAAGAGCTAACGATCGTAAATATATATGCACGCAATATAGGAGCACCAAGATACATAATGCAAGTTCTTAATGACTTACAAAGAGACTTAGATTCTCACACAATAATAGTGGGAGACTTTAATACTCCGCTGTCAATATTAGACAGATCAACCAGACAGAAAATTAACAAGGATATCAAGGGCTTGAACTCAGACCTAGTCCAAGCAAACCTAATAGTCATTAACAGAACTCTCCACCCCAAGTCCACAGAATATACATTCTTCTCAGCACCACATCACACCTACTCTAAAATTGACCACATAATCGGAAGTAAATCACTCCTCAGCAAAGGCAAAAGAATGGAAATAATAAAAAACAGTCTCTCAGACCACAGTGCAATCAAGTTAGAACTGAGAATTCAGCAACTAACTCAGAACTGCACAGCTTCATGGAAACTGAACAACTGGCTCTTGAATGTTGACTGGATAAACAATGAAATGAATGCAGAAATAAAGAAGTTCTTTGAAACCATTGAGAATGAAGACACAACATACCAGAATCTCTGGGACACATTTAAAGCAGTGTCTAGAGGAAAATCTATAGCAATAAATGCCCACATGAGAAGCAAGGAAAGATCTGAAATCAACACCCTATCATCAAAATTGAAAGAGCTAGAGGAGAAAGATGAAAAAAACCTCAAAACCCAGCAGAAGACAAGAAATAACTAAGATCAGAGAAGAACTGAAGGAGACAGAGACACAAAATACCCTTCAAAAAAATCAATAAATCCAGGAGCTGGTTTTTCAAAAAGATCAAAATAGACCAGATTAATAAAAAAGAAAAGAGAGAATAACCAAATAGATGCAATAAAAAACGATAAAGGGGATATCACCACAGATTCCACAGAAATACAAACCATCATCACAGATTCTTAGAAACATCTCTATGCACATAAACTAGTAAACGTGGAAGAAATGCATAAATTCCTGGACACTTGCCTTCTCTCAAGCCTAAACTAGGAAGAAGTCAAAACCCTGAATAGACAATAACAAGTTCTGAAGTTGAGGCAGCAATTAAGAGCCTACCACCCAAAAAAAAGCCCAGGTCCAGATGGATTCACAGCCGAATTCTACCAGACATACAAAGAGGAGCTGGTACCATTTCTTCTTAAACTATTCCAAACAAAACAAAAAGAGGGACTCCTTCCCAAATTATTTTATGAGACCAACATCATCCTGATACCAAAACCCGGCAGAGACTCAACAAGAAAAGAAAACTTCAGGCCAATATCCATGATGAACATAGATGCAAAAATCTTCAATAAAATACTGACAAGCCAATTGCAACAGCACATCAAAAAGCTTATGCACCATGATCAAGTAGGCTTCATCCCGTGGATGCAAGGCTGGTTCAACATATGCAAGTCTACAAACGTAATTCACCACATAAACAGAACCAAAGACAAAAACCACATGATTATCTCAATTGATGCAGAGAAGGCCTTTGACAAAATTCAACAGCCCTTTATGCTAAAAACCCTCAATAAACTAGGTATTGATGGAACGTATCTCAAAATAATAAAAGCTATTTATGACAAACCAACAGCCAATATCATACTGAATGGGCAAAAACTGGAAGCATTCTCTTTGAAATCCGTCACTGGACAAGGATGCCCCCTCTCCCTACTTCTATTCAATATAGTATTGGAAGTTCTAGCCAGAGCAATCAGGCAAGAAAAATAAATAAAGGGTATTCAGTTAGGAAATGAGGAAGTCAAATTGTCTCTATTTGCAGAAAACATGATTGTGTATATAGAAGACCCCATCGTCTCAGCCCAAAAACTCCTGAAACTGATAAGCAACTTCAGCAAAGTCTCAGGATACAAAGTCAATGTGTAAAAATCACAAGCATTCCTATACATCAATAACAGACTGAAAGAGAGCCACATCAAGAATGAACTGCCATTCACAATTGCTACAAAGAGAGTAAAATACCTGGGAATACAACTAACAAAGGATGTAAAGGATCTCTTCAAGGAGAACTACAAACCATTGCTCAACAAAATAAGAGAGGACACAAACAGATGGAGAAAAATTCCATGTTCATGGTTAGGAAGAATCAATGTCATGAAAATGGCCATACTGCCCAAAGTAATTTACAGATTTAATGCTGTCCCTATCAAGCTACAATGACCTTCTTCACAGAACTGGAAAAAACCACCTTAAACTTCATATGGAACCAAAAGAGAGCCTGCATAGCCAAGTCAACTCCAAGCAAAAAGAACAAAGCGGGAGGCATCACATTACCGAACTTCAAACTATACTACAAGGCCACAATAATCAAAACAGCATGGTACTGGTACCAAAACAGAGATATAGACCAATGGAAGAGAACAGAGGCCTTGGAGGCAACACCACAGATCTACAACCATCCATTCTTTGACAAACCTGACAAAAACAAGCAACAGGGAAGGGGTCCCTGTTTAATAAATGGTGTTGGGAAAACTGGCCAGCCATGTGCAAGAAGCAGAAACTGGACCCCTTCCTGACACCTTACACTCAAATTAACTCCAGAAGGATTAGAGACTTAAACATAAGACCTAACACCATAAAAACCCTAGAAGAAAATCTAGGCAAAACCATTCAGGACATAGGTCTAGGCAAGGACTTCATGACCAAACCACCAAAAACATTGGCAACAAAAGCCAAAATAGACAAATGGGACCTAATCAAACTCCACAGCTTCTCCACGGCAAAAGAAACTGTCATTAGAGTGAATCGGCAATCAACAGAATGGAAAAAATTTTTTACAATCTACCTATCTGACAAAGGGCTGATATCCAGAATCTACAAAGAACTAAAACAGATTTACAAGAAATAAACAAACAAGCCCATTCAAATGTGGGCAAAGGACATGAACAGCCACTTTACAAAAGACAACACACATGAGGCCAACAAACATGAAAATATGCTCATCATCACTGGTCATTAGAGAGATGCAAATCAAAACCACATTGAGATACCATCTCACGCCAGTTAGAATGGCGATCATTAAAAACTCTGGAGACAACAGATGCTGGAGAGGATGTGGAGAAATAGGAACAGTTTTACACTGTTGGTGGGAGTGTAATTTAGTTCAACAATTGTGGAAGACAGTGTGGCAATTCCTCAAGGACCTAGAAATTGAAATTCCATTTGACCCAGCAATCCCATTACTAGGTATATATCCACACGATTATAAATCGTTCTACTATAAGGACACATGCACACGAATGTTCATTGCAGCACTGTTTACAATAGCAAAGACCTGGAACCAACCCAAATGCCCATTGATGATAGACTGGACAGGAAAAATGTGGCACCTATACACCATGCAGCCACGAAAAACGAGTTCATGTCCTTTGTAGGGACATGGATGACCCTGGAAAGCATAATTCTCAGCAAACTAACACAAGAGCAGAAAATCAAACAGTGCATGTTCTCACTCATAGGTGGATGTTGAACAATGAGAACACATGGACACAGGGAGGGGAGCATCACACACTGGGGGGGAATAGGGGAGGGACAGCAGGAGGTGGGGAGTTAGGGAGAGAGAGCATGGGGAGAAATGCCAGATATAGGTGATGGGGAGGAAGGCAGCACATCACACTGCCATGTGTATACCTATGCAACAATCTTGCATGTTCTTCATATGTACCCCAAAACCTAAAATGCAATTTAAAAAATGTTTATTTCCTCATAAAGATTCAGCATATATTTTAGGCCGAAGTCTATGGTCTAGCAGTCCCCTAGAAAGCATTCTGTTGCCTGTTGGGGCATCCTTGGGAGATGGACTATGGGATAGGGCTGGGTGCTTTGGCAGAGTCAGAGGCTGTGGAAAGGGGATGGTCTAGGTAGGACTATAATAAATGCAGGGATGGCCTGGCATGGTGACTCATGCCTGTAATCCCAGCATTTTGGGAGGCCAAGGCAGGCACTTGTCTGGAGTTCAAGAACAGCCTGACCAGCATGGTAAAACCCCATCTCTACTAAAAATACAAAAATTAGCGGGGGTAGTGGTGCATACTTATAATCCCAGCTACTTGGGAGGCTGGGGCAGGAGAATCACTTGAACCCGGGAGGCAGAGGTTGCAGTGAGCTGAGATTGTGCCACTGCACTCCAGCCTGGGCAACAGAGGGAGACTCCATCTCAAAATAAAAAAAAAAAAAAAAAAAGAAAGAAAAAAGAAAAAGAAATGCAGGGAGAAGGCAAGCTTCTGGCCTTTTTCCAGATGTTGTATCACTTTATCACCAGGCTGAAGTGCAGTGTAATCTCAGCTCACTGCAATCTCTGCCTGCAGGGTTCAAGGGATTCTTCTGCCTCAGCCTCCTGAGTAGCTGGGACTACAGGTGTGCACCACCACGCCCAGCTAATTTTTGTATTTTTAGTAGAGACTGATGTCACCATGTTGGTCAGGATAGTCTCGATTTCTTGACCTCATCATCCACCCACCTTGGCCTCCCAAAATGCTGGGATTATAGGCATAAGCCACCATGCCCGGCCTTTGGCCTCCTTGTGAAAGGATTTAATAGCATTAGATGGCAGAGATAAACAAAAGATGACTCAAGTTTCCCTTTCTCAGCTTTCTGAGAACTTCAGAAAACTGAGAAGTTCTGAAGAGAGAACTTCATATGAACTAGGGTGGGAAAGAAAGCCAGAATGGAACACTGGGGCTGGGTAGCTCACAAGCCTGTGAGGGATAAAGGTCAGTCCTCTCTGCTCACACTTAGGCTAAATGGCCAGCACCTGCTGAGACATCACATCCTTTGCTGTAGGGGTAGAAGGAATTCTCTGTGCCTAGGAAATGTCAGAGAAAAAGGGGATGTGAGCTCCATGTGACAATTCCAGCTGGCACTAAGCAGAGTCCTACAAAGATAAAGGTTCCTCTCCAGGCCACCTGGAAACTTTATCTTTGTAGGACTCTGCTTAGTGCCAGCTAGAATTGTCAACCAAAGGGCTCTAAGTTGGGATCTCAGTCCCTTAAAATGAGGGAAGATGACTGTGTGTGGTGGCTCACATCTGGAATCCTAGCACTTTGGGAGGCTGAGGTGGGCAGATCATCTGAGGTCAGGAATTTGAGACCAGCCATTTTAGAGCCCTTTGGCTGTTTCCTTCCATCTTTGCAGGTCTCTTGATAACAAGAACCTTGTGCTACATCTCCTACACACCTCATAAGCAGAGATGAGCTCACTGCCCCACACCCAGGATTCTCATACCATAGTTCTGAGGACTCTCTGGTTTGGACAGACTACAATTAAATTTATTACAACCTTTAGTTCTCATAGCCTGGGAGGCCATCTCCTCTCCTTTGACCCTGTTACTCCTAGATCCTCTCCTCTCATTAACTCTGTCAGTACAGACTGCTCTCCCTTCCAGGACTCTAAGATCTCATCACCTTCATCTGCTGTAAAAAAGAAAGAACCCACTTACCTGCTTTAATACTAGATTTTGCCCCCCATCCCATTTTCAAAAAGTCAGGCACAAAGTAAAACCTTATATATCCCTCCTATTTTGAGGTTCCAGCTCCAGTCCCAGCCCTTTTGTGATAGGAGGTAATACAGTTTATTTTCTAATTAGTTTCCCTTAGTTTTCTCCTGTTTCATTGCCCATGGGATCCATGTGTATCAGAAGTGATAGGTGGCTCAAGATCATTTTGGTCTGATTTTAAAAATACACTATTTTATCCTTTTACGTCTAAAAATATTACCTTACAGCCTACTCTCTCAGCTGAAAAATAAAAGTTGTTTCATTTCTGGTTTTATCCTCCCTCTTGGATTTGCTACTCCCCAGGGCCCTAGGAAGAACTAGACTTTTGTTGCACAGAACTGTATGGTTAAATAGGATTTGATAGCCACTAGCTACATGTGGGCTAATTAAAATTAAATTAAATACTATCTTAAAAATTGAGTTCCTAAGTTGCATTTGCCACATTTCAAGAGCTCATGTCATATGTGGCTAGTGGTATCTACTGTATTAGACAGCAGATATGGAATACTTCCATTGTTACATGAAGTTCTATTAGCTTGAATGTGGAGGACTAGCATCCTTAGCTCCCTTTCTTATAACTCCATTTTAGCAGCCAGCAAATATCTGCAATAACTTCACTGTTACAGGATTACTTTCAGAGGGGTCAGGAATTGGGGGTAGGAAGCAGCATAGACTCTACATGTCTTAGGTTTTAAGAAGTACTTTAGGGGCTGACCTGCTTTTTTTTTTTCTTTTTTTTGAGGTGGAGTCTCACTCTGTTGCCAGGCTGGAGTGCAGTGGTATGTTCTTGGCTCACTGCAACCTCTGCCTCCCTGGTTCAAGCGATTTTCCTGCCTCAGCCTCCCAAGGAGATGGGACTACAGGTGCATGCCACCATGCCCAGCTATTTTTTTTTTTTGTATTTTTAGTAGAGACAGGTTTCACCATGTTGGCCAGGATGGTCTTGATCTCTTGACCTCGTGATCTGCCCGCCTCAGCCTCCCAAAGTGCTGAGATTACAGGTGTAAGCCACCATACCTGCCAGGGGCTGATGTTATATTATCAACTTCCACGCTGGAACTGATGAGTAGCTGAAATGATTGTTATTACTCACAATCTCTAGAGTTTGATTTTGTAAATTGCTTTACCTGTCATGGTTTTTGTTTTCCCAAATCTAAGTGACATAGGCAGCACTAATGTTTAGGTTTGTTGACCTTCCCACCCCACTCTAAGAGTTGGGAGAAGTGGGTGTCATATCCATTATTCCGCTGATGCTCAGGATACTTTTAATAAGGTTCTAGCTAGGCAAGCCTATTCTTCCACTCCAGAGTAGGTTCCACTTTTGAACACCTATGGCAGGCATTTGCTATAGGGCCTAAGAGAGGCTGATATGTGGATATGACCACTTTCCCTGAGTCTACACTAGTGGTTCTCAATAGGGGATGATTTTGCAATGTCCCTTCATGGGACATTTGGTAATGTCTAGAGACATTTGTGGTTGTCGCAACTAGTGGAGGGGTAACTACCTGCATGTAGTAGGTAGAATCCAGAGGTGCTAGTAAGCATTCTACAATTCATAGGACAGCTGCTCACAACATAGAATTATTTCACTCGAAATAGCAATAGTGCCGAGGTTGATAAATCCTGGTCTGTGCTGGGTATGGTGGCTCATACCTGTAATCCCAGCACTTTGGGAGGCCAAGGCAGGAGGATCACTTGAGCCCATCAGGAGTTCAAGACCAGCCTGGGCAACGTAGGGACACCCTGTCTCTACAAAAAATAAAAATAAATTAGCTGCACTATAGACTATAGTCCTAGTTACATAGGCGGCTGAGGCAGGAGGATCGCTTGAGCCTGGGAAGTGAGTGAGCTGTGATCACACTACTGCACTCCAGTCTGGGCAACAGTGAGACTCTGGCTCAAATAAAACAAACACATTGAAAGAAAGAAAAAGAAATCTTGGTTTAGATGACAACATGGATCAAGTATTTATGCCAAAATTAATTGTGCAATCTAGGCCCAGTAGGATAGTAAGGCTGTTAAATGTCTGATAAATTGGGAAGGAAAAAATATGGAGTCAGTGAAACAGTGGGCTCCCTAAACCTGAAGGGCAGGTATAATTGCAGTGTATTAGAAGGCTAAGAGCTAAGGTCATAGTACAATGGGAGTTGATTTCAGATGTGTAGACAATCTGTGTGAAGATGAGATCCAGAGTATAGCCACAGAAGTGTAGAGGAACAAGTTTAAACAGTCTGACTTGTGACACAGCCAAACCTAAGAGGGAAGACATTCAATAAACATGAATTATACCAGTTTTTCCTCAGTGTTTTTGTAACCCACACCTCTGTTTTTCATATACCTGAAAACTCACATGTGCCCCACCTTCCGTGTTATTTAAGATTTCAACCCTAAGTATCATGATTCAAATTAATGAAAGCAATAGTAATCTTAGAAGGAAAAAATTTATTCAGATGATGTGGTGGCCATGTCACTGTTAAGCCTGAACTTTTCTTTCCTGGGTGGTGTAGAAGATGCCAGAAAACACAAGCTGCTTTTAATAACACCTGCACTGTTTTCTCCCAAAAGCTAGATATATCAAAAAATTAAAAAGTGTTTTAAGGTGTAAGGAGAAAATGGAATAATGAATAAAGCCTTCCCATCTGTTTAGTTATTTTACACCCAAGTTTCTCTAGAGTATTTATCTGGAAGTTTCTAGTCAAAACAATTAGACTTTGAGTTTCACAAACTCCTCTTGAAGTTCTTCCAGTGAGGCCTGCACAGCAGTATGAAACACATTCTTTCCAAAAGCTATCACAGGTAGATTTCAAGAACAAGGTCAGGAGCACATCACTCAAAATAATTCTGAGTATTTTTTCCTTGAAATAACATTCATGAATCTGGTCCTTGAAAGACTAGCCAAGAAAATTAGACATTTTTAGCATTAGTTTGCTTATACATACATATGCTATATTTTTACGGCTGTATTTTGGCACATTTTGGTTGAAATATTTCATAATGGACAGTGAAATTGGTGTTTTCCCCTTGACATTTCAGAATCAATATATTTTAAGCTTCACTGTGTTAAAACTCTGTAGAAAATTTTAACTTTGGAAACATTCAGGTATAGATTCGTTTTCATTGTTCTTCCGACCTCGGGGTTGTTCTGTCCACAAATTCAGCAGAATCAATTTTTCTTTGACGACCAACCAAGAAACTTCAATATGTAACAGAAAACACGGAATGGCATTTAGATCTTCAAAAAGCAGGGCAAACTGGAATGGAATGTACTATTTCTCACAATGGTCTATCCTGACAGCCAGGCTGAAGATTTCCAGTAGGTTATGGGTAATCAATGAAAGTTGATGTTTGGTGATGATGGCTGCAATACATCTTGAATGCCAGTTTTCTTCAATGTTTGCCAAAAACCCAAATTTAATACAGTTTGTGGTAGTGCCATTAATATATACTCCTATGAAATTTCATCCAACTCAGTTCATTTGATATAGCTTCACAAATATTGTCTTTGGTGGTCAAGTACTAGGCTCATAGAAACAGCACATCCACAGTTTTGAAAGCCTTATTCTGAACATAAGCAAAATACAGTTTTCTTCATCAGTAGATTCATCTCAACTAACAGCAATGAAGGGTGAGCTGATTTTTTTTAAGATCTGAAGTTTGATATATTCAGTCATTAACTCAAAGTTAAGACTGTAGAAGTAGATGAAGAAATTCTGGAACTCCTTAATTTCTTTGTGGCAGCACTCTGAATGCAAGGTTTCACAAGTTTCTCCATTTTTTTCTCCTTTGCAATTAAAAGGGCTATTTAATATTATGCTTTCATGGCTTTGAAGATTCCTGTGAATATTTCAATACTGTCCAGTCTTAAAGCTGCAGAGAATCTAGCTTTGCAGAACACTCCACCTTTTTTAATGGCATGAATTTAACAGGGTTTGGCATGGTGTCACTGCCCAACACTCAGATAACTCAGCTGAAGAAGCTGACCCTATCTTTTGCATCATAACATGAATATATACTTGAGAAAAACCTCAACATTTTTTTGGCTGCCATTTTTAGCTACCTCAAAAGAGAAAACAGAAAAACAAGGAGTACTGATGATGGCAGCTGAGTAGCAGGACAATCCAGGCATCCAGTTACGCCGGAGCCCCAGTAAGTGAAATCTTTGTTCACATTCTTTTTATATACCCATCTGCTGCCTAAAACCTGACATCATTTAATGGTGCCTTTGGTCAAATCTAAATGATCTGACTTTCAGAATCCTTTGATTCTAGCTTGCAGAGTCAAGATGAACTCTAATTCATGGGATGGACAAAATGAAAGATAGAAGGTTTTCAGGGCTAAAAAGCCTCTTTTTACACGAAATCAAATTTTAAAAGAACATTGTCCTCAAAACAATAAAACTGTCCTGGTTATACAATAGAAATAACTCTACAAATGGAATCATATCCTTAATGAACATCTGTGGCTACCCAACTTTTCATACATCTTATTGTTTACAGGCCTTGCTGTGAATGCTCTCTTGCTTTATCTGAAGTATTTCCACCAAAGAGTTCTTTCCAAATTTATTTCCTATATTATGAAAAATGAAGTTTTTTTCCAACATTTTATCAAAGTATGATAATGTATACTATATTAAATAAACCATAATTGTACTGTTAACTGTTATTATGACATTGATCAGTAAATTTCTAAATCATGTGATTATAATTTACATGTAAGGAAGTGACAATGAACTGCATAAAGAATGAAAGAGGGCCGGGCGCGGTGACTCACGCCACTTTGGGAGGCCGAGGCAGGTGGATCACGAGGTCAAGAGATCGAGACCATCCTGGTCAACATGGTGAAACCCCGTCTCTACTAAAAACACAAAAAAATTGGCTGGGCATGGTGGCGCGTGCCTGTAATCCCAGCTACTCAGGAGGCTGAGGCAGGAGAATTGCCTGAACCCAGGAGGCGGAGGTTGCAGTGAGCTGAGATCACGCCATTGCACTCCAGCCTGGGTAAAAAAGGCAAAACTCCGTCTCAAAAAAAAAAAAAAAAAGAATGAAAGAGACTCCAGGCGCAGTGGCTCACGCCTATAATTCTAGCACTCTGTGAGGCTGAGGCGGGCAGATCACCTGAGGTTGGGAGTTCGAGACCAGCATGACCAACATGGAGAAAGACTGTCTCTACTAAAAATACAAAATTAGCCAGGCCTGGTGGCACATGCCTATAATCCCAGTTACTTGGGAGACCGAGGCAGGAGAATCACTTGAACCCAGGAGGCAGAGGTTGTGGTGAGCTGAGATTGTGCCATTGCACTCCAGCCTGGGCAACAAGAATAAGAAAAAAAAAAAAACCAAAATAATGAAAGAGAATATTCTAATTACTATCAGCTTACACAAAACTTACATAAAACACAAATTTTTACCTGTTCAATATAATTCCAACATTTGGCAACACTATTGCATCTGAAAGTTCTGGTGTATGTTCGAAAATAAAAATGTAATTTAAAGAGATGATTGCAATTTGTTTGACTTAGTTTTGCTGTTCTTTATACTTATTAATATGCTTTATAAATAACTTCTCAGGTTTTTAATGAGTGCTATCTGGCCTCCCAGTTGAAGAGACCATCTTTCTTTCCCTCATCTAAATTGACTTTCAATTAAAATTTCAGTTTCAAAATCCTTTTCAAAAAAAGATAGCAGAGGAATGGAAGGTTCTTTCCTTTCCTCAGCTTCACTGTACTAAAACCCAGAAGCATAGGACCTAAATTTTTTCTGTGGGATAATTTAGTTATTACCTCAGGTGAATAGGTGCTAGGGTTTGTCCTTAAAGTCAGATTAGTGTGACAGAGGTAGCAGTGATTTGTAGTTAGATTTGTGTCTTAACTGTGCACTTACCAATATATGTTATAAAATGGGGGCAGGGGGAAATAATAATATCTAATATATGAAGACTTTTGGTAAGGAAGGTGGTACTCATGCTTATTGTCACTGAGACAATTATCTGATTTTTAGAAGTCAGGACTAGAATGCAAAGCATTACCATATCAGCACCCAAAGAAGGGAAGGCAAGTTTCAAGAAAGCCAAATACAACAGCAAGCATGTTAGTGCACACTTTTTTCTGGTTTTGTTTTTTTGCTTTTTGTTTTGAAAACCTCGGAATTAAACTTTCTGGCACGTTGGTCATTTCCCTTGGGACTGGCCCACACCAGGGAGGGGCCTGCCATGAGATGGGGCTGAGAGCTGGGGGCCTTACCTGAGCCTTGGGAGTGTCATCCTAGCTCTCTCCTGACCTTCCCCCATCGTGGTCCCTCTCCTGTCCTCAGGGAAGGTACAGATGCAGGGAGATCAGGAGCAGGGTGTTTTGATTATGGAAAGACTCTGATTAGGGGAAGACCTTGAACTTAGTCTCCTCTCCTCCCATCACCTGCCTGGCCTGAAATTCCTACAAACCCAGGAGCCGTTTGGAGTTGAAGATGATGCATGCAGGGGGCCTCTCTCTTGCTGCAGCCAGAGATTGAATGGACAGAGGTGTCAGGCAACTCTACCCTGCATCCTCTCCCTGGTACATGGGTGGAGAAGAGCAAAGGGGCTTTATGCTTAAGGCCTAGCACTGGAGCGGCTCTGAGAAGACCAGCTCCAGCCCCTGCTCCTCTCAGCCTCATCTAATTCACGGCCAAGAGGGGCAGGGGTTCAGTCTGTCCAGGCCGAGACCCTGGGAACCTGCAGGACCCCATCCACAATGCACCGCAGCTCAGTCCCTCAGGCCCTCTTCCATGGCTTTCTTCCCAAGCCAGAACCAACACTACCTTCCCCCTGAATTAGCCTCAGTGAGCCACTGCCAAGAGGAATTCAGTGCATAGCCACACTTCTCCCTGACCTAGACCCTGCTCCTCCTTTAACAGCAGCATTGCGGGGCCCTAGCTTCCTGGGCTTCCTCCCTATTATAGACTGTAGAGAGGAGGAGCCTAGAGAAGCCTGGCTGAGGCTGTCAAACCCTTGGCATGGACAGCTGGCAGGATGACTCCTTACACTGGCTGTTTGCCTTGATGGGTGGCTGTCTGGCTCCCGTGGATCCCACCGTTCGCTGGTGTGGTAGTGCAGGGCAAGAAGTTAAGAAGATGTAGGGAAGCAACCTGGGCCGCAGTCACACTTCTGCTGTACCCTGATCTGCAAGCTTCTCCACAAAGAGGAGAAAGACAAGGCCAGGGTTGGGCCTTCCCCTGGCTTGAGATGGAGTTGTGCTCTGTCACCAGGTTGGAATGCAGCGGTGCAAACTGCCTCCTGCATTTAAGTAATCCTCCTGCCTCAGCCTCTCGAGTAGCTGGGAGTACAGGCATGTGCTACCATGCCCGTCTAATTTTTTGTAGAGAACAGGGTTTCACCATGTTGGCCCAGACGGTCTTAATCTCTTGACCTCGTGATCCACCTGCCTTAGCCTCCCAAAATGTTGGGATTATAGGCATGGACCACTGCGCCCTGGCTGTGCCCTGGCTGCCCCCTGGCTTTTGTTTCTGCATCCACACCTGGCCAGGGCCTGAATATCTGCACATCCCATGTTGTCTGGCTGGGTTGAGTGAGTTCATCCTGGTGCCAGTGCAAACTTGGCCTTTAGAACTGTGGGACTGCACCACAGGACCACCCAGGAGAGTTCCAGGAGGCTGCAGGGAGGGAGGATAGGGAAATGGGGAGGCGGCAGCACCAAAGGCAGCTGGTAAGAAAGCCTTGCCATGTGGTGGGCATGATTCTGCTATCATTCATCAAATGTCCGTGATTCACCTTTGCTCACTATTGAATTCCTTCAGTCACCCATTTCACACATAATCACCAAGCACCCAGCCACACAGAGCAGCCTGGACTTCTGGCAGCCCATGGAAAGCTGGTGGTTTAAGGCCAACTCCAGAGAGGTTAGCAGGAGAGGTTTGTGCCAAGCGGGGTGGATTTCAGGGCTGCCTGAGGCCTAGAAATGTGATTCAGCACTCCTGCAACATGGGAGACACCCTGGCCTCCCTGAGCAAGAATCCCTCGTGCTGAGGTGAGGCCGCCTGGGTCTGGACCAAGGGAAGGAAGCTACTCCCAGGAGCAGGCTGTGGCAGCACTGTGGATTGGAAGCTGCTTTTCCCACCGTCTGTCATCTTGGGGAAGAAGCCCTGCCAAGCTGCCACCCTGACCCTGATCTGCAGGCCACTTCTCTGCTCCCAAGGGTGCTCAGCCCTCTTCACGTGCCCTGCTGCTCGGCCTACTCCTGAGACTGTGGCACTTACACTGGAGGGTGTGATGAACTCACCGTCTGTCCCATCACAGGAGCGGCTGAAGGAGCTGCCAAGGAGAGGCAGGTGTCCAGGCTGGTCAAGCTGGGCCAAAAATGCCTGTGTTTGGCTGAGTCAACTGACCAGCCAGTGCCACGCAGGGAGACAGCAGGGGTGGTAGCAAGGCCTGAACAGGAGGATTTCTCCCCTTCCTTGGCATGTTTAACCCTCTGTGGAATTACACACAGGATCCCTGGGTTCACCTCCTCACTGGCTATAGGGTTCTGGTGGAATCACGTTCCTTCACCTTAATTTTTGCAGGTACCGAAGACTTAGATGAATATGTGCCAAGGATGGGGTGGGAGTGAGGGGGCTGAGTGTATGTATCCTGGAGAGCCAAGCTGGACAGAAAGGACACTCATACAAGGAACATGGAGTCCTGTGGTGGGGAGGCCACCATGGGGACGGTTGTTTTCAGTTGCCCAGGTTGTCAGGGGCTTGTGGAGATTCTCTGGGGCTCTTTAGGTTCTAAAATGGACTTTGTGGCTCCATGGGCAGGACTCTGGGCTAGCCTCCAAGGGAAATACAAACAGGTGAAGTCACACGAAGTTGCCAGGAGCTCAGAA
Source organism: Leontopithecus rosalia (assembly GCA_028533165.1). Lineage (NCBI taxonomy): Eukaryota > Metazoa > Chordata > Mammalia > Primates > Cebidae > Leontopithecus > Leontopithecus rosalia. The sequence goes on from CM052649.1 coordinate 121,584,246, forward strand.
TCCAGTGGAGGAGCAGACACAGCAAGGTTGGACAGCGGTGCTGTTGGCAACAGGAGGGACTGGCACACTCAGCCTTGTGTGTCTGACCATCCTTGGGGAATCAGGCTGAGGGCTGCTCCAGGAAGGAAAGATTAACAGGACTCACGGTAACAGAAGATGGTGCCCCAGGCCAGTGTGAGGTGTGGCATCTGTCCCCTCTCCAGGCTTGTGTCCTCTGCCCACCAGCCCTGCCCTGGGAGTTCCTGCACAAATGTCTGGCCTTGGTGAGAGGCAGGAGACGAGATGAGCTGAGGAGCCTGCATTCACTACCAAGGTGTGGAAAACCAGCAGGAAAAGGCCGTGAGGTTCAGAGGCAAGAGTTTGCTGATGGGCATTCATGACAGATTGAGATGCCCTCTCTAAACCAAACAGCCAGTGAGGCCATTGGGAAGAGCAAAGTGGCCCTATTCCTAGGATGATGGGCAGCCTGGGGCCTGAGGCTGTCCTATAGGAGCCGTCAAGGATTGCACCAGCCCACGGCCTCTGCCCTTTTTCATCTAGGAGAGATGGTCTTACGATCCCACAGCCCCAGGTGAAGGGTCTTGGACACAGAGAAACACAGAACTGGACAGGAACTTCAGCCTATCCTGTCCAAGCGTGTCACTCCGAGAAGCCACTCCCAGAGGGACAAGGTGCCTCTGTGTAAGGCTCCCTGAACTTCTCCAAAGCCCCTGCATCAGAAAATTCGGGTAAGCCACCAGTCAAGGCCTGTGCTTGCCTGGCAGGATCTAATACTGGGGGTTAGGCTCCTGTGGGCTAGGTCAGTCAGCTACAGGTCATGTCTTGGGGTAGGGACACAGAAAGATGACACATTTATACCAGTTGGTGAGACTGGCCAGCCGGGAGCCTCCTCCTTTTCCACACCGTCCACCCCAGGGAAGAAGACCCTCAGTATATCCAGGGTTGAGGGAGCCCTGTGGGTCCAGCCAGACACTCATGCCTCCCACTAGGGGGCCAGACCTATCTTGTCCTTTGACTTCAGTCTCACTGTATAGCCACACAGCTCTGCTTTTATCAGTAAAAATAAAAAAAAACCCCATTACTACAAAACCTTATTAATACAGGTGTACAATCCCTTACTCAAACCTACAGGGCAAATGTATGTCAGAATTTAGAATTCTTTGGACTTTAGAAAGGCCCCATGGTATGAATGCTGAATGTTATGTAACAGTCCCAGAGGGACCTGGGAGGAAACATCCCATAACCAAATGCATCAATATATCCGTGGGAAATTGCAAACAGGCACACTAGAGGAAGTAAATAAAGAAGAGTATGAATGACCTACCCGCAGCTGAGGTTGGCATTGATGCCACACTGCCGAAGAAACTCTTGGCTTTAAAGCTTTTTGGATCTCATAACCGCAGGTAAAGAATTGTGCACCTGTACTTACTGTCCATGTACAGAGCAGTGTGGTTGTGATGAGGCTTCTAGTGCAGCGGCAAAGCTCCTAGACTGCAGCCAGGCTGCCTGGCCTCAGGTCTGGCTCTGCCATGAACAGCTGTGGGACCTCAGGCCAGGGACTCAACCTCTCTGGCCTCAGTTTCCTCACACAGGAGTAGTAATTTGGCACCAGGCGTGCTATGGGGATTCATTGGCTTGGCACATGGGAAGTGCTGTATGTGGTCAGTCCAACATCCATGATGGTGCCCTGACACAGGCAGATACTTCAGACACATCCTTTCATAAAACCTGATAGTTACCAGCTGAGGCCCTGCATGCCACCAGCACAGGCTGGACTTTTTCTAGTTTCAAAGTCTTTCCCATCCTTGGGCTTGGGGCCTCTGGGCTGCAGAACACCAAGGTTTCTCCCTATGGAAGGCTCAATCACTGCATAGGGTCTGATAGGCTCAGGTCTAAGGAGAATCAGAGGGGTCCTGGCCACACATCTTTTATCCACCGAACTCCAGCTCTATGAGTCCCAGCACCTTGCACACTGGATGACTGGGAGACACAACTGTTGAATAGATGTGTGGTCCTAGGAGGTTTTCCTTCACAACGGAGACATGGGGTTTCTGCTCCAATAAAAATGCCAGAAAGGTGAGGCTGGCACCCATCCCCACAATGCGCCACTGTCCCTTACAAAAGGGACCACACATGCATACGCGGAACATGTTTACGTGGTTGCTATTAAAAAGCCAAAAAGTAACAGATGCTAATGAGGCTGCAGAGGAAAAGGAATGCTTAGACACTGCTGGTGGTAATGCAAACTAGTCCAGCCACTGTGTAAAGTGGTTCGGAGATTTCTCAAAGAACTTTAAAGAGAACTACTGTTCCATGCAGCAATGCCACTACTGGGTATAGACCCAAAGGAAAATCATTCATTCTATCAAAAAGACATTTGCATGCTTATGTTCTTTGCAGCCCTATTCAGGATGGCAATCAACATAGGTGCCCATTCACAGTGGGCTGGATAAAGAAAATGTGGCACATATACACCAAGAATATTACACACCCATAAAAAGAACAAAATCATGTCCTTTGCAGTAACTTGAGTGCAGCTGGAGGCTGTTATCCTAAGTGAATTAATGCAGCCACAGAAAACCAAATACTGCATGTTCTCACTTATAAGTGGGGGTTAAACATTGAGTGCACATGTATGTAAAGAGGGGAGCAATGGATAACAGGGACTTCTGGACAGGGGATGGGGCTGAAGAACCACCTGTTGGGCACTGTGCTCACTCCCTGGGTGACAGGATCATTGGGACCCCAAGCCTCAGTGTCATGTAAACACATTCATGTAATGAACCTGCAAAACGTGTACTCTTTATAGTAAAAGCTGAAATTGCATATAAAAAAGGAACGCACATTTTAAAAAGTCAGGCGTTGGGAGATTTCTTCCCAGGGCCAAAGGTTGCCGGATGTGGCCCCTAACTCCTCCTGAATCTTGTTCTGGTTCTTCCTGAACTGCCCGGCGTCTGTTTCCAGGTAGGGAAGAGGGGACAAGAATAATGCAGCCAAACTCACGGGATGCCTGTGAGACTCAAGTGTGATGGACACTCACATGAAACCACTCAGCAAACTGTCCAGTGTGAGATGGAGCTGAGAAAGAGTATTACTGCTCCTCTCTACCTACAAACAGTCCTTTTAAAAGGACTTCAGGAGGTCGTCAAAGCCATCTCAGCATCAGAAGCAGAGAGGCCCTCTATGGTCAGATGGCACCTGTCACCCAGTGCAGCCCGGAGGCCCCCAAGCACCCCTTGGTCAGGTCAAAGGAACTTGCATCAGTGGAGGGACCCAGCAGCCCCTGCCCTCCCTGGGCTTCAGGATCCACAGAGGACTCTCCATCTGTAAGAGGAGGCAGGGAGGTGGTGCCAGCTGCTCCTGGCCTTCCTGGTGCTCCCGCCTCTTCTGCCCACACACCCAGGCTTGCTTTCCTCTCCCTGTCTTCCTGGAACCGCTGGCTCCCGCAGGGGTGGTCCAGGACAACTGGAGGGGAAAGGGGTGTGGCCAGGTCTGGAGATTGGGTAAGCAGCTGTCCCACCACCCTGACCCATCACTGGTTCTAAGGCATCTCAGCCATGCTTGGGTACATCTGGACTTCTTCTCCCTGACCCGCCCATCCACAGTCACCTGAGCTGGCTCCTAAGAGTTCCCACCCCTGGCTGTGGGCAGAAAGAACACAGAACAAGAAACTAGGTGGGGGGTGGGCAGAGGTGGGAGAAAGGGGCAAGGAGGCACTGGGTCCCTGCCTTCCCTCACCCTGCCCCCTACCCTGGTCTCTTTTCCAGGGCAGGCCGTGTTCTCCCTGTGATTGTGGGGTCCCTAGGGAGGTGGATGGCTGTGGGTGGGGGCACCCAGGCTGAGGGAGGGAAGCAGAGCATTCCTCCCCAAGGGGCTGGACCAGCCAGGGGGAGCCCATCCCTTTATTTTTTCCCCACCTGTCCTGAAGGCACTGCTCGGTCAATGTCTCCACTACAGCTACCAGCACAACAGTGACCAGACCCCAGAGCTGGGCTCACAATGGCAATGAGTTCACCATGACAGGGTGATGCTAAGGAGGGCAGAGAAAAGAGGCATTGCTCCCAGACAATGGGGCTGTCTCCAGGTGCCCTGGGACCCTCTCTGTATCCCCTTGACTCGCCCAGCTGGCCCAGCTAATCTCAGGCTACCGTGAATGTGAAGTTTAGGCTGGGGCCTCACACATGGCAGGTGCACCAGGCCTCCTCCATGGCCACCCAAGTCTTGCAGGGCACATCTCCACATGCTCAGTCTCTAAGGCCAGCTCCTCCTCCCCAGCCGTCAGCTCAGTGAGACACCCCATTGGTAGGAGCTCAGGGACCAGCACCTCAGTGTGGCTTCTCTGTCCTGAGCTCTGTGCCTTGTCACCTGTACTGCAGGAGGTTCTGGGGAAGGAAGTGAGGGAGTAGGTTGGTGAGCGGCCACTCTCTGCCCATCTCCATGCTTTATCCCAGTGCCTCGCCATTTTCCAGGGCTGTGGTCAGAGAGGAAATGGGGGCAGGCCTTTCTCCAGGGAAGGCACTCATGCATGTTGAAGCACAGAGCTCCCATCACCAACCCTCCTAGGGGGGCAATGTCCTGAGAATTCCCATAAGGAATGGGACCTCCCACCCCAACTTTGGGGAGGTACTGTAAGGTCCTATGTGGCCTCACCCACCCCACTTCTGACAGAGATCTAAGGTTTTCTCAGAGACTACGTGACTGTCTGCTTACATTAAGTGCCTAATAAATGGTTGCTAAAGGAAGGCAAGAATGATGACACTTCTGCAACCCTACCCAAGATAATTTTATAAAATCAATTAGGGAAAAACATAAAATGCCAGAGGCTTACAGGAGCAGCCACTGCCCAGCTGCCCTCTACCCCTTCCCTGCATGGTCGCTGCCTACTGTCCTGGGACAACTCGGCTCTTGTCCCAAGCTGCTTCATCTTTTCCTGTAGACACAGACTCAGATGCTGTGGGATAACATGCATTGAGTCTGAACTGCTGCTTCAGGCTCTGTGCACTGAGGGACACAAAGCAGCCTGCAGGGTCGCATAGGAAGCTGCTGCGTGGAGGATTGTGATCACGACCTGGGGATTTCATCCCCTCACCCCATCCTGACCCATCGCCCTCCCCGTCCATGCCTCCCCTCAAAACCCAGGCCCAGAACCCCTCAAGGAATGAATTTGAGGCCAGAGTGCACCTTTCATGTCCTGGGGTGAACTGGCCATTGCTGAGGTTTCTGTGCTGCAACCTGCCTGATGGGGTGTCCTCTGTGGCTGCGAGGCGGGCACAGGGACCTGGCCCTGCTGCTGCACTTTCCCCACCTCAGAACTGCGCTGCCTATGGGCTCTGGACTGGCAGCCTAGGGGAAGCCATGCTGGACCCCTCTGCAGCCCTGTGACCTGAGGGAGGCCCTGGCGCCCATCTGGCTCTCAAAGCTCCATGGAATCCGTCATTCCTTCCTCTCGGAGTTGCTCTGAGGACTCCAGGAGTGAAGCCAGGGAAGCAGGGCAGATGATGCCTGCTGCCCAGTGAGAGCCCAGCTCACGCCTACGGAACAAACAACCGTCTGGTTTTTCAGAGAGGCAGGTGCTCTTATTACTATCCCTGCATGCTGATGAGGACAAGGAAGCACAGGGAGGGCAAGTAACCTGCCCAAGGTCACATAGCCAGCAAGCCCTGGAGCCGGTAACTGGATCAGGACGGCGGGACTCCAGTGCCTGAGTCCTGAAACACCACATTCTGCTCTTATAATCGTACCTGGTCCTTTTCTTCTTTTCTTAAAAAATAAATAAACAAATAAATAATAGAGACGATACTTCACTGTGTTACCCAGTCTGGTCTCAAACCCCTGGGGCGCTGGCCACATCGTCTCCTGATGCTGCTTGTCCTGTCCTGGCTGCGAGGAATGTCTCACCCATTGCCTCAGCACATTCGGCCCCCTCAGCCTGCAACTTCCCTCACCTTCATAACCCACAAGGCCCCCACCCTCAACACCCCCAGGTGCCTGTCTCCCTTAATATCACCTGTAAACCAAAAATGACATCCTAATCCCCCACCCCAACTGACTGAATGGACTGGACCCCTTTGGGCCAAGGGAATCCAAAAAACTGAATTCCCGATTATGACAGGAAGAGACAACCAACACATCTCAATATACTCCTCCTTTTTGGAATTACCAACAACTGATGTGTATCTTGCCCGTAACTTCAGTCTTCCCAAAATGTATAAAACCAACCAGTAACCCGACTGCCTTGGGCACACCTTCTCAGACCTCTTGAGGCTGTTCCCAGAGCCATGGACTCATATTAGCTCAGAATAAACCTTTACATATTTCACAGTTTGTTTTTCCATCAACACATCCCAGAGCTTGTGCCTTGGAACTAAGGTGCTTCCTGTGTCTCCAGCCCAGCTGCTTGGGGTCAGAAGTTTAGGGTCACCTGAAGGCTGGGGGGCATGTTTAGAACAAGGGGTGTATGGAGGGAGGGGGTGAAGGCCTCAGCTTCCCTGGCAGCCTTGAGCTGGGGGGGCGTGGCGAAGGATGTTATTCCCTTGGGCATGGGGTCATTGAACTGTCTGACCCACCTCTGCCTGGAACAGCAGCATCTGAGGGCCTGGGGGCCAGCAGAACTGCAGGGCGTTGAAGCCTACAGAGACTTCCACTCGCTTAACCCACATGCTCTTCACATGCAGAAATCGAGGCTCAGAGTCAGGGTGCTCCTTTTCCAGGACCACACTGAGGGGTAGCAGAACCCTTTCTCTGCCTAACCAGGAGCAGGGCATTGGCCTGGCCTTTATCCTTTTGTGTGAGGAAGCCCTGCTCATCAGGGTCCTTCTAAGGCCTGGTGGGCTTATCTGTGAGGGGGACACAGCTTGTCCTCCTCCCTCCCAGGCCCCTGTCAAGTGGGATGGCTCTGAGGATGGGAGTGTAGGGCCACACTGTCACCGCGGCTGGGCCTGACCTATGTGGTGAGGCTCTGACCTGCAGGGAGGTGAAGCAGAGGCTGTGCCAGGAGGCCATGCTGTGCTTTGTGCAGGCTGATACCCAGCTCAGCATCTCCAGGTCCAGTGACAGGTGGTCCTTCCTGTGGAGGCCAAGCTTCTGGGGGCTGAAGGAGCTGCCACCCTCCTGGATCTCCAGGCTGCACACGCCCTGGGCGCTGTGTGCACCTCTGCCATCGGCAAAAAGGAGTGAGCAACAGGGTTGGGCAGTATCCGTGAGAGCTAGGGGTGCCCACCAGCGCCAGGGTCTTGAAAGGGTGGGGGGTGTGCTGGGTAGGGTAGCATAAAAAATATCCCCAATTCTCATGAGCAGCAGGACTGAGAGACCTGTATGGCCCTTCAGCACCCCATCAGAGAACCCCTAGTCCTGTGTGTAAGACACATTGTTATTTTATATGCCACCAGGAAGGATGAAAGGCAGCTGTTTAGAGGGTAAGCCACCCTCAGTGGCAAGATTGAGGCATGCGCTGAGTTCTGAGATGTTAAGTGGGAAGTCTGCCCCAGGTCAAGTTTGTCCTGGCCGCCCTAGGCTGGTTCAGACCAGCTCCATCTGCTCTTTTCCTGGGCCTCTGTGCTCCCATGTTACCTTGTTTATATATTCATTTATTTACTTTTGAGATGGGGTCTCACTGTGCTAGCCTGCTGGACTCCATCTCCTGAGCTCCAGTTGGACAGCAGTGTCCAGAAGCAGGTGACGTCTGCCCCAGCACTGGGCTGCCTGGCTGTGCCCTGGGCTTGTCTGACCCCCAATCTGTGCTGGGCTGAAACCTGCTCTAGAGGCTCCCAGCTCTCTTCCCTTCACCCTCCACCTCAGAAGAACCTTAGGTCTTTTTTGTGCTCGCACCCAAGCTCCCCTTGGACTCTGCTCCAGAGTCTAAGGCAGCCTGCCTGGGGACCTTGGCTGCCACTTCACCTCCATTGCTCCTCTCACCCTGTGATCAGGATATGTCCAGACCCCTCTCTGCCCCAGAGCTGCAGTGGGTCTCAGAGGAGCCCAGCTCCACCCCACGGGCTGCCCTGGGAAGGTGGAGACACATCTGATCCAGTCACTGCTGGGGGTGCTCCATGCGGCAGCTGCTCCGCTGGGGCTGCCCTGACCCATCCCCAGCTGCAAGGCCCATGTCACTGGTGTGCACAGGCACTCAGCTCCGTAATAAACTTTGTCATGTCCACATTCTTAAGTGTTTGGTGACACCAGGACCTGGCAGGGCCGAGGGAAGGACCCCTCGAAGCTCAGTTCTCTCATGTCCATCAGGGATGGGTGTGAGGCCCCAAGCATCAAGCACTGGGGAAACCGTGTCAGCTGCACCTCCCATGCAGGTGCCCATTGTGCTGTGTGCTCCTGGCAGTGGACACTGCCTGAGTGAACTCCCCTGTCTCACCCTCCTGGACATTTACCAGGTTTCAGAGCTCCTCAGCCACCTACATGTCACTGAAATGTCAAAGACTTTGTGAGGAAGCTTCTGGGGCACCTGCCTTTTAGAGGAGGCTGAGAGCAGCTGTGGATGGTTATTTAATGTAATGTTCTTGGCCTGGGCTGCAGGTGGGTAAGTGGATTAGGATGGCAGCTCAAGGTGCCCCAGTTTCTCTGCATGCCTGTCACCTAGTGGAGGAGCCCAGGCTTGCCACCAGGTTGAGTCCTAGCTTATTCTCTGTCCTGAGGTGGGGTACCTACCCTGTCTCTGCCTCAGTTTCCTCCTCTTTGAGACAGGTATTCTTACAGGCCCTACCTCTGACAGTGGTTTTGATGAAGTGCACGAAGTGGGTGAAGCACCTGGAGCAGGCCCACTCAAGGAATGCACTGCAGACTCTCAAAGTTAATGTTGAGAAGGGGCTGGGGTGAGGCAAAAAAGGGCAGGCCATTTCAGCTCCAGGTACCTGGGCTGACAGATTGGGTTAAATTAGCATGTGCCTTGCTGAGTGCACAGGAGACAGTTGCCCAGGCCAGAGGTACCAGGGTCAGAGCTGATGATGCCTTGGCCTCCTCACCCCAGACTTGGGCCAGTGCATGATGTAGCCAGCCAGGGGTGGGCTCTAGAGTCCTGAAGCTGAGGGGGCCATCTGAGGTCTGGAGTTCGAGACCAGCCTGGCCAACATGGTGAAACACCATCTCTATTAAAAAAATATAAAAATTAGCCAAGTGTGGTGGCACGCACCTGTAGCCCCAGCTTCTCGGGCAGCTGAGGCAGGAGAATCACTTGAGCCTGGGACGTGGAGGTTACAGTGAGCCGAGATCACACCACTGCACTCCAGCACACCACTTCACTCCAGGAGTGAAACTCCATCATAAAAGAAAAAAAAAGTGATCCAAAAATTATTTTGAGGTTGTTCAGTGTGAAGTTCTTTATAATACAAAGTACAAAAATGCTTAAATGTTTAATCACACAATTGTGAATTCAATTATAACAATATTTAAGTCATAAAAATGAAATATTTGAAAAATTTTAATGACAAAATTTATAAAGTAGGGCTATAACTAAAAAAGGTTGTATACAAACATGATTTTTTAGTGACTAGAAATACCTCAAAAAGTCAACAAAGTTTTTCTATGGGTGGTAGAATTATCCTATGACATATATATTTTACTCTAAAATTTCCAGAACACATACTACCTTTAGCTTCAAAAGAAAACTATAAGTGTTATTCGTGTGTATTTTTTTACACAATTTTTTTTTGAGTACCACAATTTTTTTCTGGTGCTCTGTTGCCAGGCACCAGACTGGAGTGCAGTGACACCATCACAGCTCACTGCAACCGCCACCTCCTGGATTCAAGCAATTTTCCTGCCTCAGCCTCCCGAGTAGCTGGGATGCCACCACACCCAGCTAATTTTTGTATTTTTAGTAGAGACAGGGTTTCACCATGTTGGCCAGGATGGTCTTGATCTCTTGACCTCGTGATCTGCCTGCCATGGCCTCCCAAAGTGCTGGGATTACAAGCATGAGCCACCGCACCCCACCACAAAATCTATTTTTAACACATCCTGATGAACACAGATGCAAAAAATCCTCAACAAAATACGTGGAAACTGCATTTGACAAGACAATAAAAAGATCATCTGCCGTGATTAAGTGGGATTCATCTGAAATATTAGGATGATTCAATAAACACAAATAAAGGTACTACATCACATTCAGCAAATCAAGAAAAAAACCCATATAATCATTTCAGTAGATGCTGAAAAAATAAAATTCAAAATTTCTTCAAAATAAAAATTCAAGAAAGCTATTTCATTACTGCTACCACCAGAAAAAGATACCTAGAGGTAAACTTAACCAAAAAGTTGGAAGTTCCCACAATGAAAACTACAAAACAGAGATGAAAGATATTAAAGCAGACACATGTAAATGGAAAGATATCCCATGTCCAAGCACTAGAAGGGTATTGTTAAATATCGGTATCACCCAATGTGATCTACAGAATCAATGCAATCCACGTTAAACCACAAAAGACATTCTTCATATAAATAAAAAAATCCTAAAATTCACATAGAAATGCAAAATACCTCAAATAGACAAAAGAATCATGAATAAAAAGAAAAAGCTGGAGGCATCACAATATCTGATTTCAATATGTATTACAAATCTATAGTAACAAAAACAGCATGGTACTGGCCATAAAAGGGGTAAGGGAGAGACAGACAGACATAGACAAATGAAACAGAATAGAGAACTCAGAAATAAATTCACGCATTTAGTCAACTCATTTTTAACCAAGGCACCAAGAAGGCACCTCAGGAAGGACAACGTCTTCATTAAACTGTGCTACGAAAACACAACACCCACATGTACAAAAATAAATCGAGACCGTTATCTTACCATATACAAAAATCTACTCAAAATATTTAAATGTAGGACCTGAGACTATGAAACTACTAGAGAAGAAAACAGCATAAATGTGTCATGAAATTGGTTAGAACAAGGTATTTTCAAATAGACATCAAAAGCACAAGCAACAAAACCAAAAAGAGTCAAATGCAATTACATTAAACTTAGAAGTTTCTGCAAAGTAGAGGAAGCAATCAGTAGAACGAAGACACAATCCAAAATATGAAAGTATTTGCAAACTATGCATCAGGCAAGGGGTTAATACATAAAACGTATAAAGAACTCAAACTTCTCAAAAGCAAAAATACAAATAATCTGATTTGGAAATCAGAAAAATATTTACCCAAACCCTTTATCCCCCAGCATTATTTCCCCATCTTCTTTTCCTGACCGCCTTTGGCCCTCTCTCTCTCGCCACCCTGTTTCTTCTGCCATCTACCCCAAAACCTTTCCCCCATTTTTTCCAACACTGTCATTTCACAAAGCCTTCTCCATTGTCTCACTCACTGCCGTTTTCCCCACCCATCTACTCAAAAACTTTTCTCCACTGTTTTTCCCCACTGTCCTTTCTTCCTTTCCTTCCTACTCTCTAACCCCCTCCCACTTTCATCACCCTCTTTTGTTCTCCATCTACCCAAAAACATATTCCCGCACCTTTTCCCAAAGCCTTCTCCCCACTCCTGCTACTCAGCACCCCTTTTCCTCCTTAATCTACACCAAAACCATTTTCTCCACCGTCTTTTTCCCCTTCCTCCTTGCCACCCTCTTTCTTTTCTCCAGTTACCCAAAAACATTTCCCCAGCGTCTTTTCACAAAACCTTCCCCACTTCCTGCTCACCCCCTTCTTTCCCCTATCCTGCTTGCCACCTCTTTTGCCCTCTATCTACCCCAAACTATTTTCCCCATCATCTTTTTCCCAACCCTCTTTCCCCACTCCCTCTGGCCACCCCCTCTTTTCTCTTCCCACTTTCCACCCTCTTCCCACCCACTTTATCCACTGTCTTTTCTTTCTGCACCGTCTTTCTTTTCTGACCATCATCTTTTTGCAAAATCTTTTCTCCTTCCCATTCACCACCCTCTTTTCTCCCTCCATCTACCTAGAAACTTTTCTCTCCGTCTTTTTGCAAAACCTTCTCTCCCTCCTGTTTGCCCACTTTCTCTTCCCCCTCCCTCTTGCACCCTCTTCTCTTCTGCATCTGCCCAAAATATTTTCACCCACCATCTTCTTACACTTTCTTCTCACCCAGCTGCATTTCTTCAGACCTTCTCTCCCTCCTGCTCATCCCTGTTCCCCCTCACCATCCTCTCTTTCCTCCTCCCACTTGCCACTCTCTTTTCCCCTTCCATTTACCCAAAACCTTTTTCCCCATCGTCTTTCCACAAAAGCATCTCTTCCTTCTGCTCACCACCTTGTTTTTTCCCCCTCCATTGACCCCAAAATAGTTTTCCCACCATCTTTTCCTCACTGTCTTTTTGCAATGCCTTATCCTGTTTGTTATCCTCTTTTTCCCGTTGGCACTAACCCCCCTCTTTAGGCCTTCATCTATCTCAAAACTATTTTCCCCCACCTCCCACTCCAGCCGCATGACTCCATGGCTGCCACCAACTGCAGCTACTCGAGCTGCAGGCTCCAGCCTCCAGCATGCAGCAGCTGGCTCTCCCGTCTCCTGGTCCTCTATGTCAGGCACAGGGCAGCTCAGCCAGCACACACAGAAGAGCTTGGAATGGACTGACTTCCCTTCAGCATTACTTATATACTGAAGTTTTGCACAGAGGTTCCTGGACTACATGTTCTGATTGGATGAGAACAAGTCTTAGGCCAACCAATCAGAGCATGAAAATAAAGCCCAATCAGAGTAGGCCTAGAGGTTTTCTCTTATCCAATCAGAACATGTAGTCCAGGAACCATGCACATAACCTCACAATATAAAGCATGCTGAGGGCGCCTAGCCATTCCAGGCTCTTGTGTATATTATTGTGGAGCTACTCTGTTCCCAGCTTAGAGGACCAGGAGAAGGGGCAGCGGAGCCACCTGCTGCGTGCTGGAGGCTGCAGCGTGTGGCACTGTGGCTGGCCTCGCTGCGGTGGGTGGTGGCGGTGGAGAGTGGTGGCGACGGAGACCGCAGTGTGGCCTGAGCGGTAGGAGGCGGAACAGGGAGGGAGAGAGTCGGAGTGGTAGGAGGAACCATAGGAGGGAGGCTGGAGAGGTAGGCAGTCTGGGAGCTACACTGCTGGTGGTGGAGGCCATGTTAGGGGCACTATCGGGGGCTGCACTACTGTCACCGGTGGCAAGGGGGTTGCTGCAGAGATGGCGGCAACAGTGCTGGCCTCCAAGGAAGGGCCCTTCCTCCTCTTCCTGGACTCAAGGCTCTAGAGGATGAACTCCTCTTGCTCGTGTTGGAGCGCGGTAGGCGCTCTGAGCACGGCAGGGCCCCCACACCCATCATGTTTTCCCTGCGCTCACCCTCTCGCTCCGTGTTGCCATGACTATCTGGGACCTCCGAGCATGTGGTGGGCACCACGGGAGGACAGTGCCCTGCAGGTGGAGGCGTCAGGATCAGGAGTCAGTACTTGGGTTGGGAGAGCTGGCTAGGTCTGAGTTCCTGCTGCTTCCACTCCTCAGGGAGCACTGGACACTGTGGTGTTTCCAGTCCCCACCCTCTGGCCAGGAGACCAGCTTGGGCCAGCAGGAGAGTCTGGACTTTGGAGGGTGGTGTGAGTGCTTTCGCTAAAACTGGCCCCTGCTACGCATTGGCCAGCGTGACAAGGTGAGACTCTAACACTACCACTTTTCTGCATTCTGTTCCAGGTTTTTCTGGCTTTGCCTGCCCAGCTGTTCCAAGCCAGGCTGGAGGAAGAGGTGAAGGAGTCGTCACCTGTGGTGAGCTGGAGATTTGAGCCTGCAGATGGCACGGCTTTGTGGCTCACCTCCTGCAGTTATGGCAGCGATGGTGATGGAGACTGCAGCTTGACCGGAGCGTTAGAAGGTGGTGGTGGAGGCCAGGTGGTAGGAGCCTTGTAGGGTGGGCCGGTGCATGGAGGGTGACAGCAGTGCTGGTTGTGTTGTGGTGGTCACTAATGGTGGCAGCAGCAAGTTGGGGGGCTGGGAAAGGGGAGTAGGAGTGCTTTGGGCCCAGCCTGGCCTGGAGTGGGTAGAAAGCTGCGGGTTCTGTACTGCAGGCCTTGGTGGCAGCAGTGGAGGCACAGCCAGGGCAAGGAGGAGTCCTCCCCCTTCTGCAGTCTCCAGAGGGTGTCCTCCTCCTGCTGGTGCCTGAGCCAGGTGTGAGTGGCAGCACTGTCTCCTTCCTTTTTTTTTTTTTTTTTGAGACGGAATTTTGCTCTCGTTTCCCAGGCTGGAGTGCAGTGGTGCGATCTTGGCTCACCGCAACCTCCGCCTCCTGGGTTCAGGCAATTCTCCTGCCTCAGCTTCCTGAGTAGCTGGGATTACAGGCACATGCCACCATGCTCAGCTAATTTTCTGTATTTTTAGTAGAGACGGGTTTTCACCATGTTGACCAGGATGGTCTTGATCTCTTGACCTCGTGATCCACCTGCCTCGGCCTCCCAAAGTGCTGGGATTACAGGCATGAACCACTGTGCCCAGCCCCACTGTCTCCTTCTTTACAAAATTTAGGGGATGACTGTTTGTGTATTTTTTTTTGTTGTTGTTGTTTTAAGTTATTCCTGAAGGGACAAAAGGCTTCTTTGGCTGTGTTTTGGTGTGGTGGGATCCCCTTTCCATGTAAGACAAAAGGGTGCTTTCCTAGCAAGGGGTGTGTTGCAGAGAGTTCACCAAGGAGAAGAAAGGGAACCTCCCAGGAGGGTGGCTGCTGTGACATATCCCCTGCCTATGGGTATGGGTAGCCTCTGGGTCACTTAGTTTCCCCTGTGGAAGAGGGGAGGCTTGCACCTGTATCATCAAAGAGGCGTCCTGGCTGGCTGGGCCAGTTGATTTGACCTTCCCAATTACTTTTTCAGCCCCCCTGCCCATGGTGTCACCTTGAGGAAGTGGATCCTTAGGCCACAGGGGTGGAGGCTTCTCTGGCAGGCTGATTGCTGTAGTGGGTTCTGTCCTGCCTGAATTTCTTGTATCTGAATGGCAGCCTTTCCAGCCAGACGAGAGAACTTTTCCTGTCATTCCCTTAAATATACTTTCTTAGTTGGTAACTTTTTATTTTTCTCTTGTAGGAATGCCAGAAAGTTTTGGTCACTTGACGTAATCCCGTATTTCTCAAGGGTTTTGTTTTTCAATTCTTTTTTATCTTTTTTATATTCTTTTATTTTTGTCTGACTGGGTTAATTTGAAAGACCCATTTTCAAACTCTAAAATTATTTCTTCTACTTGATCAGTTTATTGTTAAAAATTCCGACTGTGTTTTAAAATTCTGTTAGTGAATTTTTTAATTCCAGAAGCTCTATTTGTTTTCTTTTCTTTTTGTAATATAGCTATTCACTCTTTGATATCCTGAATTGTAACTTGGGCGTCCTCCATGCGAAGCCTGTTGTGGGTCTTGCCCTGGGACTAGTTGAGCAGCATTACACTCTTATTGGATGTGGGAGTTTCACCGTTGTTTCTGTGTGGATGCGGCCTTCCATTAGAAGTTCCTTGACTTGAGAATGATTAAGAAGTGTAGTTTTTAGTTTCCCAAATACATATTTTTTTGGGGGAGATGACTTCATTGCATTTGGCCAGAGAATATGTGACCTTTCGGTTGTTGAGAACTGGTGTGTACACCTGGGGGCTGGGTGTTCATGTGGAAGCTGATGTACCCTCTAGACCTGGTTGTCCACATGGGTCCTGGGTGTCCACCTAGAGCCTGACATTCCCCAGAAGCCTAGGTATTCACTTGGGTCCTGTTGTCCACCAGGGGCCTGATATTCATCTGGGACCTGGTGTTCACCTAGGGCCTGGTAGTCACTTGGGGACTGGATATATACCTGTGGCCTCATGTCCACCTGTGGTATAGTTGTCTACGTGGGGCCTGTGTCAGCCTGGTGGCTGATGTCCACTTGTGCATTAGATACTCATTTGGGTCTGGTGTTCAGGAGTTTAGGTGTGCATATGGGACTTGGTGTTCATCCGGGCCTGATGTCCATTTAGAGTTATGTGTCCACCTGAAACTTCATGTTTACCTGGGGTTGGGGTGTTAATCAGGTGCCTGGTTTTGACCTGGGACCTGAGTGTTTACTGATGTCCACCTAGAGTTTAGTGTCTGCTTGATGGAAACCTGGGGCCTGGTAGTTACCTAGGGCCTGGGCGTCCACCTGGGGCATGATCTTCAGCTAGGGCCTGGTGTTCTCCTAGGCCCTGGTATCCACCTGAGGCCTATGTGTCAACCTGGGACTGGATGTTTCCCTGGGGTCTCAGTGTCCATCAAGGCCTGATGACTTCCTTGGACCTAGTTGACCTAATGACATATGGGGCCTGAGTGTTTACCTGGGGCCTGGGTGTCCATCTGGGGCCTGATGTTCATCTGGGTGCCTGGGGTGCACTAACATAATCCTGCTGTGTCTACCTGTGGCCTGGGTGTTCCCGTGGGACCTGGTTATCAGCTGGGAGACTGATAACACCTGCAGCCTGGTGTCCACCTGGAGCCTCATCAGTCTGCCTGGTATCTGGTGTCTGCTTGGGGACTGGGCATCTACTTGAGACCTAGTATCCACCTGGGGCACAATGTTCACCTGGTGCCTGCTGTCTGCCTAAGGCCTGATATCTACCTGGAGACTGGGTGTTCACCTGGGGGTCTGATACTTACCTGGGGCCTGGTTATCCTCCTGGGGGACACCTGGAACCTGGTGTCCACCTGAGGCCTGATGTCCATTTGTATCTTTGTGTCCTCCTGAGGCCTGGTGTCTGCCTGGGGCTTAGTGCCCTCCTGGAGACTGGATTTTCACCTTGGGCCTGTTGTTTACCTGGGTCCTAGGCATCCAGCTGGGATCTGGTGTGTACCTGGGGCCTATGTCTGCCTTGTACCTGTTGTCCTTCTGCGGCCTGGTGTTTGCCTGGGCCCTGGATGTCAATCTGGTACCTGCTGTCCACTTGGGGCCACATAGCCACCTGCTGCCTCGTTGTCACTTGACCTGCTGCCTTGTACATGATTTCAGCCTGGGGCCTGGTGTTTATTTGAATTTTCATATCCTCATGAGGCCTGGTGTCCTGGGGTCTGGGTTTCCAGTGTGACCTGATGTTCACCCGGGTTTATGTGTCCACTTGGGGGCCTTGTGTTTACCTGGATCCTGCTGACCACCTAGGGTCTGCTATTCTCTTGGGGCCCGGAATTCTCCTTGGCCTGTTGTTCATCTGAGGCATGGGTGTCAACCTGGGACTTAATGTCCACCTGGAGCTGGGGTGTCCACTGGGGCCTGATGACTTCTTAGGGCCTGGAATGTTCACATGGGGTCTAATGTGTGTACATCTAAGGTTTTGGTTTCCTCTTGGGGCCTGATGTTCGCCAGGGGCCTGGTGTCCACTTGGAGCCTGGTTGTCAACCTGGAGCCTGATATCCACCTGGGACTTTACGTCTTTCTTGATTCTAGGTATACTTCTGAGGCAAGTATCCTTTTTGAGACTGGGTGTTCACACCTGGGGCCTAATAACTACCTAGGGTCTGGATATCCTCCTGGGTCCTGATGTCCACCTGGACCTGGTGTCCACCTGGAACCTGGTGTCCATTTTTATTCTGGTGTCCACCTGGGGCCTGGGCGTCAGCTAGGAGCCTGACATCCACCAGCAGTCTAGTGTACACCTAGGCCTGGTCAGCCTTCCTGGGGTCTGGTGTCCACCTGGGGACTGGGTATTCACGTGTGACCTTTTCTGTTTCTGTGGCCTGGGTGTCTACCCGGGTCCTGATGTTGACCTGTGGCCTACTTTCTTCCTAGGGCCTGAGGTCCACTTCGAGATTGGGTGCTCACTGGGGGCCTGATACCCACCTGGGGCCTGGGCATCCTTTTGGAGCCTGATGTCCCCCTGGGGCCTGATGTGTACCTGGGCCCTGGTATTTACCTGGAGCCTGGTGTCCACCTGGGATGTGGGTGTCACCTTGGGTTTTGATGTCCTGTGGGCCCTGGTGTTCAATGGGACTATGGTGTCTGCCTGAGTACAGTGTCCACCTGTGGACTGGGTATTTACTTGGGTCCTGGTGTCCACCTGTGGTCTAGTGTTCACATGGGACCTGAGAGTCCACCTTGGGCCTGGTGTGTTCCAGGAGCCTGTTGTTTACCTGGGACCTTGGTGTCCCCTGGGGCTTGATATTCATATGGGGCCTGGTATCAGTCGGGGGCCTGAGTTCTGTTTGTGGCATTGCTTTTACCCAAGGACTGGGTGTCTACCTAGGGTCTCTTGTCCAACTGACGCCTGATATCTGCCTGGGACCTGGGTGTCCACCTGGAATCTGATGTTTACTCTGGGCCTGCTGTGTGTTGGGCCCGATGTCTCCCTTGAACCTGGATGCCCACCTGAGACATTGGTATCATTCTTGGACCTGGTGTCCACCTGTGGCATTGTGTCCAACTGTGGCCTGGGTGCAAATCTGGTGCCAGATGTACACCTTTGGTTTTGCATCCACTTTGGGCCTGGGTTTCAACCGGGGGCCTTATATTTACCTGGGTACTGGTGTCCACCTGGGGCCTGATGTCCCCATAGGAACTGGGTATTCACCTGGAGCCTCATGTCCACCTGGGGCTAGATGTCTACCTGGGGTCAGAGTGTTCACCTGGGGCCTGATGTTACCTACTGTAAGCATTGCACAGAATATACACAAGTTAGAAAGGAAGAAAGAATGAAAACGTGGGACCTATGTATGCAGTACAAGAAAAGTGAAAATAGCAACCAGGAAAGAACACAAAAAACATGAGAAGGATGGCATGAAGAGAGAACATTAACCAACCTAGGCTCAGTTTCCCAAGAAACATTGGAAATCTCAAGGTAAAATGAAATGTCAGACCTAATCAAGCCATCTCTGGATTTTCAGCTGTGGGCCGCTCAGTGTCAGTGGGGTTAGGGAGCAACTGGGGCTCTCCAAGATCGCTGTTAGGCCTAGAAATTGCTAAGACCACCTTGAAGTTGTCCTACCAGCTTCTCAGAAAATCACAACTAGAAAAGTACCACAAAGTCAAAGAAGGCCGAGAGCTTACCTTGGACAAAGTTCTTGCAGCCTTGGGCACTGCTGTCTGGCTGGCTCTGTGCTTGCTTTGCCAGCAGGCAGCCTTTTGTCAGCCCCCTCTCTTACATCAGGTGGTGGTGGCTGATGACCTGCATGGCCTTTGCATGAGCCAGGGCCAGGCCTTAGTGCTCTTGGGGAGTAGCCCAGCAGGTTCACCAAGGCCTGGGGCAGCAGTGTGGGCAACTTTCTCTGGCACTGGCCTTTTCTTGTGGGCAGCAGGTTGGGATGAGGCTCCAGGGCCTCAATTCAAGCACCTGATTTGGAAGCGCCTAGCAGCCTGGGGCACTACTTGGAGGGGAGCCTGGGTGACTGCAGCTGCATCTCTATCTCCCAGTGCCCCTTCCAGATCTTCATGCCCCGAGCAGTGACCTGGCCAAGAAGTCACTTTCCTTGATGGTGTCTTCAGGAGGGCACAATACTGAATTGTGAGGGGTGGGTGTACAGCAACTCTCGACAAGCTTTTCCCAGGAATAGGGCGGGGTGCATTGTGCCACAGCCCTTTTTGGGTAGATACAAGGCCCCAAGTGAAAATCCAAGCCTCAGTCAATATTCAGGATCCAAGTGGAGACCTAGATTCCAGTCAAACATCAGGCCTCAAGTGGACAGTCCCAGGTGAACATTGGCTATCAAACACCAGTTTGACACTGTGTCTTAGGTGCATGCCAGTTCCCAGGTGGATTCCAGTTACCAAATGGACATTGGGCACCAGGTGGACATCAGGTTCCCAGTTGACTAATAGGTTCTAGGTGTACACCAGGCTCCAGTTGAACATCGGGCCCCAAGTGGATGCCCAGGCCCCACATTGACACCTGGCCCCAGGTAGACATGAGGCCCCAGGTGAATACTTATGTTCCTGGTGAACATGAGGCTGAAGTGGACACCCTGTCTCCTGGTGGATATATGGCCTTGGTTGGCCATCAGGTCTCAGGTGCACCCTGGACTTGAGGTATATGTCAGGCACCAGGTTTACACCCAGGCCCCAGTTGGACAGAATGTCACAGATAGACTTCAGGCCCAGGAAGGATACCAAGGCTTCAGGCAGACACCCAGGCCTTGTGTGGCTAATTAGGCCTCAGGTGAAAATCAGGCCCTAGGTGGATACTTAGTCTTCAAGTAGATAATAATGCCCCAGGTAGACCCCAGGGTATAAATGGATACCAGGTTCCAGGTGGACATTAGGCCCCAGGGTGATACCAAGACCCCTGGTGGATACCTACATTGCAGGTTGACATCAGGCCTGAGGAGGATACCAGGCCTCAAATGACCACCAGGCCCCAGGTGGCTATGTAAGTCACAAGGGATATCAGGCATCAGGTTTGTTCTCAGGGCAGGTGAACACCAGGCCACAGATGAACACCAGGTCCCAGGTGGATACCCAGCCTGATGTCCACCTGCAGACCAGAGTTCACCTAGGGTCTGATTTCTCCTTGGGACCTGAGTATTTTTCTGTGAACTATAATCTGCCTGGGGTCTGGTGTTTACCTGGGGATGGTTATTTACCTTGGGTCTGATGTCCACCTGGGGCCTGGGTGTCCACCTGGGGCCTGATGTTCACCTGGGGCCTTCTGTTTACCTAGGGCCAGGTTTCCATCTCAAGACTAGGTGTCCCCCTGGGATCTGTGTATCCCTGCAACTTGGTGTCCAACTGGGACATGGTGCCTGATGTACACCTTGAGTCTAGTGTCCACTTGGGGCCTAGCTATCCACTTGATAGCTACCTTAGGCCTGTTGTTCACCTGGAGCCAGGTGTTGTGCTGGGCCCTAATGATTACTGGGAGCCTGGTATTCACCAAGGGGTCTTGATTCCCACCTGGGGCCCGAGTGTTTACATGACATATGACACCCTTCTCTGGCCTTGGATTCAATCTGTGGCCTGATGTTCACCAGGCACCTAGGTATCCACATGAGGCCTGGTGTCGCCCTGGGGCTTGATGTTCACCTGGGGCCTAGTAATTTACATATGTCCTAGTGTTTGCCAAGTTGCTAGGTGTCAGCTTCTGTCTTAATTTCCAACATGAACCTGGTGTCCACCTGGAGGCTGGGTGTCACCCTAGGCACTGAAGTCCACCTGAGGTCTTGTGTTTATCTGGGGACTGGATGTCCACTTGGAGCCTAGGTATCCACCTGGGTCTGAATTTCACCTAGGGTCTGATGTCCACTGGGAATGAAGTGTCCACTTGAGTCCTCATGTAAACCTGGGGGCCTGGTGTCAACCTTGAGCCTGATGTTCACCTGGGGTCCTGTGTCCACCTTGGGACTGGCTATTTGTTTGGTGCCACATGTGCATGTAAGGCCTGAGTGTTTACCTGGGCCTGATGCCCACCTGGGATCTTATGACTACCTAGGTATACTTCTTAGGCCAGGTGCCTACCTGGATGCTGATATTCATGTCAGGCCTGGTGTTCACTTGGGTCCTGGGTGTTCACTTGTGGCCTGATGTCTACTTGGCGTTTGAGTATCCTCTTGGGGTCTGATGGCCTTCTATGACCTCGTGTGTAGCTTGGACCCGGTTGTCAGCCTGGCCCTTGAGTTCATTGTCTATTTGAGGCCTGGTATTTAGCTGGGGCCTGATACCCACCTGAAGCCTGGGTGTTTAGGTGTGGCCTGTTATCTTCCTGTGGCCTGGGTGTTTATCTGGATCCTGATGTTCATCAAGCTACCTAGGTATCTACATAGGCCAAATATCTCTCTGGGGCCTGATGTTCTTTTGTTGTCTGGTGGTCATCAAGGGCTTGGGCATCTGCCTGTTGCCTGATGTTCAGCTGGGGTATAAATATTCACCTGCAGCCTGTGGATCCACCTGGGGCCTCACATCTGCCTGAGGCCTAGTAATTCCCATGGGGCCTGGTATTTACCAGAGGCCTAGGTGTCAACCCACATCCTGATGTTCCCCTTGGGCATGGTGTTTACCTGAAGCCTGGGTGTCAACCTGGACATCCTCCTGGGACCTTATATCCTAGATGGGATGTCCAATTTAGTTCTGATTTCTATCATCAGAACTAAATTAGAGCTTGGTGGTGAAATTTAAAAGAGAGCCTGAAAAGCTATCACACCAAGTGAGGCAAGCAAAGGAAGGTCATTCCATTCCAGCAATGAGAAGAATGTGAGCCCAGTGATGGAGCCATGAACAGCTCAGTATATATTGGCATCTGCAAGGGGGAAGTTGTGGGTGCATTGGAATACCAGACCAGGGATGGGAGGATGCGTTTCAAGCTGCCTTTCGCTTTCTCCTATAACATCATAGGAAGTCAGGCTTACTCTTTGTAGGTCAGAGTTGAGTGTTAATGCAACATGAATGTTTGCAAGAAATGAAATGGAAACACTTTATGCAGATCGAAGAAACAGCACTTGCAAAATTTAGAAATGTGAGGGAAAATAAATTGGGAATTATTTTGTTTTCAAAACAATTAGCTTATAATACTTTAGTTTCTTTTTATGTATTTTCTTTTTTTTTTTTTTTTTTTTTGAGACGGAGTCTCTCTCTGTCATCCAGGCTGGAGTGCAGTGGCATGATATTGGCTCACTGCAACCTCTACCTCCTGGGTTCAAGTGATTCTCCTGCCATAGCCTCCAGAGTAGCTGGGATTACAGGCATTCACCACCATGCCTGGCTAATTTTGGATTTTTAGTAGAGATGGGGTTTCTCCATGTTGGTCAGGCTGGGGGCACAGCCCAGGTGTTAGCAGTCATCTACATGGGGCCCAGAGTTGGTGTTTATAGTGGTTGCCATCAGGGCAAGTTCAGGTGTTCGGCACCATTCTCTGTTGGCCAGGCCAGGCTTTCGGAGCCATTCTCATAAATGCCAGCCCAGGTATTCTCAGCTCTCCTAATTGGGGCCAGCCTAAGTGTGTAAAGTGGTCCCCGTCAGGGCCAGCCCACATGTTCACATTCATGCTTAATGGGCCTACCCAAGGTATTAGAGCCATCTTGATCAAGGCTAGCCCAGGTGGTCACAGCCATTCAGATTGACACTGGGCCAGGTATTCATAGCTATTCTCATGGGGGGCTGCTTGTTCAATCCTATGCTCATCTGCCCTAGCCAAGGTATTGTAGCCACCCTCATTGGGGCCAGCCCATCCCCCAGTAGACCCCAGTGTGTGATATTCCCCTCCCTGTGTCCATGTGTTCTCATTGTTCATCACCTGCCTATGAGTGAGAACATACGGTATTTGGTTTTCTGTTCTTGCATCAGTTTGCTGAGAATGATGGTTTCCAGATTCATCCATGTTCCTGCAAATGACATGAAATCATCTTTTTTTTAATGGCTGCATAGTATTCCACGGGGTATATGTGCCACATTTTCTTTATCCAGTCTATCATCTATGGGCATTTGGGTTTTTCCAGGTCTTTGCTATTGTAAACAGTGCCGTAATGAACATACATGTGCATGTGTCTTTATAGTAGGATGATTTATAATTTTTTGGGTATATACCCAGTCATGGCATTGCTGGGTCAAGTGGTATTTCTATTTCTAGATCCTTGAGGAATTGCCACACTGTCTTCTAAAATGGTTGAACTAATTTATACTCCCACCAGCAGTGTAAAAGTGTTCCTATTTCTCCACATCCTCTCCAGCATCTGTTGCCTCCAGATTTTTTAATGATCACCATTCTGACTGGTATGAGATGGTATCTCACTGTGGTTTTGATTTGCATTTCTCTCATAACCAGTGATGAGGAGCATTTTTTCATATGTTTGTTGGAGGCCTAAATGTCTTCTTTTGAAAAGTGTCTGTTCATATGCTTCACCCACTTTTTGATGGGGTTGTTTTTTTTCTGTTTGCTTTTGTTTTCGTTTATATCACTTCTCATTTATGTATCATTTTTATTACATTTTAGGTTCGGGGTACATGTGCAGAACATGCAAGATAGTTGCATAGGTACACACATGGCAGTGTGATTTGCTGCCTTCCTCCCCTTCACCCACATTCGGCATTTCTCCCCATGCTATCCCTCCCCAGCTCCCCCTCCCTGCTATCCCTCCCCTACTACACCCAATAGACCCTAGTGTGTAGTACTCCCTTCATCACCTGCCTATGAGCGAGAATATGCGGTATTTCATTTTCTGTTCTTGTGTCAGTTTGCTGAGAATGATGTTCTCCAGATTCATCCATGTCCCTACAAAGGACACAAACTCATCATTTTTTATTGCTGCATAATATTCCATGGTGTATATGTGCCACATTTTCCCAGTCCAGTCTACCATGGATGGGCATTTGGGTTGGTTCCAGGTCTTTGCTATTGTAAACAGGGCTGCAATGAACATTCGTGTGCATGTGTCCTTATAGTAGGACAATTTATAGTCCTTTGGATATATACCCAGTAAGGGGATTGCTGGGTCAAATGGAATTTCTATTTCTAGGTCCTTGAGGAATCGCCACACTGTCTTCCACAATGGTTGAACTATTTACACTCCCACCAACATTGTAAAAGTGTTCCTATTTCTCCACATCCTCTCCAGCATCTGTTGTCTCCAGATTTTTTAATGATTGCCATTCTAACTGGTGTGAGATGGTATCTCAATGTGGTTTTGATTTGCATCTCCCTAATGACAAGTGATGATGAGCATTTTTTCATATGTTTGTTGGCCTCTTGTATGTCTTCTTTTGTAAAGTGTCTGTTCATATCCTTTGCCCATTTTTGAATGGGCTTGTTTCTTTGTTTCTTGTAAATCTGTTTGAGTTCTTTGTAAATTCTGGATATCAGCCCTTTGTCAGATGGGTAAACTGCAAAAATGTTTTCCCATTCTGTTGGTTGCCAATTCGCTCCAGTGACTGTTTCTTTTGCCGTGCAGAAGCTGTGGAGTTTGATTAGGTCCCATTTGTCTATTTTGGCTTTTGTTGCCAATGCTTTGGTGTTTTGGTCATGAAGTCCTTGCCTACTCCTATGTCCTGAATGGTTTTGCCTAGATTTTCTTCTAGGGTTTTTATGGTGCCAGGTCTTATGTTTAAGTCTTTAATCCATCTGGAGTTAATTTTAGTG
Source organism: Leontopithecus rosalia (assembly GCA_028533165.1). Classification (NCBI taxonomy): domain Eukaryota; kingdom Metazoa; phylum Chordata; class Mammalia; order Primates; family Cebidae; genus Leontopithecus; species Leontopithecus rosalia. The sequence continues at coordinate 121,609,199 of CM052649.1, forward strand.
TAAGGTGTCAGGAAGGGGTCTAGTTTCTGCTTTCTGCACATGGCAAGCCAGTATTCCCAACACTATTTATTAAACAGGGAATCCTTTCCCCATTGCTTGTCTTTGTCCGGTTTATCAAAGATTGTATGGTAGTAGATATGTTGTGTTGCCTCTAATGCCTCTGTTCTGTTCCATTGGTCTATATCTGTTTTGGCACCAGTACTATGCTGTTTTGATTACTGTAGCCTTGTAGTATAGTTTGAAGTCTGGTAGTGTGATGCCTCCCGCTGTGTTCTTTTTGCTTAGAATTGACTTGGCTATGCGGGCTCTCTTTTGGTTCCATATGAAGTTCAAGGTGGTTTTTTTCAGTTCTGTGAAGAAAGTCAACGGTAGCTTGATGGGGATAGTGTTGATTCTGTAAATTACTTTAGGGCAGTATAGCCATTCACGATATTGAGTCTTCCTAACCATGAACATGGAATGTTTCTCCATCTGTTTGTGTCCTCTCTTATTTCATTGAGCAGTTGTTTGTAGTTTTCCTTTAAGAGGTCCCTTACATTTCTTGTAAGTTGTATTCCTAGGTATTTTATTCTTTTTGTAGCAATTGTGAATAGCAGTTCGTTCTTGATTTGGCTCTCTTTCAGTCTGTTATTGGTATATAGGAATACTTGTGATTTTTGCACATTGATTTTATATCCTGAGACGTTGCTGAAGTTGCTTATCAGTTTCAGGAGTTTTTGGGCTGAGGCGATGGGGTCTTCTAGGTATACTATCATGTCGTCTGCAAATAGAGACACTTTGGCTTCCACCTTTCCGATTTGAATACCCTTTATTTCTTTTTCTTGCCTGATTGCTCTGGCTAGAACTTCCAGTACGATATTGAATAGGAGTGGTGAAAAAAGGCATCCTTGTCTAGTGCCAGATTTTAAAGGGAATGCTTCCAGTTTTTGCCAGTTCAGCATGATATTGGCTGTTGGTTTGTCATAAATAGCTTTTATTACATTGAGATACGTTCCATCAATACCGAGTTTGTTGAGGGTTTTTATCATAAAGGGCTGTTGAATTTTGTCAAATGCCTTCTCTGCATCAATTGAGATAATCATGTGGTTTTTGTTTTTGGTTCTGTTTATGTGGTGAATTACGTTTATAGACTTGCCTATGTTGAACCAGCCTTGCATCCCCAGGATGAATTCTACTTGATCATGATGGATAAGTTTTTTGATGTGCTGTTGCAATCGGCTTGCAAGTATTTTATTGAAGATTTTTGCATCTATGTTCATTATGGATATTGGCCTGAAGTTTTCTTTTCTTGTTGAGTCTCTACCAGGTTTTGGTATCAGGGTGATGTTGGTCTCCTAAAATGTTTTGGGAAGGATTCCCTCTTTTTGGATTATTTGGAATAGTTTCGAAGGAACGGTGCCAGCTCCTCTTTGTGTGTCTGGTAGAATTCGGCTGTGAAGCCATCTGGACCTGGGCTTTTTTTGTGTGGTAGACTCTTAATTGCTGCCTCAACTTCAGACCTTGTTACTGGTCTATTCATAGTTTCAGCTTCCTCCTGGTTTAGGCTTGGGAGGACACAGGTGTCCAGGAATTTATGCATTTCTTCCAGGTTTACTAGTTTATGTGCATAGAGTTGTTTGTAATATTCTCTGATGATGGTTTGAATTTCTGTGGAATCTGTGATGATTTCCCCTTTATCATTTTTTTATTGTGTCTATTTGGTTGTTCTCTCTTTTCTTTTTTATCCGTCCAGCTAGTGGTCTGTCTATTTTGTTGATCTTTTTAAAAAAGTACCTCTTGGATTTATTGATTTTTTGATTTCGTGTGTCTATCTCCTTCAGTTCTGCTCTGATCTTAGTTATTTCTTGTCTTCTGCTAGATTTTGAGTTTTATTGATCTTTCTCCTCTAGCTCTTTCAATTTTGATGATAGGGTGTCAATTTTGGATCTCTCCACTCTTATCATATGGGTACTTATTGCTATATATTTTCCTCTGGAGACTGCTTTAAATGTGTCCCAGAGATTCTGGTATGTTGTGTCTTCATTCTCGTTGCTTTTATAGAGCTTTTTTATTTCTGCCTTCATTTCATTGTTTATCCAGTCAACATTCAAGAGCCAGTTGTTCAGTTTCCATGAAGCTGTGCGGTTCTGAGTTAGTTTCTGAATTCTGAGTTCTAACTTCGTTGCACTATGGTCTGAGAGACTGTTTATTATTATGTCAGTTGTTTTGCATTTGCTGGGGAGTGCTTTACTTCCAATTATGTGGTCAGTTTTAGAGTAGGTGTGATGTGGTGCTGAGATGAATGTATGTTCTGTACATTTGGGGTGGAGAGTTCTGTAAATGTCTATCAGGTTTGCTTGTTTCAGGTCTGAGTTCAAGCCCTGGATGTTCTTGTTAATTTTCTGTCTGGTTGATCTGTCTAATATTGACAGTGGAGTGTTACAGTCTCCCAATATTATTGTGTGGGAGTCTAAGTCTCTTTGTAAGTTGTTAAGAACTTGCCTTATACATCTGGGTGCTCCTGTATTGGGTCCATATGTATTTAGGATCGTTAGCTCTTCCTGTTGTGTCGATCCTTTTACCATTATGTAATGACCCTCTTTGTCTCTTTTGATCTTTGTTGCTTTAAAGTCTATTTCATCAGAGATGAGAATTGCAACTCCTGCTTTTTTTTTTGCTCTCCATTTGCTTGGTAAATCTTCCTCCATCCCTTTATTTTGAGCCTTTGTGTATCCTCACATGTCAGATGGGTTTCCTGGATACAGCACACCTATGGGTTTTGGCTTTTTATACAGTTCGCCAGTCTGTGTCTTTTGATTGGTGCATTTTGCCCATTTATATTTAGGATTAATATTGTTATGTGTAAATTTGATACTGCCAATTTTTTTTCTAGCTGGCTGTTTTGCCCCTTAGTTGATGCAGATTCTTCATTTTGTTGATGCTCTTTAGCATTTGGTATGTTTTTGGAATGGCTGGTACTGGTTGTTCCTTTCTATATGTAGTACCTCTTTCAGGAGCTCTTGTAAAGCAGGCCTGGTGGTGACAAAACCTCTGAGTACTTGCTTGTTTGCAAAGGATTTTATTTTTCCTTCGATTATGAAGCTCAGTTTGGCTTGATATGAAATTCTGGGTTGAAAGTTCTTTTCTTTAAGGAT
>CM052649.1:121612832-121641833 GCA_028533165.1 Leontopithecus rosalia
AGCAATCAAAAATGATGAGTTCGTGTCCTTTGTAGGGACATGGATGAATCTGGAGAACATCATTCTCAGCAAACTGACACAAGAACAGAAAATGAAATACCGCATGTTCTCACTCATAGGTGGTTGATGAACAATGAGAACAGATGGACACAGGGAGGGAAGCACTACACACTGGGGTCTGTTGTGGGGGATAGGGGAGGGACAGCAGGGGGGAAGCTGGGGAGGGATAGCATGGGGAGAAATGCCGAATGTGGGTGAAGCGGAGGAAGGCAGCAAATCACACTGCCATGTGTGTACCTGTGCAACTATCTAGCATGTTCTACACATGTACCCCAAAACCTAAAATGCAATTTTAAAAAGCCACAATGTTAGAAATACACGAATGCAAAACTAAACTTTAGTTAAAAAACAAACTATTCTTAAGACAATAATTTGTCCTCAATGAGATTACAAGAGGTAATAATTTTCATTCTCAAATCTGTTTCTTTTTAAAACTTTTCGGATTTATGCCTCCAAATTTCAACTTGTTACCACATCTCTTTACAGATGCTTTACAGGTCACACATCATTGCCTTTTGTTTCTCTCCCCCTTGAAAACCTCTATCTTTTTACTTGCCTAGGATAACTGTCTGCTTCAAAGTTTCATTAGCAGCTTTACCTCCCCGCCCCCGCCCCAGGCTCTAATTCTGCTGTTACAGCGCTCAAGTGTTTATCTTAAAGGTCTAAAGAAGCAATGTGTATATCAGATGTAATGTGTCTTTTTTACTCTTGGCTTTTTGATATCTGGGAATTGTTTTCTATGAGCAGGAAACATCTCATGCTGATAGGAAGAGCCGTGTATGTTTCTGTTGAAGTTCCTGATTTTTCTGTTTATATTCCTCTGTAATGTCAATTCGTCACTGATCACTATGTCTAATTAAATTTTAGTTACTCTTTTCATCAGGTGTGACTTCCACATTATTTCAATATATTTTCTTGAGACACTGCTCACTGTCTGGCAGTCCTTAGTCCAGGCTGCTCAGATGATTGCATAGTTCAATAGTCAGTGAGACATCGGGGGTTAAAGATTTAATTCATTAAACAACTGAAACACCAACTTGGGTGGCCACAAGTTAATTCCCATTAACTGCTTGTGCAGGGTTGATTAGTTGAAAGGAAGTTGATTCTTGGCACAGCCATCACGTGGCAATTGGTTTGGAGTGTCCTGAGATCTGAACCAGCTTCAGAGCCAAGCAGAGCTCAGTATCTTGGGGTGGTCAGTTGGTCATGGAGGGGTGCTCACTTCCAGATAGCTCACAGTTCAGGACTCTGGGTAGGATGACTAGACAGTTGAATTTGTTCCTCAGAAAGGCTTAGTTTGCAGGAAAGTGCCATATTTTAGCACAAGAATTGAAACATAGAGACAGTAGTTTTGTTTAATGATTTGAGCTCTTCCATGGACTCAGCCGCCTCTTCCAAGACATCAGCCTTCCTCAAGAGCCCTTGGTGCAGGAGAATTGAGAAAGAGAGTGGAAAGAGCTCCAGGTTCAGGGTCCAGGCTGTGATTTAGAGGCCTCAGGTGTTCAGGGATCTCTCCCCAGAAAACCAACCAAATACTTGTCCCAGAGCTATCCTTCATCAGTGCCGTGACTCTAGGGACGTTGCTTCAAATCTCTTCATTTCACTTCCTTAAACTGTCTGTTCTGGGTGGCAGCCTCTGCTCTGCCCATCTTTCTGGGCAGATGTGGGCATCACAAAAAAGAACAGAGACTTTTCACAAGTGCCAAAACATGAGGCCCATGACAAGAATGAAGAGAATTTTACCCTTCACTGTCCTTGAATCTCCCAAGTGCCTTCTCTGTATTAACCACTACCAAGGGTTTGGCTTATTCTTCCAGACATAAAATAGTTGAACACTTTATGGCACTTAGGAAGCACCCACCTTCTTAAGGCTTTATGTCCACTTCATTATTTTTATCCTTTTAACATAACATAGGCCATTATCATTTCCACATTCAGACCACTGAGTGGAGGCACAGAGAGGTCGATAGAACTTCCTCAGGTTCAAGCAGCGTCTCAAACGGCCTTGAGTTTCAGATCTCACGCACCAGACCCTATGCTCTTGGTCATTCCAATCTACTACTTTTCTGTAATGTCTGATCTCAATACAGGTAATGCCTGTACAGTTGTAAGTGCAACTTCTCTGATGTTCTGCAGCAAGATGTCAGCAGCTGTCTTCATTTTAATTCCTTTCTTAATATGTTGCATCGAGGAACAGGGAGTGGATCCTGGGTTCACGGGAGAATCCTCTGTCTGCTGCCACAGCCCTAGGAAGGGAATCCTTCATCGCTCACCTCCTATCTGTGTACATCCAGTACATCAATGGAAGGTATTGTGGAAATTCAGTAATTCAATTCATTCATGATACAATTTCTAGATTCTTCAGTGTCTTATATTTCAGAGAATTATAAAATTGCTATGCTATATTCTTTTATCTTATGAGCGCAAATTTAAATGGATCAAATATGCATTCTGGTTCATCAGTCAACACCTGATCACACGTGTTCCTACACTCTGGCCATGAGAATTAGCACTTTGAAGGCAATTGACAAGCGCCCCCAAAACATGATAGAAATAAAATTTTTGGAAAATAAGAGTTGTCATTTTTTTTAAAAAGTAGATACCTATTAATGTTATAAAATGAGGCTGGGCATGGTGGCTTTACACTATCTAGGCTGGGCCCAGTGGCTCATGCCTGTAATCCTAGCACTTCGGGAGACTGAGGTGGGTGGATCGTGAGGTCAGGAGTTCAAGACTAGCTTGGCCAATATGGTGAAACCCTGTCTCTACTAAAAATACAACAAAAATTTAGCTGGGTGTTGTGGTGCATGCCTGCATTCCCAGCTCATCAGGAGGTCTTTGTTTTGATGGCAGTGCCACCATCAGAAAGTAGTGAGAGACAGAGAACAGGAGTGAGTTCCTGAAATGTTCAACTTAGCCCAGAGAGGACATGATCATCAGGGATGAACTTGAGGATCAGGCCAGACACAGAGTAGTTGGCTGGCTTGATCTTTCTGTGGTAGCACAAAGAACAGCTTCTGGCAATCGCCTGTCAGTTGGTCCTTGTGTAGCTACTATTTGCCAAGAGTGGCCTGGCCCAGAGTTTCATTTTACTGGAGGGACCCTCAGCTCCTCAGCATGGCAATTGTCCAATGGTAGTTTCAGAGGTGGTGAATGGGGGGACCCTGCTCTAAGCAGGCTGAGATCAGCATTGGGAGAGGGGCTGCCCTGGGTATTAGGTGGTCCTTGCAACTTTTTCATAAGACATCAGTTTGTTTCTCTGAGACAGCCTTGCAATCATCAGTCCCCAAGTCTAGAATCTCCTACTCACAGATGGAGAAATTCTGGCCATGGCTAGTCACTGGGAGGGCAGGGACTATGTCCTCCTCATTCCTTCTCATCCCATAGCTCAACCCTGGTCAGCTCATCTTGGACACCAGTTATGATCCAATACCCACATTCCTGTCCTGAGATCTAGCACAAGTGTTTAAAGGCTTTCTGTTCATTTTCTCTAGTCTGTTTGTTTTCATACATCCAGGTGCCTGCATGGGTTCTAATCCAGGGTCAAGGGAGAAATGGGTTCCTCAGTGAGGTTTTCTCTTATCTGCTCCTGTGATCATGGTCATGTCTTCTCCTGAAGTGTAAACTGAATGATTACATTAATATATTTTGTATATATTTTACAACAATAATGTTTGAAGTCCAATAAAATGGATGAAAATAGAAGAGAAGTATATGTGGATTTAGGAAAGATAAATGACATTGTAACATTTCTATAGAAAAGTGGAAATTTACCGGGCCTCCCAATACATAGGGGAATGATGAAACACTGTCATGGCATCAGCAGCGCATGTCTGTGCTGCCATGGGTCTGTTTTCCATGGATTTCCTGATGGTCTCATTTAGCTTTCTTCATCACCAAGGAGGGCGTTCTTGCAGAAGGTCAGTTTTTGCAGGTAACCCACCTTGTCTACATGTGCCAGGCCTGTGTTTCAGCACGCAAGTCAGCCTGACGGATTCATTCTGTACAATCAGTGTGCTGAGAATTTCTCTGTGTTTCCTAGATCAGGATGAAGGCTTGAAATATCAGCAGTCTCTGAAAGGAAAATCTGTGAGGTCACTGAAAGCTTTGACGGTAAAGTCTTTTTTCTTTGAGTTGGGAATTTTATTTCTCTTGGTTTCTGTATAGAGATTTGATAAGTGAATCTTACCATGTGCATTATAGATGACTTACAGAGTTTTTTGGTGGGCAGCTGTAAAGTGAGAGTTTATTACCCAGCAAGAATGAGTTCAAGATGACATATATAGTTGAGAGGGTCACTTAAAAACTCTATGGCATTAAGCATTTTCCCCAGAAGAAATGCTTTGTTCTTGAAAATCATGGTGAACGTGCAATGAAAATGAACTTACAAATCATGCACAAAAGCTTGTGCCTTTCCACATGTACTCTAGGCTCTGTTTTGGGGCCCTTGGGTTGACGATTTTTCCTATCCTTACCTGGTTTTCTAATGTCAACAAGTGAGGAAAAGACCTGTGCACACAGGACGCAGTGTGGTCTGACTCTCATAATGTTTTCCTTTTTTCCAGCTGCAGAAAACATCAGCTTTGGACTGAAAAGGTATGTATTCTCAGATTACATTTTTTGTTTTCTTGAGAAAGTCTCACACTGTCTCCCAGGCTGGAGTGCAGAGACACAAATTTGCCTTATCGCAACCTCTACCTCCCAGGTTTAAGAAATTCTTTGATTCAGTTTCCCAAGTGGCTGGGATTACAGGAGCATGCCATTAGGCCTGGCTAATTTTTTGTATTTTTAGTAGAGACAGGGTTTCACCATCTTGGCTAGGCTGGTCTTGAACTCCTGACCTCATGATCCACTAGCTCTGGCTTTCAGAATGCTGGGATTACAGGCATTAGACACTGTGCTCTGCCTTCTCTCTGTGTGTTTTGTAAACTTTTAAAGTTATGAGATACATATGCAGAGTGTTCAGTTTTTTTTACGTAAGTATAAATGTGTCGTGGTTTGCTGCACCTATCAACCCATTATTCAGGTGTTAAGCCTCGTATGCATTAGGTATTTTTACTCCTGCTCTCCTTCCTCTTGCCCTTCACACCCAGGGATTACTTTTTTGCTAAGGAAATATCTTAGTTTTTCAGAAAGATTGCACTTTTTACTCTGCTTTTGCTAGAGAATTTCTCTGGTTGGAACTTCCTAACAGAAAAGAGATTTTAGGCAGTTTTGTATAAAAATCACTAAGAGTTTGGTAAAGATTTGTTACCATTTTTCTGTAGTATTTGCAAGAAGTGTTGCTTACATGAGAGATGGTGTTGTACATCAGGTTTGGGAGCTATGGAGGAGAGGGTCTATGTGCAGTGATTGCGAATGTCTTTGGGAATTTTTGTGCATGTTCAAAGTACAACACAAGGATTAATGTTTTTAAAATAGTCCATCATCCTGCACACTTGACGTAAATTGACCCATTCATTCTCCACCACAGCTGTAGCTGAAGGTAAGTTTAATATATCCACACCTTAGATGAATTTCCTCTGGATTTTATACAGAGATGAATTTCCCAAACTCGTGGCCTTCTCAGTACTGGAGGGAAATGCAAAATCAGGAATGGATGGAAGGTTGATGCCATGGGCTAGTATACTGCATTCATCACACAGCCCTTGTGTAACTCATCACTCTGTCAGTGACTTCGAGCACATAGGTGTGCATGTGGAAATACGATAGCCTATAGAAATTCTAAGCACTGTCATTGTGGGATGGTCTTAATGGTCGCATAACCCAGGATTAGAATAGGTACATTTTACAATGTGCTTTCCTGTGGTTAGAAATATGAAACACACACGGAAAGTTCACAAGCTTTGGATGCTGTTGTCGGGTTATTCCTAAGCTCCTGTTTAAAAGCAGAAAACAGGCTGAGCTTGCTGGCTCATGTCTGTAATGCCAGCACTTTGGTAGGCCAAGGTGGGTGAATTACTTGAGGTGAGGAGTTTCAGACCAGCCTGAATAACATGGTGAAACACTGTCTCTACTAAAAGCACAAAAATTAACTACGTGTGGTGGTGGGGGCCAGTAATTCGAGCTCCTTAGGAGGCTGAAACAAGAGAATCACTTGAACCTGGGAGACGGAGGCTGCAGTGAGCCCAGATCGTGCCACTACAGTGGCAGCCCCAGCAATGGAGTGAGACGAGAATGGGTTTGCAGCTCTGTGTGCTATAACTCACCTTCTTCGCACATGCCGGCCTTATGTCCATACCACCCAATACAACCCAAGGGATTCTCTCAGCAGAATCCATGTGGCACTCACCCTATGTCTCCTAGATCGTCAAGAGTATTCAGGGCCTGGATATTCCTGTGTGGCACGCTTTCACCCCGTTCTGTCAGTTATCGAAGTAAGTTCTTTCTTTGTCTGAAAGGGGAATTTTATTTTCCTATGTTTCTTTTTATTTCACTTGAATAAAGATACAAAAATCTTACCATGTACATTATAGATGACTTAGGGAATTTCTGGGTAGGAAAATGTAAAATGAGAATTCATTACCAAGTAAGAACTGATTGAAGATGGCATTCCTGGATGACAGCTTCAGTTATAAAGTGTGTCAGCAAGCATTTTCCTCAGGAGAAAATCCTTGAAAATTATGAATTTACAACCAAAATCAACTTTAAAATTTTGCACAAAAAGGTGGTGCCTTTCTACATGTATTTTCTAGGCTTTACTTTTGGGGCCATTGCCTCCACCACAGTTTCCCATCTGGTTTTCTGATAGCACCAAGTTAGGAAAAAGACCTGTGTATACAGGACACAACATGATCTTACCCTCAGTGTTTTTCTTTCTCTAAATGCAGGAGGAGTCATCAGCTGACATCAGTGGTACGTATTCTTGGATCACCATTTTGCTAAGAAAAGAATCTTAGTGTTGAGAAAGGTGACACTTTCTTGCCTGCTTTTTCTAGAGAGCCACTCATTGGAGCTTCCTATTGGAAAATGAGGTTTGAGCAGTTTAGTGTAAAAAAAGATGGAGAGTCCAGTAAGGAACTTTTAGATGGTCTCCTCTAGCTTCTGGAAACAGGAGCGTCATTTAGATAGAATGGAATGGTGTGCATCAGGGTCAGGAGGTATTAGGGAGAGAGTCTATGTGGAGTGATTGAAGATGTCTTTGGGAATGTGTCTGCTTTTCCCCAGAAAACATCTGCAAAGCACAACACAAAGATTAATATTCTAAAAACAAATTTCATCACCACAGCACTTTTCATAGTCCATTCATCCTCTACCAGAACTGTACGTGAAGTTTAGTTTAATATTACCATCCTCAGAGATGATGCAGTGAACTTTTTATGTTCTTGTCTCCTCAGTGGAAGAGGCAAATGTGAACTCAGGAGTTGGGGAAAAGATGATGCTGTGTTCTACTGCACTGCAATCATCATAATGCCCTGGTATAAATCATTACTATGTCAGGGAGTTCTAGCACCTCTGGGTGTATGTGAAAGCATGAAAACTTATAGAAATCCCAAACACTGTCTATTGTAGTTGGATAATCTCAATGGTTGCATAACCCGGTGTTGGAGTAGGTATATTGTACAGTCAGCTGTGGTGTGGTCATGAATGTGAAACACACATAGAGAGCTTCCAGGCTTGTGTACCATGCTGAGGTCATTCCTCGGCTCCTGGTCAAAAGCAGAAAATAATCAGGGACATATTCTATTATATTTAATAACATGATTATCACATGCCTTACCTATGCTCAAAATCAGTAACACACACACCCAAGACACAGCCCCCAATAGGATCTTCAGGATCAGCTTGGGTGTTAGCCTGGTATCCATTGTTTCTGCTGGAATGTCCAGCACAACTGAGTTGGAGAGGGTCAAGTCATGCCCTAGCTGCTCTCCCGCAATGACAGGCTGTCCCAGTGCTGGAGCCAGTGTGAGCATAAGCAGCCACTGACTTCATGACATAACAAACACATTGTGTTGGAAAGGGAGAAAGGAAGGACAGACACCACATAATAAGTAGGGGTTAGCTTTAAATAGAATAATTCAGCATTTTCAAACCTTGGTTTGTCTTTAAAACAAGTTAGGAAATATATTTTGGGTAGAATTAAATTTCCTATTTTAAGAAATGTTGCTTTTTACCAAGTACAAAATGTTCTAGAAGGGATGATAAAGCTGCAGCACCTATAGATCCTAGGGAGGAAATGACCTTGGGGGAGGGATCAGGAAGGAAGTGCAAGTTAGTTGAGGTCAGTTTAGGAAGGAGGAGCCCTGAGATGCTGCCAGGGAACACAGGGAAACACTGTGTGGTGTGCCCTATTTGAGATGGATTATTTCATGTTTAAGAGTTTGCCTAGCTTGAGGACCATGGCCGTGTCTCCTATGGCCTTGCTAATGTCTTCCTTCACATTTGCCTTCCTTCACCACCATGGAGGATGGGCCAGCAGCAGCTGAGTCTGTGCTTTGAACACACCCTTCCACACACACCAGCCCCATGTCCACAGCTCCCTCAGTGGAACTCATGTGCTTATAGTGACTCTGTTTCCTAGGTGTTGAAGAACACCTGAAGGAGATTATGCCTGCACCGACATCTGAGGAAGTCACAGGCGTCCATATGGTAACCTCATCTTTTCTTCGAAATTGAAATTTTGTTTCTCTTGGTTTCTATCTGTTTCAGTTGAACTAAGATGTAAAAATCTTAACCATGTACATTATAGATGACTTAGAGAATTTCTTCATGGGCAAATGTAAAGTTCATTATCGACTAAAAAATAGTTTCACATGGCATCCACATTTACAAACTATGTCAGCAGGGATTTTCCTCTAGAGAAATGTCTTCTTGAGAAGTATTTGGAATTGTCAAAACAAAAACAAGTAAAAATCTTGTGCCTTTTCACAAATGTCTTCTTGATATCAGGGCCATTGCCTCAACCACCATTTACTATCTGCTTTTTTCACATCACTGAGTGAAGAAAAGACCTGTGCACACAGGACACAGCATGGCCTGACCTTCATAGTGTTTTGTTTTTCTCTAAATGCAGGTGGACACAGCCACAGATACAAACAGTACGTATTCTGAGATCATCTGTTTGTTTAGGGGAAATGTTAGTGTTGCAGAAGTGGTGCTGTTTTGCCTGCTTTTGCTCAGGAGTCACTCTGGTTTGAGCTTTCTGCCAGAAATGAGATTTGGGAAGTTTGGTTTTAAAAAAATTCTAAGAGTATAGTAAACAACTCAAACCATGGTACTGTCATCCCTGGAAGCAGCAATGTAATATAAGGTGGGGTAGTACATCAGAGTTGGAAGGTACTGAGGAGAGAGTCTATATGGAATGATTGTGGATGTCTTTGGGAGTGTCTGTGTATTTCCCCAGAAAACGTACTCCAATATTCAAAGCACAACACAGGATAAGTGTTCCAGAAAAATTCCATCACCACTGCACAGTTTGCTTCAATCAACACATTCATCCTCCACCACAGCTGTACCCGAAGATGAGTTTAATATCCTCAATCTTCAGGTGGACATAGTACAGAGACCAATTTCCCAAGCTCTTGATGTTTTCAATGAAAGAGGCACATGTGAACTCGGTAATGAGTGAAAGTTTAACGCCAAGGGCTGCTACACTGAATTTGTCACAAAGGCCTAGTGTAATTTCTCACTACGCCAAGTTGTTCTAGCAGTTCTATGTGCATGTGGAAGAATGAAAACCTATTCAGATCGCAGACATTATCATTATTGGATGTTCTGAATGGTCAGCTTAACCAGGGTTTGTTTGAGTAGGTACATTGTACAGTGGGCTTTAGTGTGATTGTTAATGTAAAACAAGTTCACAGGCTTTGGGTCTACAGTGGTGGGGTCGTTCCTCAGCTCTTGTTCAAAAGCAGAGAACAATCAGTGACATATTGTATTATTTTTAATAAAATAATCATTGCAAGCCTTAGAAATTCAGTAGAACCCAATCCCAAGACATAGCATCTGATAAAGTCTCAAGGCTCATCTGAATGTTAGCCTGACACCTGCTGGAATTTCACACACAGCTGGGTTGGAGAGGATGAGTGCTCCTTCTCTGTGCTGTTGGCATGATGGTCTGTCTCAGTGCTGGAGTCAGTGTGAGCATGAGCAGCAGTGAACTCCATGGTGCACACACATTGTGTTGAAAAGGAAAAGTGGAAGAACAGATATCACATGCTAAGTAGAGGTCATCTTTAAGTGGTGGGATAATTGAGTGTTTTCAAATCTTGGTTTAATTGACTTATAACAAAGAGTTAATAAAAATATTTTGGTTAGAATTAAATCTCTTTCAAGAAAGGTTGCTTCTTATTCAGTACAAAATCTTCTAGAAGAGATGATATACAGAGCAGCAGCACTTGCAGATTCTAAGAAGGAAATGACTTTGGCAGGGACCAATAAGAGGGGAAGTGAGCTCAGATGAGGTTAGGAAGGAGGAGCCCTAAGAGGGGGCCAGGGGGACACAGCCTGCACTGTGTGGTGTGCAGTTTGAGATTGGCTAGCTCATATTTGTGAGGTGGCCCGGTACTATAAAGCCAAAGGCCCTAATTCCCTTTCTTCCCTGTTCCTCTCCTGTGCCTGCTACTGTCCTCCCACACCCACCTCAAGCAATGCTACTAAATTGTTCATGAGCAACACCACCAAAGTGCTGACTGTTCCTCTGTATCCTTCTAGTTCTTTAAGTTCTGGGGTACACATTCACATCATGCAGGATTGTTACATAGGTATACACATGCCATGGTGGTTTGCTGCATTCATCCCCCCATCATCTACATTAGGTATTTCTTCTAATGTTATCCCTCCCCAAACCCCTTACCCCTGCTATCCCTCCCCTAGCTCCTCCTCCCCCCAATGGGTCCTGGTGTGTGACATTCCCCTCCCTGTGTCCCTGTGTTCTCACTGTTAAACACCCACTTATGAGTGAGAACATGTGGTGTTTTGTTTTCTGTTTTTGTGTCCGTTTGCTGAGAGTGATTGTTTCCAGCTTCATCCATGTTCCTGTAAAGGACATGAACTCATTTTTTTAATGGCTGCATAGTATTCCATGGTGTATATGTGCCACATTTTCTTTAGTCTATTATTGATGGACATTTGGGTTGGATCCAAGTTTTTGCTACTGTAAATAGTGCTGCAATAAACATGCATGTACATGTGTCTATAATAGAATGATGAATAATCCTTTGGGTGTACACCCAATAATGGGATTGCTGGGTCAAATGGTATTTCTATTTCTAGATCCTTGAAGAATTGCCACACTATCTTCTACAATGGTTGGAGTAATTTACACTCTCACCAACAGTGTAAAAACGTTGCTATTTCTCCACAACCTCTCCAGCATCTGTTGTCTCCAGATTTTTTAATGATCGCCATTCCATCTGGCGTGAGATGATATCTCAATGTAGTTTTGATTTGCATTTCTCTAATGACCAGTGATGATGAGCATTTTTTCATATGTTTTTTGGCCTGATATATGTCTTTTCTTGAAAAGTGTCTGCTCATATTCTTTGCCCACCTTTGAATGGGGTTGTTTGTTTTTTCTTGTAAATCTGTTTTAGTTCTTTGTAGATTCTGGATATTAGCCCTTTGTCAGATGGGTAGATTGCAAAAACTTTTTCCCATTCTGTTGGTTGCTGATTCACTCTAATGATGGTTTCTTTTGCTGTGCAGAAGCTCTGAATTTTAAGTAGATCCCATTTGTCTATCTTGGCTTTTATTGCCATTGCTTTTGGCATTTTAGTCATGAAGTCCTTGCCCATGCCTATGTCCTGGATGGTTTTGCCTACATTTTCTTCTAGTGTTTTTATGGCGTTAGGTTTTATGTTTAAGTCTTTAATCCATCTGGGGTTAATTTTAGTGTAAGGTGACAGGAAGGGGTCCAGTTTCTGCTTTGTGCACATGGCTGGCCAGTTTTCCCAACACCATTTATTAGGAGTCTTTTCCCATTGCTTGTTTTTGCTTGTTTGTCAAGATCAGATGGTTGTAGATGTGTGGTGTTGTCTCTGAGGCCTCTGTTCTGTTCCAGTGGTTTGTGTCTCTGTTTTGTTACCAGTACCATGCTGTTTTGATTACTGTAGTCTTGTTGAATAGTTTGAAATCTTGTAGTATAGTTTGAAGGTAGTGTGATGCCTCTGGCTTTGTTCTTTTTGCTTAGGATGGTCTTGGCTATGTGGGCTCTCTTGTGATTCCATATGAAGTTTAAAATGCTTTTTTTTCCCAGTTCTGTGAAGAAGATCATTGGTAGCTTGTTGGGGATAGCATTGAATCTATAGATTACTTTGGGCAATATGGCCATTTTCACAATATTAATTCTTCCTAGCCATGAGCATAGAATGTTTCTCCATCTGTTTGTGTCCTCTCTTATTTTGTTGAGCAGTGGTTTGTAGTTCTCCTTGAAGAGGTCCTTTACATTCTTTATTAGTTGTGTTCCTAGGTATTTTATTCTCTTTACAGCAATTGTCATTGGGAGTTTGCTCTTGATTTGGCTCTCTGTCTGTTATTGGTGTATAGGAATGCTTGTGATTTGTGTACCTTGATTTTGTATCCTGAGACTTTGCTGAAGTTGCTTACCAGTTTGAGAAGATTTGGAGCTGAGACAGTGGTGTCTTCTAGATACACAATCATGTCATCTGCAAATAGAGACAGTTTGACTTCCTTTTTTCCTAATTGAACACCCTTTATTTCTTTTTCTTGCCTGATTGTTTTGGCTAGAACTTCCAATAATATGTTGAATAGGAGTGGTGAGAGAGGGCATCCTTGTCTAGTGCCAGATTTCAAAGGGAATTCTTCCAGCTTTTGCCCATTAAGTATGATACTGGCTGTAGGTTTGTCATAAATGGCTTTTATAATTTTACGGTATGTTCCATCAACACCTAGTTTATTGAGAGTTTTTAGCATGAAGGGCTGTTGAATTTTGTCAAAGGCCTTCTCTGTATCTATTGAAATAATCATGTTGTTTTTGTCTTTGGTTCCATTTATGTGATAGATTCCATTTATGTATTTGCATATGTTGAACCAGCTTTGCATCCCTGGGATGAAGCCTACTTGCTCATGATGGATAAGCTTTTTGATGTGCTGTTACAATTGGTTTTCCGGTGTTTGATTGAAGATTTTTGTGTCGATGTTCATCATGGATATTGACCTGAAGTTTTCTTTTTTAGTTGAGTCTCTGCCTGGTTTTGCTATCAGGGTGATGTTGGCCTCATAAAATGAGTTAGGGACGATTCCCTCCTTTTGTATTGTTTGGTGCAGTTTCCGAAGGAATGGAACCAGGTCCTCTTTGTATGTTGTAGAATTTGGCTGTGAACCCATCTGGACCTGGACTTTTTTTGGTTGGTAGGCTATTGATTGCTGCCTCTACTTCAGCCCTTGCTATTGGTCTATTCAGGGTTTCAGCTTCCTCGCTGTTTGTAGTAATCTCTGGTGTTGGTTTGTATTTCTGTGGGATCAGTTGTGATGTCCCCTTTATCTTTTTTTTATTGCATCCATTTGATTCTTCTCTCTTTTCTTTTGTATTAGTCTAGCTATTGGTCTATTTTGTTGATCTTTAAAAAAAATCAGCTCCTGGATTTATTGATTTTTTTAAGGGTTTTTTGTGTCTCTATCTCCTTCATTCAGCTCTGACCTTAGTTATTTCTTGTCTTCTGCTAGATTTTGAGGGGTTTTTTTTTGGTCTTGCTCCTCTAGCTCTTTCAATTTTGATGATTGGGTGTCAATTTTAGATCTTTCCTTGTTTCTCATGTGGTCATTTATTGCTATAAATTTCCCTCTCCACACTGCTTTAAAGGTCTCCCAGAGATTCTGGTAAATTGTGTCTTCATTCTGATTGTTTTTGAAGAACATCTTTATTTCTGCCTTCATTTCATTGTTTATCCAGATGACACTCAGAAGCAAGTTGTTCAGTTTCCAAGTGTTTGCATTGGTTTGAATGCGTTTCTTATTCCTGAGTTCTAGTCTGATTGTGCTGCGGTCTGACAGACTGTTACGATTTCCATTGTTTTGCATTTGCTGAGGCGTGATTTGCTTCCAATGATGTGGTCAATTTTAGAATAAGTGCAATGTGATGCTGAGAAAAATGTATGTTCTGTGGATTTGGGGTGGAACATTCTGTATATGTCTATTAGGTCCACTTGGTCCAGCTCTGCATTCAAGTCCTGGATGTCCTTGTTAATTTTCTGTCTCCTTGATCTAATATTGACAGTGGAGGATTGGAGTCTCCCACTATTATTGTTTAGGAGTTGAAATCTCATTTTAGCTCATTAAGAACTTGCTTTATGTTTCTGGGTGCTCTTGTATTGGCTGTGCATATATTTAGGATAGTTAGCTCTTCTTGTTGGATTGATCCTTTTACCATTATATAGTGTCCTTCTTTGTCTCTATTGAAGTTTGTTGGTTTGAAGTCCATTTTATCAGATATTAGGATTGCAAACCCTGCTTTTTTTTGTTCTCCATTTTCTTGGTAAATCTTTTTTCATCCCTTTATTTTGATTCTGTGTGTGTCTTTTTATGTGACATGGGTTTCCTGAATACAGCACGTTGATGGGTCTTGACTTTTTATCCAGTTTGCCAGTCTGTGTCTTTTGATTGGGGCATTTAGGCCATTTACATTCAATGTTAATATTGTTATGTTTTAATTTGATTCTGCCATTTTGTTACTGGCTGGTTTTCTTGTCTGTTAGTTGACTCATTTTCTTCATTGCATTTTTGGTCTTGGTCAACTGGTTTGCTTTTGCAGTGGCTGGTACCTGTTCCTTTCCATCTTAGTGTTTCTTTCAGGAGCTCTTGTAAGGCAGGTCTGGTGGTGACAAAAATCTCTCAGTATTTGCTTGTCCATAAAGGATTTTATTTCTACTTCACTTACAAAGCTTAGTTTGGCTGGATATGAAATTCTGAGTTGAAAGTTCTTTTCTTTAAGGGTGTTGAAAATTGCCCACCACTCTCTTCTCACTTGTAGGGTTTCTGCTGAGACATCCACTGTGAGTCTGATTGGCTTCCCTCTGTGGGTGACCTGACCTTTCTCTCAGGCTGCCCTTAGCATTTTTTCTTTCATTTCAACCCTGGTTAATCTGATGATTGTGTGCCTCTTCTTGAGGAATATCTTTGTGGAGTTCTCTGTATTTCTTGAATTTGAGTGTTGGTCTGCCTTGCTAGCCTTGGGAAGTTCTTCTGGATAATATCCTGGAGTGTTTTACAGCTTGGATTCATTCTTCCCATCATATTCAGGTACACTTATCAAGTGTAGATTAGGTCTTTTCACATAATCCCATAGTTCTTAGAGGCTTTGTTCACTTCTTTTCATTCTTTTTTCTCTTGTCTTGCCTTCTCTTTTTATTTCATTGAGTTAATCTTCAATCACTGATATCCTTTCTTCTGTCTGATCAATTCGGCTATTAAAACTTGTGTTTGCTTCATGCAGTTCTCGTGCTGTTTTTTTCAACTCCATCAAGTCGTTTATGTTCTTCTCTAAACTGGTTATTCTGGTTAGCATTTTTGTCTAACCTTTTTTCAAGGTTTTTGGTTTCTTTGCATTGAGTTAGAACTTGTTCTTTTAGCTCAGAAAGGTTTGTTATTATCCCCCTTTTGAAGCCTGTTTCTGTCAATTCATCCCACTCTTTGTTGGTCATGTTGTGTTCCCATGTTGTTGAGATGTGATACCTTGAAGGAGAAGAGGTGTTCTGGTCTTTGATGGTTTCATATTTTTTGCACTGTTTTTTTCCCATCTTCGTGAATTTACGTGGTTGTGGTGTCAGGGAGCTGCTTGATGAGGTCGCTTGTTTGCCTGTCAAGGTGCGACTGGGTTTCTAGGGACTCCTTCTGGTTACTAGGGAAGCTTCCTATGTCTTTTTTGTTTATACTAGGAGATTGGGCCCACCTTTTCTGACGACCTGTAGGCACTGCTGGGTGGTCAAGAATGCCATCCATTGCTACATAAGCTTCCTCTGTTAAAACATGTAGCCCAGTCCCACCCTTCCAATGGTGGGTTGTGCCATTCCTCCACTGGGCTTAATCATTCAGAGCTCAGCTCAGACTGTGGCACTGGCTGCACAACCCCCGAAAGTCAGAGCTTCAGCCCTCTGGGGCTTGTAGGGGAGGGTAGGGACCCACCCAACTTCACCCGGCTGTCTTCTTTCAGCTTCCTCTCTCTCAGGTCACAAGGTAGGGGCCAGCCGAGCTACTCAGTCCGTCCTCCCACTTACAGCTCCCTCTCCCTGGGCAGAGAGAGGGGACAGTAGCTCGGTCCACAGGATCTCCCCACCGGCTTTTGGTCTTATGCATCTGTTTAGGTCTGTGCACCAATTCAACTTTACGCTTGTAATTCCTGGTGCTTGACTGGCATTCTGATGTTCGTATATTAGAGAGCAGTAGGACTGGTGGAGGTAGACGGGGAGAAAGGAAATGGAATTCATGAGGAGAACAGAAACAGGCCCTAAGGCGGAGGAGGGAGGGAGTTCCACATCATGTACAACATTGTGACAAGGGTGGCTGCCTCTTGGAGGAACAGAATGACACGGTTTTTCCTCCATTGCCTCAGTTATGAAATGAGAGGGCTGGGAAGGTATGTGGGAAGTCGGGGTCCTTTTCTCATAGCATAAAGGAAATACGGCTGTGGAGAAGGCTCCAGAAATGAGCACATCAGAGCCTTTGGGGTTGGCTCCACATCCCCAAGACAGTGGATCCGAGTGGTTCTCTCAACTCTAACCCTCCCCTTTCCTTCTTATGGCCACCCCATCGCCATTGTTTCTCTGGACACTCAGATGCTTTTTTCACAAAATTGGAAGACTCTGTTACAGGCAGGCATCAGCAGGTAATTGATCTCCTTTTATATCATCTCTCTCTTACTCTCTTTGACTCATGAACTGCTTTTTCAGCTCTTGTCCTTTTTCTCTTCCCCTCTTTGTGATTCTTCTCCTGAAGGACCTGATCTCATCTTACAGTTGAGGTCTTTGGGTTTTCAGTGTTGATAAAATCCCTCTCCAGCCCTGCTGCTAACTAACTTGGCATTGCTCTGTTTACTGACCCCCAGGCTGTAGCTTTGAATCTTGCTGAACAACCCTACTACAGGGTCCAAGGAGGGAGCCGGGCTGGGTTTCAGTAGAGCTGGACCCCACCCTGCTGGAGGAACCCCCAGTGACATCTGGGTCTGCTCTGGGCACCCCCTTCACAGTGTGCTGCACTGGTGTCTCTGGACATGCACGGTTCTCTTTCTCCCAGGTGGAAGAAAATTCTCCTGAACCTGCAAAAGAAGCAGCAGAAGATCTGAAGGTGGTGATGTCAGTTTGCAGCTGGCAGAATGACGAGGGGGAAGCAGACAAGTGCCTGTGTTCTTCATGGCTATGCTTAGTTTGTTGTCTTACCAGGAAAACCATGAAGCCCAAGAACACCAGGCAGCATGCCCAGAATTTGCGAAATATGTTAGAAATCTCTGAAGGCAAATAAAGGATGCCCTGAGAACATCCTCCAGGAACAGACACCGACTCCATAGCAAAAGCCTGCTGGGCTGAGCCCTCCACAGGCTGTTTAGTGAGGGAGATGCTTAGGTTTTGATTGGGCCACCATGTATGAGATTCCAAGGGCTGTGCTCTGTGTAATTTGTCTGCAGTGACACTTAAGCTCATCAACATCTCATTTAGGGTGAACCAGCTCTGTTTCCCCAGCCCCTTTAAGCCAACAGGGAGCATCACTAGTTCATCATGAGGAGACAGTAGGGTTGACCATGTATCCCCCGGTTCAGGACTTCTAGGAAAGTGTGAGTGGGGTGGAGATACTCCCAGTCTCCTTGTCACATCAGCATGCAGCCCACCCAGCTCAGTATTGCAGGCCAGTGGGTACTCAGTAGGTCCTGGCCTTAAACAGGAAACACGGAAGGATCCGGGAAGCACTGAGGTGTGCCCAGTTCCAGGGATCCTTCAGCTCCTGTGGAGCCCTGGGGGCCTGGGGTGGCCTCAGGGCTTTATTTTTCAAGATCAGGTTGGAGGCTTCTACGTGTAGAGAGCACTGTTTGGGCATCGGTGGTTCTGTGTCTGTGCCAAATGCCAACAAGGCAAAGCCCTGAAGACATTTCAGGGCTGTGTTCACTTGTGAGGGATTGAGGGCAGGATTCAGGGAGCCTCTGTTTTTAAAATATATTTTCCAAACTTTAAATAAGGTACACATATGAATGTGTGTTTGTGTCAATATACACACTGCTTTTTACTATTTCAAATATATGTCTTTGTAACCTTTTATGCTGGAATATACTAAAGTGAGAAATTTATGTCGTACTGAAGCATAATGATTTTAAAAATTACAATGCAGGGCAGGTGTGGTGGCTCAAGCCTGTAATCCCAGCACTTTGGGAGGTGGAGGCGTGGGCAACATATTGAGACCTCATGCCTACAAAGAAAAAAATTTTTTTGATTAGCTGGGTGTGGTCGCATACATCTGGAGTCCCAGCTACTTGGGAGGCTGAGGGATGAGGATTACTTGAGCCCAGGAGGTTGAGGCTGCAGTAAGCCATGACTGTACCACTGCATTCCAGCCTGGGTGACAGAGTGAGACCCTCTTTAAAAAAAAAGTTTATTAATATCACTTAGAAATCTAGTTGTTCATTACATAACTAAACCAGTTTATAGCAGAAATAAGCACTTGGAGGGAAACGTTACATTTTCACTACAGGCCTTGAAGGCTTAGCCACCAGCTGTGGTCTTTTCAGGGTTTTGTGGTTCCTAGTTCCAGAGATATCACTTGCTTTAGTGCAAGGAGTGAAGAGTTCTTTAGGTGACGGCTGCTAGGCCCACGTTTGCCTTTGTCTTTGCTTCTTGTAAGCCTTGTGTTGATCAAGTTCAGTTGTGTATTAGTGTACTAACTGTTTTGAGCTTCTCCAAGCATGTGTAAGCAATTTGAGAGAGGCTTCATACGTGCAGGGGATTTGAGAGAAGCCTTTTAAAGATGTTTTGTTGGGTGGGTCAGGTGAGGAAGATAACATGGGGCAAGAAGAAGTTAATAAAACCACTAGCCCTTCACCACCTAACTTGCGATTTACAGACACTGAGCACATTGCGGGTTGAGAACGTACTTGGTCCTTTTTGTAGCCTTGTGCTGTGCTCTCTGGAGCAACGAGCGTGCTGCTTTTTCTCATCATTTTGCTTCTTGTAGATTGTTGTTCTTGATGCTGGAAACCATTTTGAAGACAAGACTAAATAGTGACCTATGTCACACTACTTTATTAGAAAATGAGAAACTTACATTACTAACAAGCTTGGAAGATTTTTCTGTCCTGCAATGACCTGTGTTTCCCTCGTCTTTACCTTGCTACTCTGCTTTATTCTCCTTTTCTGTTGCAGTAGTTATAATGCCAGCTTTTGAGATTTCTTTGTCCTCCTTTTTTCTTTATATCTGCCAGCATTCAAATTGCCATTTCTATTAAGGGATGAAATTCAAAAATTTATTTCTATGTATTAATCCTGATACAATTTCACTCAGATCTCAGTTTAACATTTTGAGTACAGAGTAGTCACCTAGACGTGCCACTCAGTATACAGCACTGTGTTTAGAAATTGGGGGAGCCATCAAATATTAGCCTCTGCTCTCTGAGACCTCAGCCAGATGCAAAGTAGAGATTCAGAACCACATTTCACATTGTGTTATGTACACCCAGCAGTACCAGAGTTTGCCTGGGAATTACGGGAGTCAGAAATTTTACTCTGAGGCAGGTATGGCTGAAGCTTTATGAAAAAGAGATGCGGCCTGTGTAGACCTTAGATGTGGGAGGAGGAGGACGTGTCAGGAAGCAGAAACAGTATCAGCAAAGGTGCTGCTGTGAGGCAGGTGGGCAGTGTTTGTGCAACAGCCAGGGGTTTTGTGTGGCAGGTTTACAGCACCTGTGGGAGGCTGTGTTGATAAATAAGCCCAGAGAAGTAGGCTGGAGCCTACTTAAGGTAAAAGTATTCATGGCTTTGAAAGCCAACTGAGTAGTATAAATAGAAACTATAAATAGTAGCACATTTATTAAGGACAGCTTTTGCTGCTGAAGCGCTCTTAAATTTTTTTGATTGTGTAATTGGTGGATAAAGAATTATTAACCTGAATGTATTCGATCTTCAAGTGTTTTAGTACGCTAGATCATTGGAGGTGAAATGACTAAGTCAAAGGCAATGAATGTTTCTGAGACTCTTAATGTTAATTGCAAACTTAACCTGTAAAAAAGCAGCGCCAGCTTAGACAGTGACTTGAGAGTTCTTGTTTTATCTTGTCCGTGTTGAGCTGGGTGTTACAACATTGAAACCCTCTGCAGTGTCCTCTCTGTCTCTCTTCTCCCCCCCCACCTTCCTCTGCCCCTTCCTCCCTTTCTTCCTTTTACTTCTTTTACCATGGGTCGGCAATACTTTTTTGATAGAGATAATTATTTCCCACACCATTTTCTGAAGGGCCTACTCTCTTCCCATTTATTTGTGATGACACATTTGTCCTACCCTAAGCTTTGATAACATGTTAGGATCTTTCTGTTCTGTCCTTTAAAGAGGTAAATTTTTTGTAATGACTTATAACTGACAAGTTATAATAGATTTCTCATGTCAAATATAAAAATGGGCTGGGTGCAGTGGCTTATTCTTATAATCCCAGCACTTTGGGATGTCAAGGCAGGTGGATAACTTGAGTCTAGGAGTTAGAGACCAGCCTGGACAACATGGTGAAACCCTGTCTCTACAAAAGAAAAAAAAATAGAAAAATTAGCCAGGCACAGTGGTGGATGCATATAATCCCAGTTACTCGGGAGGCTGAGATGGGAAGACGGCTTGAGAGTGGAAGGTGAAGATTGACAGAATGAGACTTTATTTCAAAAAGAAATTGTACACTTTATTGAATCATTTATGTCTGATCGTTATTTTTGATCACAAATTGTTTAGTTCACTACTTTAAAGCCTGCTTTATTTTTTCTTAATTTTATTGACTCATTTGTGCCTTAGTCTTTTTCATTATAATTTATTTATTGTTTAGTCACTACCTTAGAGCGCGTTTTCTTTTTCTTTTTTAAAAAATTTATTATACTTTAAGTTCTGGGGTATATGTGCAGATCTTGCAGGATTGTTGCATAGGTACACACACGCCATGGTGGTTTGCTGCCTCCATCCCTCCGTTACCTACATCAGGAATTTCTCTTAATGTTACCCCTCCCCAACCCTCACTTTCCCTTCCCTAGCCCCACATCCCCCAACAGACCCTAGTGTGTGATGTTCCCCTCCGTGTCCATGTGTTCTCATTCTTTAACACCCACCTATGACTGCGAACATGTGGTGTTTGGTTTTCTGTTCTTGTGTCAGTTTGCTGAGAATGATGGTTTTCAGATTCATCCATGTCCCTGCAAAGGACATGAACTCATCCTTTTTTATGGCTGCATAGTATCCCATGGTGTATATGTGCCACATATTCTTTATCCAGTCTATTATTGATGGGCATTTCGGTTGGTTCCAAATTTTGCTATTGTAAACAGTGCTGCAGTGAACATACATGTGCATATGTCTTTATAACAGTCATCCTGTGTGACTCACCAGGTCCGGCTCCTGCCTGTGGTAGACACCTTTCCAGGCCCATCATTGGCTTTCTCGCATCCTCTTCCAGCCCAGAAAGTTTTCAAGTTGGCCTCTCTGGGCCCAGCTCTTTCTCCTGGCTGCATCTACAGTCCCACCTCCCGCCTTGCAACAACCACATTTGGCCCAGCTCCTGCCCAGCTCCTCGCAGCCTCTGTAGGCCCCAGCCTTCCTCAAGTTGGTCTTTCCGGGCCCACCTTCAGCTCCCGGCTGCCTGGACAACCCAGCTCCTTCCTGACAACACCCTCTCCAGGCCCAGCTCTTGCCCTCGATATAGGCCTCCCCAAGATGTTTCTGCCTGCCTGCCTCGTGGCAGCCTGTAAAGGTGCAGCTCCTGGCTTTCCGATGCCCTCGTTAGGCACATCTCATCCCTTGCCATGGCCTTTCCAGGCCGACAGAGGCTCCTGCTTTTCATCAGTCTGCAGGCCCAGCTCCTGTGTCCCAGTGGCCTCTGCGGGCCCAGCTCATTTCTCACTAGTTCTTGGAACCCTTTTGGTGGTCTCTCTGGGCCGAGCTCATGCCTCTTGTGGCCTCTCCAGGCCCAGGTGCTGCCTCCTGGCGTCCACTCCAGCTGAGCTCTTCCTCCTGGCTTTGTCTATAGGCCCCCCACCTGCCTCACAACAACCTCTGTGAACTCAGCTCCTTGGTAGGCCCGAAAAGGTTCTCAAGTCAAGCTCTCCAGGCCCATCCAGCTCATGCCTCACAGTGGCCTCTCTAGGCTCAGCTCCTGCCCTCTGATGGCATCTCTGACTTGAGTAAGCCAGGCCCCAAACTTACTGAAGTCAGCTTCTGTCAGCCGGGCTCCAGCCTCCTCCTGGTGGCCTTGGAGGCCAAATGTTCCTGAGGTCGGCCTCTCCAGGCCCAGCTCCTGCCCTCTCAGCTGTCTCTCAGGTCACAAAACATCCTCACATTGGCCCCTCCAGGGCCAACTCCTGCCTCCCAATGACCTCATTCAGCCCAGCTCCTGCCTCCCATCAGCCTCTCCAGGTTCAGCCTCTACCTCCCTCATGGCAGCCTCCCCAGGCCTAGGTCTTCCTGGCCACTTCTACAGACCTAGGTCCTATCTCATGATAGCCTCTTTTGGCTCAGATCCTGACGGCCTTTCCTTTGTAGGCCTGAAGCTTCCTCAAGTGGAGCTTTCCAGGCCTACCTTCTGCCTTCCAGTGGCCTGGATAGGACCAACTACAGTGGCCTCTCTGGCCCAGCTCTGGCCTCCCCACAGCCTCCCCAGGACCAGCTGTTTCTTGGCAATGGCTTCCCCAGGCCAAATTCCTGCCTATCTCCCAGCTTAATCCACAGGCCCAGCTCGCACTGGCCCATTGAGGCCCAGTTCATGGGTCTGGTGGCCTCTGGGCCCAACTCTGGCCTCACGCTGGTCTCTAGTATAGGCCTAGTTCCTCCTTTGCACTGGACTGTCTAAGGCCCGCTCATGCCTCTGATGGACTCTCCTGGGCCAGCTCCTGTCTCCCAGTGGCCTCTCCAGGCCCAAAGCGTCCTCCACTTGGCCTCTCCAGACCCAGCTGCTGCCTGTGGTGGGCCCCTCCAGGCCCAGCTCTTGGCCTCAGCATGGCCACCTCTCTGGCCAAGCTCCTGTGTTTTTTGCAGCATGTATCTACTGGCCCAGCTCTGGCTTCCCAGTGGCCTCTTTAGGCCAAGCTGGTGCCTCCTTGTTGGCGTTATCATGCTCAATGTTGGCTTTCTGGCATTTTCTTCTGGCACAGGATGTTGTCAAGTGACCTTTCCAGACCCAGTTCTTCATCCTGGCTACATCTACAGGCCCAACTCCTGCCTCACAACAATCACATTTTGCCCAGCTCCTGCCCCACAACAATCACATTTTGCCCAGCTCCTGCCCATCTCCTGGCAGCCTCGGTAGGCCACAGTCTTCCTCAAGTCCTGCATTCCTCACCCACCTTTGGCCTCTCAGTGGCCTGGACAGATCCAGCTCCTGCCTGATGACAGCCTCTCCAGGCCCAGCTTTTACCCCACGTGGGCCTTCTCAGGCCTAGTTACTCTTGCCTCTCTCATGGCGGCCTCCCCAGGCCCAGCCTCACAGTTGTCTTCTCTGGATTCAGCTTTTTAGGTCTTTGATGGTTAACAGCATTCAAAAGCTTAAAGCTTCTCTGGATTCTTATTTGTTCACTTCACAGCGGTGTGCATTGGCAAAACACGTCTCTACTTTTAACCTTGAGAGTGGATTTCTATCAGATTTATAACAAATTCTGCCTTTGTTTTTCACAGTGGTGTCTGTTTTATTTAGTGTCTCGGGTTTTCTTGTCTTCTGGGGGTTCAGAGGAGAATGGGTCTCTTCTTGGGCTGTTAGTTTCTGCCCTGGACATAGCACCTTCTCATTTCATGTGTTTTGTTTTTATGTTTTTTGCAGTTACCTTTATTTCCCTTATCTTTTTGTTTTCACCCAGGCTGGAGTGTTGTTATGTGATCATGGCTCACTGCGGCCTTGGCCTTTCAGCATCAACTGATCCTCACAACTCAGCTTCTTGAGTAGCTGAGAGACTACAGGAGCATGCCATCATCCCTGACTAATTTCTGATTTTGTTGGAGAGGTTGGTTCTCACTCTGTGGCTGGCCTTAAAGTTTGGGACACAAGGAATCCTCTTGCCTGGGCCTCTCAACATGCTGAGATTATGAGCTTGAGCCATCATGCTTGGCCTGCCATTTTCTTGAAGTATTAAGAATTTATTATTAATATATTATGATTACATATATTTATGAACATACAGATACTTTAAATAGTTTTCTTGGGTACCAATTTTTTTCTTTTCCTTTTGAGGAAAGGTACTGCTTTGTCATGTAGGTTGAAGTGCAGTGGTGTGATCTCAGCTCACCGCAACCTCTGCCTTCTTGGCTTAAGCGATCCTCCCACTTAGCTTCCTGAGAAGCTGGGACCCCAAGTACAAGCTACGATGCCCATCTGATTTTTATATTTGTTGTAGAGATGGAGTCTCATCATGTTTCCCAGGCTGGTTTAAAACTCCTGGGTTCAAGTGATCCTCCCCCTCAACCTCCCACTGTGCTGGGATTATAAGTGTGAGCCACTAAATCTGGCCTGCCATTTTCTTTTCATGCATAATTAAGAGTTTACTTTTTAGGCCAGGTGCGGTGGCTCACGCCTGTAATCCCAGCACTTTGGGAGGCCAAGGCTGGTGGATCATGAGGTCAAGAGATCGAGGCCATCCTGGTTAACATGGTGAAACCCCGTCTCTATTAAAAATACAAAAAATTAGCTGGGCATGGTGGCACGTGCCTGTAATCCCAGCTACTTGGGAGGCTGAAGCAGGAGAGTTGCCTGATCCCAGGAGGCGGAGGTTGCCCTGAGCCGAGATCGCGCCGTTGCACTCCAGCCTGGGTAACAAGAGCGAAACTCCGTCTCAAAAAAAAAGTTTACTTTTTAATTAGCATACTATAAATATGTGTAGATACTTGTGTGTGTACATTCATATGTGAATATATCAGTGTATATATTTTCACAGTACATACACACACACACACACACACATTGTAAAAGAGACAGTTGAATATCTAGAAATTGATAAACTTCTTACAGCTTTTGAAACCACCCTTAGCACAGACATGAAAGAAGTACAAAGTATTCTTATTAATGACCGTGGACCAAGATGACCATGAGTCAATAGTACTTTGCACCTCAACTACCTTCTAGCAGACCATCTCAAAGGGCTAGATATATCTGAGCATCATATCCTTTCACATAGATTAGGATGCTTTGTAATTATTAATTCTCTTGAGACATCAGTGTAATCCTCATCAGTGTGAAATCAAACTATTTCCCAATTCAGAGTATTGAATAGCAACTTTGGTAAGGAAATAGTTAATGCATTTGGTTTGTTAGGACAAGTTCCTGGCCTAAGCAGATGGAATATTGCAGAAGTGTGTGTGTGTGTGTGTGTGAACATTCTTGTGCACAGATGTCTGGGTGGAGGTAGGGGGTTGATAAAGCCGGCAAGGGGCAGGCTTCTGGGAGAAGGCACTTGTTTTGGCAGCAGCTGTGTAACTCTAGTTAGGAAATAATTGTAAGCCTCAGTTTTCTCTTAAGGAAAATAATGATTATAATTCTTCCCTTGATGCGTTGGTTAGGTGGTCCACTATATGCCAAATATCTAGTATATGATAGGTGCTGAATAAATACTGCTTTCTGTAGCTCATTCTTAATCACTTTAATTTTAAAAATAGAATGACTACTGCTTTTATAAAAATTATTTGTAATTATTATATAATTACAAATATATAATAATTATTATATTATATATAATATATAATATATATATTATAATATATAATATGTATTATATATAATATAATATATATAATACATATTATATATTATAATATATATATTATATATTATATATAATATAATAATTATTATGTAAAATTTAAATCGTATAGAAAAGTATGAAGAAGGCTGGGTGCCATAGCTCACACCTGTAATCCCAGCACTTTGGGAAGGCAGGGTAGGAGGATTGCTCAAGGCCAGGAGTTTGAGACTAGCATGAGCAACATAGCAAGACTTCACCTCTAAAAAATTAAAAACCATTTACTATAATGTGCACCTTTAGTCCTAGTTACTGAGGAGACAGGCCCGTGGATCAATAGAACCCAAGAGTTTGAGACTGCAGCCTGGACAACAAAGTGAGATTCTGTCAAGAGAGAGAGAAGCAAGAAACAAATCATGAACTCTTAACATTAGGTGACGTGGCTGGGCACAATATCTCATGCCTGCAGTCCCAGCACTTTGAAAGGCTGAGGTGGGCGGGATCACTTCAAGTCAGGAGCTCAAGACAGGTCTGGTCAACATGATGAAACCTTGTTTCTACTAAAAAAAAATTAGCTGGGCATCATGGTGGGCATCTGTAATCTCAACTACTCATCTGTAATCTCAACTACTTGAGAGGCCAAGGCACAAGAATTGCTTGAGCCTGGGAGGTGGAGTTGCAGTGAGCCAAGAGTGCACCATTCCACTCCAGCCTAGCCAACAGAGTGAGATTGTCTCAAAAAAAAAATTAGGAGATAATTAATTCATACCTCTTTTTGTGCAAGTAGGTAGTTAAATAGATTAATGGATTAAAAGTATATTTCTATGTATTTTAGTTTAAGTGTATATAACTTTCATTTTGCTTGATAAAAGAGAAGCTGAAGAAATTAAGGTGGGAGAATTTGTGAGCTTCAGATAAACGCCTATGTGTAAGTGACATATTTTCATTCAACGTTTATTAAAATTATGAAAAAAGATAAAAGCGTCATGATTCTTTTTAATCTGTAGTTTCTCTTTTTACCCACATCTGCTGTATTTTTGAAATTGGTGCATGTTTGAGAGTTTCTGTTTAATGCGTGTGTACCTGGATGACATCTTTCTTGGGAGAATGTTCTTGATTCATTTTTCTTTTCTTCGGTTCTTCCTCTAAGTTCTGACTCTGTTGTCATCTGGTTTTGGCTGGGGCTATGGGAAGGTCTGAGGCTGGCTAGAGGTTCTTCTCATATGTGCATTATGTTTTTCTGCCGAAAGGCCAGTAGAGTACTTTCTTTATCATTGAAGTTCATTAGCTTAGCCAGGGTTGGCTCTAGGCCAGTCATTCTGTATTAGTTTTTACAGGTATGTGGCGTGACCTTTGACTATTCATTCCTTCCTTTCCTTCTTTTTCACTCTATCTCCTTTCCCTTCCTCCCTCCCTTTCCTCCTTCCATTCTTCTTTTTCTCTCTCCTTTCCTTTTTCTTTCATTTTTCTTTCTCTCTCTGTCTCTTTCTGCCTCTTTCTCTCTTTCTTTCTTTTCTTTTTCTTTTCTTTCTACAGGGCCTTGCTCTTTGATCCAGGTTCTAGAACACAGTAGTGTCATCATAGCTCACTGCAGCCTGAAACTCTTGGGATCAAAAAATCTCCCTGCCTCTGCCTTCCCAGTAGCTGGGACTGCAAGTATGCACCACCATAGCTGGCTGTGTTTTGTTTCTTTTGTAGTGGGGTTTTGTTGTTTTGCCCAGGCTTTTCTTGAACTCCTGGCCTCAAGCTACCCTCCCACCTCACCCTCCTAAAGCACAGGGATTATAGGCGTGAGCCACTGTGCCCAACCCTGGTTTTTTCTTTTTTTATTGCCTTTTAGGTTTGGGGGTACACGTGCAGAACTTGCAAGATAGTTGCATAGGTACACACATGGCAGTGTGTTTTTCTGCCTCCCTCCCCTTCACCCACATTTGGCATTTCTCCCCAGGCTGTCCCTTCACAGCTACTCCCACCGCTGTCCTTCCCCAATTCTCCCTAATAGACCCCAGTGTGTAGTACTCCCCTGTGTCCATGTTTTCTCATTTTTCACCACCCACATATGAGCAAGAATATGCGGTATTTCATTTTCTGTTATTGAGTCAGTTTCCTGAGAATGATGGTCTCCAGATTCATCCATGTCCCTATGCAGGACACGAACTCATCATTTTTGATTGCTGAATAATATTCCATGGTGTATATGTGCCACATTTTCCCAGTCCAGTCTGTCATGGATGGGCATTTGGGTTGGTTCCAGGTTTTTGCTATTGTAAAAAGTGCAGCAATGAACATTCGCTTGCATGTGTCCTTATAGTAGAACGATTTATAGTCCTTTGGATATATACCCAGTAATGGGACAGCTGGGTTAAATGGAATTTCTATTTCTAAGGCCTTGAGGAATCGCCACACTGTCTTCCACAATGGTTGAACTAATTTACACTCCCACCAACAGTGTAAAAGTGTTCCTATTTCTCCACATCCCCTCCAGCATCTGTTGTCACCAGATTTTTTAATGATCGCCATTCTAACTGGCGTGAGATGGTATCTCAAGGTAGTCTTGATTTGCATCTCGCTAATGACCAGTGATGATGAGCATTTTTTCATGTTTTTTGGCCTCATGTATGTCTTATTTTGTAAAGTGTCTGTTCATATTCTTTGCCAATTTTTGAATGGGCTTTTTTTTTTTTTTCCTGTAAACCTGTTTGAGTTCTTTGTAAATTCTGAATATCAGCCCTTTGTCAGATGGGTAAACTGCAAAAATGTTTTCCAATTCTGTTGGTTGCTGATTCAATCTAGTGACTGTTTCTTTTGCCGTGCAGAAGCTGTGGAGTTTGATTAGGTCCCATTTGTCTATTTTGGCTTTTGTTGCCAATGCTTTTGGTATTTTGGTCATGAAGTCCTTGCCTAATCCTATGTCCTGAATGGTTTTGCCTAGATTTTCTTCTAGGGTTTTTATGGTGCCTGGTCTTATGTTTAAGTCTTTAATCCATCTGGAGTTAATTTTAGTGTAAGGTGTCAGGAAGGGGTCCAGTTTCTGCTTTCTGCACATGGCTAGCCAGTTTTCCCAACACCATTTATTAAACAGGGAATCCTTTCCCCATTGCTTG
>CM052649.1:121642333-121719340 GCA_028533165.1 Leontopithecus rosalia
GGTAATGGCGGACTTCCCCCCTACACCGAGCTGCACCATTGTGGGTTCAGCTGTGCCTGCAGTGAAACTCTCAACCCTGAGCGTATCGAATTGCTATTTTGTTTGTCCCTGTGGGGGTGGGACCCGCCAAGCCTGATTACCTGGCTTTCTGCCTCAGAGCCCTTTTTTTTTTAAGTTGAACAGTTGACTCTCTCCCAAGTGTTTTAGTCACCTGCTGATAGGGCATCGGGATCTGTGTGATTTCCCATGCAGCGACCCACTGCGCCAGCTCAAAAGTCGCTTCCCGGGAATCTCCTGGTCTGGCTCACCGTCCAAGTCCCATTTAATCAGATGGATATGCTAATCTGCCCTCCCAAATCTCAGATTGCTGGTTTAACCAGGCACCCAGACCAGTGCATTTTGTGCAGAGTGCCACTGCACTGAAGCACCAGCCAAAGCGGCCACGCCAGCCAAAACAGCTGCGCTGGCTTCCCATGTCTCTCCTACACCTGGGAATTTCCCTGTTCTGTGGGCAATAAAGATCTGTCTGGAAACGTGGCTTGGACTCACCCTCTGTTCCTTCACTGAGAGCTGCAATCCTGAGTTGCTCCTAGCACGCCATCTTCCCACTGCTCCATATTCCAATACTTGTTATTTTTTAATCTTTTTGTTAATAGCCAGTCTAACATGAATGAGGTAATATCTCATTGTGGTTGTGATTTGCAATTTCCTAATGATTAGTCATGTTAAGTATAGCGTTTGGCAAATCCTATTTGCAAAAATTAGCAGCACTGCATCACTACACTCATCTTCTTGGAGCATTTGCTGCTGCTTTTCCCATCCTTCCTGAAGTTTTTCATGATTATCACTATCTACCACAAAAAAGAAAAAAAAAAAGACCATGGTCTGGAAGTTATGCCTGAAGAAGAGCCTAATTTTATCTTGACCACCAACATCCTGCACAGTTAAACTAACGGTCGTGTTCACGTTAAAAACAATGGTAGGCATGGTGGTGACTATGTCCCCCTAACTTCCGTTTCTACAGCAGCATCCAGTCCAACCATCCAAAGGTGCGTATGCTTCTTGACCAAGCCAGGGAAGAGAGGAGTTGGCAAGGCCCAGCAGCAGTGGTATTCTCCACATGCAGGTGCAGCAGGTGTTCAGGGGAGTCCCCTCTCACCCTGCAGGCACACAAGAGGGAGGTGAGGAGCTGGGAAGAAAGAGGATGACAGGGGCGGCTCTTTGGGAGAATCCGAGGCAGAGTTCTCATGGTGGCACCTGCTCCGGAGGGTGCGGCCCCTCCAAAGTGGGTGGAAGAGCCCAGCCTTTTCAAATTATTCCTCCTATGTCTTTTGGAAACTGTGTCTATGATAAGAGATCTGCTATCAGTTGAATTGTCACACTTGCTTTTCAATAATTTGGGTTATTTACAATAGTTTTCTTTCTTATGTTGCCTTTTTACTGTCCCTACAATTCTTTTTCTGGAACTCCTGTTGGAAGCTGTCAGAACCTCTCAGTCTATCTGTACACCTCTTATCTGTTCTTCTTTTTTAAAGGATGGGATCTTGCTATGTTGCCCAGGCTGGTCTCTAACTACTGTGCTCAAGGAATCCTCCCGCCTCCGCTTCCCAAAGTGCTAGGATTACAGAGGTGAGCCAATGAGCCTGGCCATCAGCTCTTCTCTTTCTCTGTGTTCCTTGATCTCTCTGTTCTGTCTTATGGGAGCCCTCATTGTTCATCAGCCCAGTGATTAATGCAGTCTTTGAACAATCCCACCAATAGTTTTTTCTCATATTGCATTTTTGTTTCAAAAATAATATATTTTAGTTCCAAGAGGTTATATTGCTTTTTTAAGGCTAACTATTCTTGTTTAATTTCTACTTATTTTGTTTTAATAATATCTTGTTCTTTTTTGGCTTTATTGAAAGGAAAGTACTATGGCTTCTGTCCTTTTCTTAAATTGTGGTAAAATAAACATACAACTGACCATCTTAATCATTTAAGTGTATGGTTCAGCAGTGTTAAGTATATTCACATTGCTGGGTTCCTTTGTCTTTTTAAATCTTTTTTTAAATAAACACATGAGATTTTATTTTACTCATTAATGATGGAATCAGGCAGGCACTATAACCTGAAGAACAGATATATTTATAGATTACAAATGTTGAAATGAATGTATAAATTGAGACAAACTGGGTTTTCCATAGGGGTGGGAAATCAGCTGGATGTCTACCCGACAGGACAGAATTTGCACGTCTATTGTCTATGGGAATATTTTGCATTGCTATCAGTAACTGAAAATATAATAGTTGTAAAAGACAATGAAAGATTAGAATCTGAATGTACTGCAGGGCTATCCTTTAGACAACACCAGGTTTTCCACTGAAGTACAAGTCCATTTTTTGTTTGTTTTACAAACCCTATAGCATGTCTTTCCTTTGACAGCCAAGGGGCCAGGGCCCTATTTATAAACAAATAACCTAGATGCCAGGACTCCTGGGTTTACTATTAAACATTCTTTTTTTAGTTTTAATTTTTTGTGTATTTAAAGGGTACAAGTGCAGTTTTGTTACATGGATATATTACATGGTGGTGGAGTCTGGGCTTTTCATACAGCTGTCACCCAAATAATATGCATTGTACACATACGGTAAATTTTTTTTCCCTACCCAACCACCACCCAATCATTCATCCATTCATCCACCATCCACCTACCACCCATCCACCCACCCATCCATCCACCCAACCATCCACCCATCATCCCTCCCACCCAGACATCCCTCCCACCACCTACTCTGTGCCAGGCATTGTTCCAGGATATATATGGAGACACAGCAGTGACCAAGACATACCTGGTCAACACCTTGTGGTTTCTGAACCAGTGAGGACACTCTCCATCCTCACATTACCTAATCCTCCATAGGGATTAGGTAATTTTTCATCCCTTTCATCCCTCAGCCCCTTTTCTCCCACCTTTCCAAGCCTACAGTGTCTGTTATTCCATTCTGTATGTCCATATATACACCATCTTTTTAAAAATATCTTTACTATATTTTTTCAAATCTTTTCCTCTGGTTATAGAGTGAGCTTGTGTTCTTATTGTTTAATTCTTTGTTGTCTATATCAGCATTAGACATTTTGTGCTTTAGAATATTGTTTGGCACACCCATTTTCAGCAGGAATTTTAGTTTTTCCATTTTCTTTCTTTCTTTCTTTCTTTTTTTTTTTTTTTTAACAGAGTCTCACTCTGTTGCCCAGGCTGGAGTGCAGCAGTGTGATCTCAGCTCACTGCAATCTCTACCTCCTGGATCCAAGCAATTCTCCTGCCTAAGCCTCCCAAGTAGCTGGGACTACAGGCGTACGTCCTCACACCAGCTAATTTCTGTGTTTTTAGTAGAGACAAGCTTTCACCATATTGATCAGGCTGGCCTCAAACTTCTGACTTCAAGTGAACCACCCATCTCAGCCTTCCAAAGTGCTGGGATTATAGATGTGAGCCACCGCGCCCTGCCTAGTTTTTCCATTTTCTTTTTCCCTTGACTCTTCTTTTCTCTTTCTCCCTGCCTTCCCTCATTTATTTTCAGGCTCATATCTCTTGCCTATCAGATCATTGCTCATCTCTACCTGGCCGTCTAGATTGACAATTCAGGATCAGCATGTATGATGGATCTGAGGCCGGGTGCAGTGGCTCACACCTGTAATTCTAGCACTTTGGGAGACTAAGGTAAGTAGATCACGTGAGGCCAGGAGTTTGAGACCAGCCTGGCCAACAAGGTGAAACCTATTTCTACTAAAAATACAGAAATTAGCTGAGCATGGTGGGACATGACTGTAGTCCCAGCTACATGGGAGGCGGAGGCAGGAGAATCACTTAAACCCAGGAAGCGGAAGTTGTAGTGAGCCAAGATTGTGCCACTGCATTCCGGCCTGGGTAACAGAGCAAGACTCTGTTTCAAAAAAAGAAAGAAAGAAAGAAAGAAATTCTTTGAAGTAGTATTGGACATTTGGGGCATCCAATCATAGTACTGTGAAAGGAAAATAAATCTCAGGACCCCAAAATCACTAAGCCAAAGGGAAAGTCAAGCTGGGGACTGTGTCAGGCAAACCCGCTTTCCATTTTCTTCCTAAATAAGATAGCTACAAAGATTAAAAAAAAAGCTACATACCTCCCTCACAATTTGCCCACTGAGAAATTTCTTGCAGGCCTCAGATCTTTACCCCTAAAACAATTCTGTTGAATCTCACCCTGACAATGTAAATTGATAGCTTATCTTCACAGGTATGAGACAACAGGCAGAACTCAAAGTCATCCCTCTGCTCACCTGAGACAAAGGCATATCTGATTGCTTTCTCTGCACTACGTTTACTTTATCTTATGTAAAAATGCAGATTCATGAAGCTAGCTGAATGCATAAATGACTATTCCTTTACTCCCCTCATGTGTGAACAGCTGATCAAAGGCTCAAAAGAATGCAGCTAAGACAGGCAGATCACAAGGTTAGGAGTTCAAAACCAGCCTGGCCAACATGGTGAAACCCCATCTCTACTGAAAATACAAAAAATTAGCCAGGTGTGGTGGCAGGCGCCTGTAGTGGTGGCAGGTGCCTGTAATCCCAGCTATTCAGGTGGCTGAAGTGGGAAAATTGCTTGAAACCAGAAGGAAGAGATTGCAGTGAGCCAAGATTGTACCACTGCACTCCAGCCTGGGCAACAAGAGTGAAATTCCATCTCAAAAAAAATAATAAAAATAATAATAATAAAAATAAAAAATAAATCATCTTTGGAGAAGGTCATAGACCTGCCTCCCAGGCATGTGTCCTTAACCTTTGCAAAATAAAATTCTAAATTGATTGAGACCTATTTCAGATACTTTTCATTTACAGCATTTAGAGACATTTTCCCTTCAGAAACTAATTTTATAATGACTGGTCCATATATGGGCAAAACAAGCATAGGACGCTCTCAGATATGGTCTCACTGTTTTTGTTTCTCTTCCATTTCTGTTCCAGATGTATTTGTTTTATACTAAAGTTGTGTCTATATATCATTTATTTCTACATTGTTCGTATGCATTTGGAGGAGAGAATATTTCCAAAACATTATTCCACTTGTTATTTTGATCTAGAACTGGGCATATTATAAATAAAGATGGCAGGTAAGAATCTAGCCCAATCTCACTGATGAAATTCCCGATATACTTCCATCAAACTTCCTATCATCCTAGTTCTTAATCCAACTCAACACTATCCCACTGTCACCCTAATCAATTCTGCTGAGTATCACTATTGCTCTTCAGTATGAATTGATCTTATCACAAAGGTCAGTGGGATGATCACGTCAGGGTTCTCTGAATGTGTCAGAGGAGAAGAGTGTTTAAAGCTGTTTCACATTCTATAGCATGAGGTTCTTGAGAAGGAGCTGTCTGTGCTAAGAAAAAAATGAGGAAAAAAAAAAAACGCTATTGGCCAAAAAGCTGAGAGTGACCCAATTACTGTCTTCGTTGGACTTCAGCCCCATCTAGATTGATGCTTCCACTTTATTTATTTATTTGTTTGTTTATTTATTTATTTTGAGAGGGATTATTGCTCTGTTGCTAGGCTGGAGTGCAATGGCACAATCTTGGCTCACTGCAACCACGGCCTCCTGGGTTCAAGCGATTCTCCTGCCTCAGCCTCCCAAGTAGCTGGGACCACAAGTCCGCACCACCACACACCTAGCTAATATTTGTATTTTTAGTAGAAACAGGGTTGCACCATGTTGGCCAGGATGGTCTCAATCTCTTGATCTCGTGATCCTCCCGCTTCAGCCTCTCAAAGTGTTGGAATTACAAGCGAGAGCCACCGCACCTGGCCCTATGCTTCTACTTTTTGAAATGTGTTTGAACATCTTACTCTCTCCTCTCCCACTCACCACACACTTGTCACAAAGCTAAACTTCTTACTTTCTCCTGACAGAAAGGGTCTGACAGTAAACCATGACATGTTTAGATTACCATTACTTTAATCATTTAAGTGCAGAATCACTTCAGTCCCTGTCTACCACTGAATGGAGGCAGATAAATTAGTTCATCTGAGCTCCATGGGATCACCTGTTGGACCTCCTGAAGAAGCAGTCAGAATATGCTAGCAGGAGAGTCTGAGTTCCCACCCCAGTTCCTCCCAAACCATTGTTCTCAAGAGATCTGACTGGTGCTGGGCATGGTGGCTCATGCCTGTAATACCAGCACTATGGGAGGCTGACACAGGAAGATTGCTGGAGCCTAGGAGTTTGAGACCAGCCTGGGGAACATAGCAAAACCCCATCTCTACAAAGTCTTTTTTAATTAGCCAAGCATGGGCCAGGCACAGTGGCTCACGCCTGTAATTTCAGCACTTTGGCAAGGCAAGGCGGGAATATCACCTGAGGTCGGGAGTTCGAGACCAGCCTAATCAACATGGAGAAACCTCTTCTCTACTAAAAATACAAAAATAGCCAGGCATGGTGGCACATGCCTGTAATCCCAGCTACTTGGGAGGCTGAGGCAGGAGAATCACTTGAACCCAGGAGGCAGAGATTGTGGTGAGCTGAGATCACATCATTGCACTCCAGCTGGGCAACAAAAGTGAAACTCCATCTCAAAAAAAAAAAAAAAGCCAGGCATGGTGGTGTGCACCTGCTACTCAGGAAACTGAGGTGGGAGGATCATTTGAGCCCAGGAGGTTGAGGCTACAGTGAGTTGAGATTGTGCCACTGCACTAAAGCCTGGGTGACAAAGCAGGACACTGTCTAAAAAAAGAAAATGAGAGAGAGAGAGAAAGAAAGAGAGATAACTGGGATCTTTCTCATTGCCCCAAATTTTCTGAAAGAGAAACAAAGTGTATCCTATTTATGAAAATGAGAGGCTCGGTGCAGTGGCTCATGCCTGTAATACCAGCACTTTAGGACGCCAAGGTGGGCAGATCACCTGAGGTCAAGAGTTCGAGACCAGCCTGGCCAACATAGTGAAACTCTGTGTCTATTAAAAATACAAAAATTAGCCAGTTGTGGTGGTACACTCCTGTAATCCCAGCTATTTGGGAAGCTGAGGCAGGAGAATTGTTTGAACCCAGGAGGCAGAGGTTGCAGTGAGCCGAGATTGTTCCACTTGCACTCCAGCCTGGGTAACAGAGCAAGACTCCATCTCAGAAAAAAAAAAAAAGATAGAGCCTTCTTTATACAAATGTGGATGCTTAAATATGCTATTTGCAATAAGGCATAAGTTGTTAGTTTGAAAAAAGAGTAAGAGTAAAATGAAACACACCAGAGACCCAGGAGGGGGAAGACCAGCAGGACAAGGTGTGTGTGGTGTTATGATACATACATGCGTGTACTGGTTTTCGTCCACTGTTGCGGGTTCATAACTCCCATATTCCTTGTTGCTGGCCATTTTTTCCTTTTTCCTTTTTTCAGCTGAGGGAATTTAGACAATCCAGCGGCCTTGTTCCCCATAATTTGGAACTTTTCTTTGGATTTCATCAAGTTGGGTAGAGTTGGTCAAACCTAATGGGAAAAAGACCAAAACAACAAAAACAGAAACTAACAAATTTTTTAAAAAGAGTTAAGCAAAACAAACAAATGATTGCACAATTTATATGATTACGAGTCCTCTAATGGTAAGGAGAAATTAAGGCCAGCTGGTTGTTCATCTTATCTTTAGTCATTAAGGAGAATTTTCAAGACAAAACCCCCATTCATCTACTTACCCAGGAATGGGGCCAGGCTAAAGACTGTGTGTGCTACCATCCTAAAAGCAGGAAAAAAACTCAAACTTGCTTTCCCTATTGGAAGTGGGCTGAAATTCCAGAAAGGACTTGCCTGCACTCCATCATCATGGAAGCAGAAAAACTCTCCTTCCTTGTTGAAAGTGAGTAAAACTCCAGAAAAGGAGTTGCAGAGCAAAATAAATCTGAAACTTCGACCAGACTTTTGGAAGATCAGGGATTCTCTGGAGAGGGGAGCGCCCAGGCCTCAGCAAATTGTTCAAGTGACGTAAGCAATAAAGATAGCCCAAGCTGGTACCAAGTACCAATGGGAAATTTGTCAAAGGTCAGGGATAGCTCCACTCAGAATCACTTTGTGGTTACCAGTTGTAAACCAAAAAGAATCTGAGACAGATCTTGGTCAATTTAGAAGTTTATTTTGCCAACGATAAGGACACACACCCAGGAAACAGGTCTGTGCCTTTCTCAAAATCTATTGATTTTGAGGGCTTCAATACTTAAAGGAAAAAGGTCAGATATTGGAGAAAGAGGAAGACATATTTAAAATGCGTGGGTACATAAAAGGCTAGTGATTGCATTATTTTGAGCCTTTGATCAGCCCTTCACATGTAAGGGAGGTAAAGGAATAGTCACTTGTACATTCAGCTAGCTCAGTGAATCTGCACTTTTACATAAGACAAAGTAGGGCAGAGAAAGCAATCAGATATGCATTTGTCTTAGGCAAGCAATGAAATGACTGAGTTATTTCCTTTGTCCCATCACTGTGAAGATGAACTATCAATTTACATTGTCAGGGTGAAATTCAACAGAACTCTTTTAGGGTAAAGATCCTGGGGCCCACAAGGGTAAATCGTGAGGGAGGTACGTAGCTTTTTTATTTGTGAATGGGAGGCAGGTTTGCGTGACCCAGTTCCCAGCTTGAATTTTCCCTTTGGCTTAGTGACTTTAGAGTCCCAAGATGTACTTTCTTTTTACAATATGTGTATGTATATTGATTTATATATTGATTTTCATCCAGGGTTCCTGGCTAGAATTCCCACAGCCCTTGTTAGTCTTTTGTTACAATGTTGGGTGTGTGAGTCCTCAGGGGCAGGACTCAGACCTTTCCCTGACCCAAGGCAGGACTTGATGCCCTCCCATGAGAGGTCCCATCCTATACCCTGGGGGAAGGAATGTAACGTCATGAAGCTTCCATGAAAACCTAAGGGGACTGGGTTTGGAGAGTCTCCAGATAGCTGAACACAGGGAGGCTGACAGGAGGGTAAAGAACTCATCCACATGTTGGGAGGGTGGTGCACCCCAGCTCCACAGTAACAAGCTCTTGTGCTTCCAGACCTCACCCTATGTACCTCTTCATCTGGCTATTTATCTGTATCTTTTAAAATA
This sequence comes from Leontopithecus rosalia, assembly GCA_028533165.1. Lineage (NCBI taxonomy): Eukaryota > Metazoa > Chordata > Mammalia > Primates > Cebidae > Leontopithecus > Leontopithecus rosalia. Next base: position 121,651,438 of record CM052649.1, read on the forward strand.
TCCTTCTTAGTAAACTGGTAAACATAAGTGTTTCTCTAAGTTCTGTGAGCAACTCCCCCAAACTAATCAAACTCAAAGAGGGGGTTGTTGGAACCTCAGCTTGAACCCAATTGGTCAGAAGAACCCCAACTTTCGATTGATGGGATAGAGGGACAGGGATGAGTCTTGGAAATGGAGTCCTCAACCTATGGGGTCTGGCACTATCTCCACATAGGAGATAGTGTTGGAACTAAATTGGAGGACACCTAGCTGGTGTCCACTGCTTGATGGTGAGGAGAGATCCCCACACATTTGGTCACAGAAGTTTTCTTCTGTGTAGATGATTGTTGCGGTATGAGAATAGAAGAAAAACACAGTTTGAGGAGAGTTTTCCTTCATGCTATGTGAGTGGAGCAAAGGACAAGAAGGATGAACTGAAGAACGAAGGAGAATCTAGGGAGAACCGGGGGCATCAGTTCAGCTGGGGAAGGAGGAGTTGGAACCACAGGTGCATGCTGTCTAACTGGGGTGGAGAACTGTTAGGGCTTGGACTGGAGCCAGGCAGGCATCAGGACAGGCTCCAATTCAAGAGAGCTATCTGACAAGGACAGGGAAGTTCACTTGCTGTTTCAGGTGAGGCCTCACCCAAGATTTTGAGTTTTAAAAACCCAGGTATGAGGCCACCAGGCTCTGTCCTGCAGCTTCAGAAACAGCTTTCTTGCCAGGAGCAATAGCTCACACCTATAATCCCAGTACTTTAGGAGGCTGAGGAGGGTGGATCACGAGGTCAGGAGTTCAAGACCAGTCCTGGCCAATATGGTGAAACCTTGACTACTAAAAATACAAAAAAAAATTAGCTGGGAGTGGTGGTGTATGCCTGTAGTCCCAGCTATTGGGGAGGCTAAGGCAGAAGAATCGCTTGGAACCTGAGAGGTGGAGGTTGCAGTGAGCTGAGATCATGCCACTGCACTCCAGCCTGGGTGACTGGAGTGAGAACTTCATCTCAAAAAAATAAAACAAAACAAAACAGCTTTCTTAATTCATTCAGAAGTAAAGGGGCTGAGGACTCTACTCAGCCAACACTCTTGAGGTGTAAATTAATAAGCCCAGCAACTGACAATTCACCCAGCTGTCAGTAGAGGGCACCTCTGCCCAATAAAGACCAAGTTCAGGTCAGAAGCTTGCTCAGCAAGCCAAGAACCAAAGATAGTTAATCAGGGCAGTGTCGTTATGTATGAATTTTATTTTCCTTTTATATTTCAATGTCTTTAGGTAGTTACACAATGAGCACATATTACTTATTTAAGAAAAAAGTTATATAAAAAACAACATTCATTCTGCAACTATCAAGTGGTACAGAAAATTATACAGTATATATTTGCCATGTGGCAAAATATTACTTGTTGGATCATCTCAGTGGAAGGAATATGGGCCTTCATTGTATTAGTCATTCAACTTCCCTCTGGGTTTGAAAATTTTCATGATAAAAACTTGAAAAACACTTAGAATATAAAATTGAAAAAAAGTTTTGGAAGGAAAAAATATTCCCATCCTTTAATTTAAGAACAACATCTACCTAAATAATAGAATCAGTGTCCTAGATGAGACTGCTACTGACCCTTGGGTGTTGATGAGTAAATGTTTTAAAATTCTATTCTCAAAATATTTGTTCAAACATTCCATTCTGGTTACATAAATTCTTCTATCATTTCAAGGACAGAAGACAGTGTCCGAGAATTCTGATTTCCACTATTGCTCAGCAAACTCCCACCAAACTCAGCAGCTTAAAATACCCATTTCACATTGCCCACCATTTGTGAGTCAGAAATTCAGGCAGTCCTCAGCTGGGCAGTAGTTGCTTGGGGCATCCTATGTGGTTGTGTTAGATGCTGTCCAGGGAAGTCTTCACAGCCACCCTGGCTGTGAGCTACTCCCCAGGACTCTCCAGCAAGGGGCTCAGGGTAGTCAGACATCTTCCATGAGCTCCCTGGAGCTCAAGGCCCCAAGTGTGCTCGTTCTAGCAAACAAGGAAGAGGCTGTTTCCCTGTCAGGACCTAAGCTAGCAGCCACACAGCCCCCACTCTGCTGCCAGCGTCCTGCAGGCGGCTCCTCAGGGAAGGCCCTCGGTGAGGGGTGAGGCCTGATCGCCACTCACCTACTCTTGATTCTGAAAGGTTTTGCCCTTTTCCTAAACAGAAACTTCAAAAAGTAAGCAAACAGTATTTCCAAAGGCTTTTGACAGACTTGCCACATTGCCCATGCAGGGAAGGCTGCCTGTCTCCAGCCATCTTCCTCTTCTTAAAGCTCTGCTGAGGCATTTGGCTGGGTTCAGGGCTGCTGCACTGAGGGTCCATCCCACCTTCTGCAGTGAGGACAACTAGACCACATTCTGGTGAGTGGAACGTTGAGAGTGCACACTGCTTTTATTCTATAAAGCATGAGGCTTGCCTTCCCTTCCCCTCTCCTGCTTCCTGATGCTGGAACCGGGGCAGCATTTGCTGTGAGGCAGGAGCCACGTGTTGAAGATGGCAGAACAACAAAAGTGAAGACAAAGAGAAGATTGGATCACTGGCCATCTGCCCTTGTCAATCAGCACTTCCAGGGCTGTGTGTGGCCTTTAGGAATTGCCGTTTTCAAGTGTGACCATGAGAAGGCTCAGCCCCCTGGCACAGTGGGGCAGGTTTCTGAAACAACGCACTAGGGTTAGGTTTGATTCTGCCCCTCTCCAGGTCAGGGTTCCTAATGCACTCCCTCGAAGCCCCTCATCACCCTGTCCTCTCAAATCCCTTGTCACTGTCACAAATTTAGTCTTCCAGGCGCCATGTATAGCAGTGGTCCCTGTAGTTGCCCACACAATCACTCCTTTCTTCCTTAACAGGAATCTTATTAGATTCAGCTTTAAAAATACTTTTTCCAGACTCTTTTGCTGACAAGAGTCAGCGAAAGTGTGCGCCTGTGTGAGCCAGTCCCACCCAGGGAGCTGTGGGCTTCCAGGAGAGAAGGAGGCAGCTGCCATCCACCCTTTACTTTCTTCCTTCCTCCTTCTTCCTACCTAAAATGTGTGCTGGCTGGAGCTCCCACAGCCAAGAAATGACACCTAGCATGGAAGCCTCATCTCAGTACTACTGAGATGTAAGAAAGAATCTGGGCCCTGATGGTGGGGGAACCACCACGCCAGTCCTGCACCATTGACCTCTCATTTCCATCAGGCACTGGGATCCAGGCTTCCTGCTCTCTCTGTGGCTGAATCCATTCTGACACACTGTCTTAAAGTTCTGGTATAAAGATCCAGACTCCAAGTTAGCCAAGGGAGGCAACGGGGGAAAGTAACAGCCTTGGCACTGCCCAGCCTCCTATCAACTCCCCTGCTCTGCTCGCTCCAGACACATGTGGAGGGGGATTAAGTGTCAGGAGAGCCAAGGTGAACAGTAGGAAAAGGAAAGCAGCGGAGACAGAGATTTCCACCAGACTTTGCTCACAGTGCAGCCACACTGATTAACCCCACAGCCACCCCAGAAAGTTGTTACCCTCACCTCACAGGAAGAGGCTCTGTCAGGAAGAACAGCTGGACCCAAGTCAGACATGCAGGTCATGGGCCTAGACCAAGGTCGGCCCAGGCCCACCCCACTCTATGACATCGGCCACCATGTTGGTCTCCAGCAGATATGGCCCTGGCATTTACTTCCTGGTATAAACTCCCTGTGACTGACCAGGGTCCAGAATGTGGCTGGGTGGGAGAACAGATGGAAGTTGAAAGACTGCTGGTGGCAAAACACTGACCTCTACAAAGGTCCCATCAGGGAGCCTGAAATCCTCTTTGTTAAAAGATATTTCAGAAAGAGGGCAAGCTTATGTTATATAAATTCATATGTTAAAGTTATATAAGCTAGACAAATATTTACATAACTCAATGGGTTTGGTGGTAAATGTTTTATCTATTTATGCATATTATATATAGATGTGAGGAAGACGTCTGGTAGGATACACCACCCATGCATAAACACACAAGGGAGCGTGAGCAGTATGTTTTGATTATCTAAAATGAACATGTAATACAAAAAAACCGTAGCTGGTATTTTTAAAGGGGTGCTCTGTATCTAACCCTCTAAATGCCCTCTACCTCCCACCCTACCAGCCTGCCCTGAGGGCTTTGTCTTAGTTTCCCTTGCCCCTCAGACTTAGCAGAGTTCTGATGCAGGGCCCAATGAAGGCTCAGGAGGGCCTGGCCAGAGACTCCACCAGACATTTGTCTACACTGGGCGTGACTCAATCCACAAATGAGATCCTACCAGTGACCCAGGTAAGATTTCAAAGGCCAAGAGGCTTCAGGAGGGAAGGCTGCTGGGCAGTCCTCCTGGAGGCAGAGTGAGCAGGAACCCACATTGAGAGCAGGAGTGGCAGGAGGTGGTCACTGCTGGAGGCAGAAGCAGGAATGCAGCAGTAGCAGCCAAGCACAAGGCAGCTCTGTAAACCTCCAAACTTGAGGCTGGCTGAACTCTACAGCATTGAATAACATGGGGCTTTTCCACCTGGGATTTCCATTTGCTCTGGTATCCACAGGAGCTTCGGGGTCCTGAGGCAGTAGCTATGCACACACGCACACCACCTGAGCAAGCCTTGACAGGTGAATACCAGGAGACCCCTGAGGAGCCTGAGAACTCAGTCTCTGCCTTGTAAGGGCATCCTCTGGCCCTGAGGGCTCCAAGCTCTACTCCTTCTGCATCTCTCCTGGACCTCCCCCAGTCACCCAGCCCCCTCACCACCCTCACGGGAAACCACTGGAGCCTGGCCTGAGAATCCAAGTACAGCTGGGAAGAGGCCTAGAGGCGGCCTGTAAGGGCTGGAATGGAACAATCCAGCATTGCACGGTGGCTAACAGCATGGAGTCCATTCCAATCTGGCTCTGCCCCAACCATCTGTATACTAATAATCTGGGTATTACCAAAGGTTAACCTCTATGTGCCTGCTTCCTCACTTGTAAAATAGGAGCAAAACAGTACTCACCACCTGGGCTTGCTCTGAGGATTAAAGAAGTTCATATTCATCATGGAGCACTCAGAACAGCACACTTGGTTAGCTGCATAAGTGCTAAGGACATGGAGGCTGGCAGCCAAACTCCTCCTGGCTTCACTGGGCTTGAACTCCCAACCTCAGGGGATCCGCCGGCCTTGGCCTCCAAAGTGCTTGGATTACAGGTGTGAGCCACCACACCCGGCCCTCCTGGCTTCACAGGGAAGGGTGCAATGCAGCTATCTCCTGGCCTATTCCACATCGCAAATCACTGGTAATGACCATTCTCCCCTTATTTAACAAAAGTAAGGCTAAATAATCCATCTAAGCAACAGGGGAAAGCAAAACCCACTCCACACAAATCTCAAAGGTTAAAATAAAGTGAATGTCTGACACTGGTTTCTGAGCCCAGAATGGAGGCTGGAGCTGTTCCCAGGGCCATGGCCCTCAACACAGCTCCCCAGACACCTAGGCCAACTGGTGTGGAGCTCCAAAGTAGTTTCTGCCAAGAAAGTTGCCTAGCACAGGGGTTTTTTTTTCTTTTTTTGAGATGTAGTTTCGCTGGTCACCCAGGCTAGAGTGTAGTGGCATGATCTCAGCTTACTGCAACCTCCAGCTTCCATGTTCAAATAATTCTGCCTCAGCCTCCTGAGTGGCTGGGATTACAGGCATGCGCCACCACACCTTTTTGTATTTTCAGAGATGGGGTTTCACCACCTTAGCCAGGCAGGTCTCAAACTTCTGACCTTAGGTGATCAGCCTCCTAAAGTGCTGGGATTACAGGGGCATACCACCACACCCAGCCTAGCCCAGGGTTTTCAAACCCTCTCATAAAATCAAATTGATGGGTAACAGGAAGCATTTTGTTGTTTTTCCAAGAAAGAGTCTGGTCCACCCCAGGCTGGACTGCAGAGGTGTGATCTTGACTCACTGCAACCTCCGCCTCCCAGGTTCAAGTGATTCTCCTGCCTCCACATCTGGAGTAGCTGGGACTACACGTGCGCGCCACCACACCCAGCTAACTTTTCTGTTTTTAGTAGAGACACGGTTTCACCATGTTGGCCAGGATAGTCTCGAACTCCTGTCCTCCCTCATTATCTGCCTGCCTTGGCCTCCACAAGTGCTAGGATTACAGGTATGAACCATACCTGTAATACAGGTTCTTTTAAATGAATTAGTGGAGAACAGAAACTCAGAATGTTGCATGTGAAATGCAAAGCTAACAGTTGCGTCTGTGTATGTATGTTTTCTGGGTATTAGCACAACAGGCACTCTCACTGGGGTTGCATTTGGGGGTCCAAGTGCCACTGTGGGACCAACCCTGGTATCAGCTGTGTACCCTGAGGCTCCCCGGCAGGTCATAAAGGGTGCTCAGTAAAAACTGCCTGGGCCAGCAGAGTACCAGGCAGAAAGCATCACTCAGAGACCACCCTGAAGAGAGGGCCTGGTTCTTCCCCTGACCAGACCTGCCCAGCCAGCAGGAGGCAGAAGCAGGAGACACTTACCAGCCTTCCTGCTGCACCTCCTGGCTCTACAGGATGATCAGCAGGAGCACAGCCTAGGGGCCCTCTCCACCTTCTGGCCTAGACTTCCTTTCCTGCCTGGCCCCCATCCCCTCAGCTGTCCTTGGCTCTTCTCTCCCAGTCATCCGCTTTCCTTCCTGAACTTCACTTCCTCAGTCTAGCCCTCTCCTTAACTCTTCATTCTCCCTTTTCGTTTCTCTCCCTGCCTATCACCTCATTTTCCAGGACGCACACACATAAATATTTTTCAGACAATTCAGCCTTTACTTTATTTTAGAAAATAATTCTGTAGCTTCCACTTTCTTTTATGAAACTGAGGTCAGGCAAGAAACGAAAACACACCAAGTCCTCTCCACCCTGCCATGGTGTCCTGGTCTGTGAGGACATGAGGCGCCTGGGAATGGGTAGGGAGGCTGGACAGCACTGGGCCAGAAGCATCCTGGTCACTGCTTCACCTGGTCTGCTGCTCCACCTTGTGCTGAGAGGGCCACAAGAGCCACAGCCTGCAGGGAGGGGCCTGTGTGTCAAACCCCAAGGGAAAAAAGGATACACAGATTGAATTGTGTCTCCTGCCAAGCCAGCAGGAGCCTCCTAGAGCAACAGGGAGTGGACTGATTTTCAGAAAGGAGGGGTCAGGGCACAGTCCCTCTCTGAGGCAATGCAAGAGAGGGGTTGTCCCAGCACAAGGCCTTCCTCCCTGTACCTCTCCCCTGACAGCTGAGCATGGGCTGAGGCGAGGTCTTGCTTCCCTCCTTCAACTTTCCATCTCAGAGCCATAAACTGCCAGACTGCAGAGAGAGAAGGGCTAAGTGGGGGTCAGAGACAGGAGAGAAGGGCAGGAGGCAGTGAGCCCTGATGACCCACCAACTCCACCAAGCCCTGACAAGGAAGTCCCTTTGGTTAGTATCATTTTGGCCACAAATATGTCCCCTTCTCCCATAACCCAGCCCCCAGTGGGGCAAGGGGAGCAGGTATGGAAAGAGGACTCATGCCTTGGCTGGAAGAGCCAGGTCAGGGAGAAGGTGTCTGTCTGGTCAAGAGAGTGAACATTGTCAAACTCTGGTCAAACTCTGCACATGCTCCAGGAGAAAGCTCAGGACATGGACATTTCTGGCTCAAACAAGCCCAGCGTCCCCCTACCATACAGTGGTTTCCTATTTAATACCCCCCAACATACCCCAAAATAGTTCCCCTGATCTGACTCCCTTGAGAATGGGAGAATAATCCTCACCTTATCATTTGTGCACTCAAATGCCACTCAGAAAACTCAAAAACATAAATGCACCTAAGAGGCAAACACAGGCAGGCCAATGCAGCCTGGGGACTGTGGTTCCACCTCAGCTCATGATGTGACAGGGAAGGGTCCAGGAAGGATAGGCAGGTGCTAATTCCAGCTAGGATCATAGCCCTCCCATGTCTGTGGGGGTGCCAGGTGGACACGGCGGCCCCGGAATTGGAAGGTAACGATACCCCGGTAGCCAGCCCTGGGAACCCCTGACTTGAGGTCATCCATGACACCCAGAGCCTTGGCAAAGGCCTTGAAGCTGTCCCTGCCCGTATACTGCACCCGCACCTCCCCAAGCTCCTTCCGATCATTGGTCCTCACTTTTTCCACCTGCAGCTGGGGAGCCCCATAGACACGGGCAAGGAAATCCCGGTCATAAGCCTCCCGCTGCAGGTACGACAGGTCCAGCTGGGTAAAGTGCACAAACTGCTGGTTCAGCTTGATGAACTTGAGGTGCTGGTCAAAGAACTGCCCGTGGCTCACACCCTTGCGGCCAAAGGTCATTGTTCTTGAGATTTCAGGGCGTATGCAGGCCCGCCCCTTCCGCTGCTCCGGCCTGCGCATCCAGTCATCCCAGAAGGCCTTGGGCCACTTGGGCTCCAGCTCAGCCCAGAGCTCAGCCAACAGCAACCAGCCCAGGCCAGGAAAAAAGTCGGTGCGGTAGAGCAGCTCAGGCTTGCTGGAGTCCACCATCTGCTCCTTGCCGTTATCATTCCAAGCCGAAACACACCACAGCGAGGGGTCGGCCTTCAGCAGTGGATAGGTGGCCTGAAAGTACTCAAAGAAGTCCGGTGCCACCTCCAGATCATCCTCCACCACCACGGCTGCAGGGAAGTGGAACTGGTGGAAGACCTGGCCCAGTGCCCAGCGGTAGTGCCGCGCAATCTTGTAGTAGCCCTGGAACTTGCGGTGGTCAGGAGGCACAGCAATGTTGCTCAGGTCAGGCTGCCGGATGTGCGTGACTGCATTGCCATAGGAGGCGATAGCCTGGGCCGTCTCCTCATGCCCACAGTCCTGGCTAACGATGATGGGGAAGAGCTCAGCTGAGGGCCGATAATGCAGCAGCTTGTCCAGGCAGCGCCGGACAGTGCTGCGGTCACAGGCAATGACCAGGATGGGAATCACCACTGGCATTGGGGTCACAGGCACACGAGGCTGGGCGGGAGGGGCCGCTGTGGGCACCCTCCACCGCTGGCTCCACAGGGCATCCCCAATCTGCTGCAGCAGCCCACGCTGCCGCTCCAGCTCCACCTCGGCGTCTTGGGCCAGGCGAATCACTTCACGGGTGAGGCCAGCAGGGTCGTCATCGAGAGCACTGACTGAAGGTGGCCTGCCAGGTGCTGGGCGTGTCCAGAAGAAAAGGAGCAGCAGGGCATTCCAAGCCACAAAGAGGATAGCGCCCCACAGCACAAGCCCTGCAGACTGCTTCTTCAGCATCCTGGCCCCCACGGGGGAGGGCAGGCTAGGGGAGGCTCAAGGCTGCCCTGGGCTTGTCCAGCTCCCTTGCCCACAGTCCTAGGGATGCTTCCTCTGGACTATGGGATTAGGAAGCAGCCATGTACCTGAAGACAGGAAAGAGAAAACAAACCATCACACAAAGGCATGCCGCTCTACACTCCACAGGTAGAGGAATGTGGGGGCAGGGAAAGACCAAGAGTGAGGCTGGAGGAAGGCCAGGAGGTTGACTCCAGAAGTAGTCAACATACATACTGACTCAGCAACATATGTATGATGGGAAGGTAGAAGGTGATACTGGTAGAAGGAGAGAGAAAAAGAACTCCAACTCCCCCTTTTCTACCTGTCAGATTTCATTTCCCTCTAGGTGGGAAGGAGGAGAGGAGGAGCAAGGAGTGAGAGCATCTGCCTACAATTCCTCTAACCTAACTGCCCTAAGTACTGATTTTTAAAATCAAATATCACACCTCAGTGCTACAATTAAGTCCCTTACCTAACAGGGAAGCATCGGAGGCACCCCATGAATGTGAGGCACAAAACAAAGCTGCCCATGATCTCCAGGTTTATTTAACATTCTGCCAGAGGGAGCAGCCAGTGCAAATGAACCAAGAAAAAAACAATTAACAGCAGATGTGAACAAGAAGCAAACTATTTCTATTATCTTTACTTGTGAGAATTTGCCTGGAAAACTCTAGAATCATTAAGAAACTAAACCAATCAAGGAACTGAGCAAGGTAGTGGAATATAAAAATCAACATACACAAATGGATAACCTTCATATCTACGAATAGCTCATGAGAAAACATGGATGAGAAAACCCTTCTTACAAAAGCCACAGACATGAGAAAATATTTAGAAATAAACTTAAATAAACATTTAAAACCTATATGAACAAAGCTATCATTACCAAAAGACACAAAAGAACATATGAACATCCCTTAAAACTTGGTCAAGACATCTCGGCATCATCAAAAATCCCAATAAAAATACCTTTTTATGGAGCTAGACAAACTGACAATACAACTAGGAAAATATAAAAATAAGCTGTGAGGAGGGAGTTAGCCCAATCAGATATTAACATACTGCATACTGGCGAGGTACAGTGGCTCACACCTGCAATCCCAGCACTTTGGGAGGTCAACACAGGAGGATAACTTGAGCCCAGGAGTTCAAGACTAGCCTAGGCAGCATAGGGAGACCCTGTTTCTACAAGTAATAATAAAAAACAACAACAAAAAATTAGCTGGGCAGGTGGCATGCAGCTTGGGAGGCTGAGGTGGGATCACCCAAGTCTGGGAGGCTGAGGCTGTAGTGAGCTGTGACTGGACTGTGCCATTGCACTCCAGCCTGGGCAAGAGAATGAGACTCTGTCTCAAAAAAATAAGTAAATAGGCCAGGTGTGGTGGCTCACGCCTGTAATCCAAGCACTTTGGAGGCCAAGGCAGGCAGATCATCTGAGGTCGGGAGTTCAAGACCAGCCTGACCAACATGGTGAAACCCAGTCTTAAATATATATATATATATACGTATACGTATATATACACTGCATACTACAAAACCTCCATAATTACAACTGTGTGGTACTAGTACATAAATAAACAGACCATCCAATGGAATAGAATTTAAACTCCAGAAACAGACTCATTACACAAAGATATCTAATATGTAATAAAGGTGCTACTGAAAATTCCCAAGGCAAAGATGGTTTTACTAATAGTGTTATAATAATTATGTAGCTATGCTATAGCTTGAATATGGTTTGTTCTCTGAAACGCATGTTGAAATTTGAACCCCAGTTTGGTGGTGTTGGAGGTGGGGCCTCGTGGTAGGTGTTTGGATGGGTTGGTGGGGGGCAGATCCCTCAAAATGCCCTCTGGTGCGTGAGCTAGTTCCCCAGGGATAACAGGCTGTTATAACCAAGTCCAGTCTCTCCTACATGTCCCTTTATGCATGCCCCACTTCCTTTCTACTTTCAGCCATGTCCATACAAAAACCTATAGAGGAATTAAGTTTATAGTGACTTTATTCATAATTACTCAAAACTGGAAATAACCCAAAGGCCCATCAATAGGGAAATACAGATAAACAAATTGTGGTTTACTCATAGAATGGAATAATATTCAGCAATAGAACTGACTAAACCACTGACATACACAACACATGACTGAATTTCCAAATAATTACACAATATGGGTCTTTTGGGGAAAAACCAAAAAGAGCACATACACTATGATTCTATTGACATAAAACTGCAGAAAATAGAAACTAATTTATATTACAGAAAGCAGATCAGTTTTTGCCTGGGGAAAGAGGCAGAGAAGGCAGTGGGATAGTTACTGCAAAGGGGCATTAGGAAACTTCTGGAAGGGTGGATATGTTTATTATCTTGATTGTGGTGATACTTGTACAAGTATGTATATGTCAAAACTTATCAAATTGTACACTTTATGTGCAGTTTACTGAACATATTTATGTCAATTGTATGTCAAGGAAACCTCAAAAAACTTTAAAAAAAAAAGACATTATTGGGTAAAATGGGTAAGTTAGAATATAGACAGTAGTTTAAAGTATCAGTGATAACTGACTGACTCCTATTCTTAAGTAATACACACTGCAGTATTTAGAGGTAGACAGCCAGGATAGATGCAATTTTTCAAATGGTTCAGAACAAAAATATACTGCATACATAGAGAGCAAATGGAGCAAAATACTAACAACAGGTGAATCTGAGTAGAGAGTGTGTACAAGCACCCTTATATTATTTTTTATTCTTGCAATCTGTATAAGTTTTAAGCTATTTCTACATGATTGTTAAGTTTCTTGACAATCAAATATGCAGACATTGCCCATGCTCTGAATAGCTTCATCCATCAGTGTCTGGGCCACATCAGCAAGGCAAATTCAAATGATCTGTTTTGCTCTGAATTTTTCAGTCAGTCACTTGACATGTATCACATACCTGCTCTCTGCCAGGCTCTGGAAAGCAACCAGGACACAAACCAATGAGAAAAAGGCATGGCCCTACCACATTACTTAAAAAGATTTGGAACACTCCCCAGTTCCCAGCCAGATGCCATTCCAGACCATAACTCCTTGACTGTCCTGCCTCCGGTCTACCCTTCAAACCCCAAAGCTTCAGGCATGTACCCTCTTACACCAACAGCTCTGCCAGTTGCCCTCTGCCTCACAACCTACTCTCTAATCCTAGCCAAAACCTTGGGCCTCAGATCTAATCTTAAGCCCTGGGCTCTCAAGCCAGCAGATCTGGCATAAAAGGGCTGATCCTGAAGGGCTTCTCAAGGGACCTGGATTCTGTCTCCCTCCTGGGGAAACTCCCCCAGCCCCTGCCAGCATCCACCACCACTTGTCTTCTTCCTAGAAACCAACCACCCCCACCACTCCGGGACATCAGTCTTCTCAGAAACCTCAAGTCCATTTCCATGTATCTGTGCAATTAAATTCGTATTTTATCAGGGCTCATATATGCTATATATCAATAGATACATGTCATCAAGTGACTAAGGAATTCAGGGTAAACATCATTTCAGTTAGCCTTACTGCTGTGCCCATCTGGGGACATACTGATGGAGGAAGCTACTCAGAGTGGTGGGCCATATTCTCATATTTTATTTTTAAGAAATTTTATGTGGAAGAAAAGAGTGATGCACAGAAGAGTTTAAGTTTTCTTTCTTTTTCTTTTTTTGAGACAGTCTTGCTCTGTCGCCCAGGCTGGAGTACAATGGCATGATCTCAGGTCACTGCAACCTCTGCCTCCCAGGTTCAAGCGACTCTCTTGCCTCAGTCTTCTGAATAGCTGAGATTACAGGCTCCTGCCACTATGCCCAGCTAATTTTTGTATTTTTAATAGAGACCAGGCTGGTCTCGAACTCCTGACCTCAAGTGATCTACCCTCCTCAGCCTCCCAAAGTGTTGGGATTACAGGTGTGAGCCATTGCACCCAGCACTGTCAGTTTCTTTCTTCACTGTCCCCTCAGGATATTGTCCATGTTGGAACTTAACCCCAATCTCATGGCCAGGATTCTCTGCCTTCCACCTTCCTGGCTCCTAAATGACTGTGCAAGAAAAAGACTTATTTAATCAGATGGGGAAAGAGAAGAGGGACTGAACTCTATTCACTGAAGTACTGCTCTGTATGGCTTAAAAGGGTGGGGCCAGGCTGGGCAAGGTGGCTCAAGCTTGTAATCCCAGCACTTTGGGAGGCTGAAGTAGGCAGATCACATGAGGTAAGGAGCCAGGCAACATGGCAAAACCCCCTCTACTAAAAAATACAAAAATTAGCCAGGTGTGGTGGTGTGCACCTGTAATCCTAGCTACTTGGGAGGCTGCGACAGGCAAATGCCTTGAACCTAGGAGGCGGAGGCTGTAGTGAGCTGAGATGGCGCCACTGTCCTCCAGCCTGGATTACAGAGCAAGATGTCAATTCAAAAAAAAAAAAGAAGAAGAAGAAGGCAGGGACCCTTCAGATAACTTCTGCACCCTTTAGATGACTTTTTACTCTTCTCTACACATTAGAATTTGGTGGCCCACACCCACTACCTGAGGCTTAAGACCTCCTGTGCCGTCTTAATAAAAGCAATCTTCTGACTGGGTTTTTACTTAGTAAATCTGCACACATCTAGAGTGGGTGGAGAGGCCACAGGAAAAGCTGCCCCAGTCCAGTCACAGCCTCCACCTTAGTCCTCAGACCCTTGTTCTCCACCCCACAGCCCTGCGCTTCAAACTTGCTCCTCTTGCCACAAGAGTACATGACATCCCTATTCCCAGCTCACCTGCTCCTTCACATAGGCTCATCCTGGGCCCCAGTGCTATTTTCCTACTGTTTATTCATGTAATTCTTAGGAAAGGATCCTCAGCTCTGCCTGGAAGTTAGTGCTGTGTGCACACACATGAATCACAAGCCATACACCCTCTCCTAGCTGGCTGTGCCCAAAGGATGATCAAGCCCAGACCCTGGCCAGCAGCGGTGACCTGCTCCTCCAGGAAGCACTGCTCAGGCCACCATCAGGCGAGTGCAGCAGCAACAAAGGCAAGCCATAGCTCAGAGGCATTCCCCTACATTTTGTCACATTTCTGAGACTCAAACTGGGTTGCTGTGAAGACTGGATGAGATAAGCCATGTTAGGTGTTTAGAACCATGCCCAGCATGACTATGTAAATATGAGCCAGTCACTTCACTCCTTTCTCCCCATTCTCTTTGTTCCACTCTACCACATTCCCGTCTGGTCCCAAAACAGCCAACCCTACCGTCGGGGTCTCTGCATGTGCCCATGTGCCAGGTCTGTTCTTCCCTATCTTCTCACCTGGCACACTCTGATTTTTGTCTCTGCCAAGATATCTTCCTTGATGTCTGGGACCATGCAAAGTCCACCTACCTTTCACCAACAGCAGCAAGTGCAACCACGTGCTCAACTTCTATCAGACCCCCTCAGCTACAAGCTACATGAAGACAGAGATTGGCTCCACCAGCACTGCCAAGCTGCTGTGCTAGTGCCCTCAATATTCAGATGTGCCTGGGATCTGAAAACATCCACAGTTCCTCAACCGCAACTGCCAAATCCAAGTAGCACTAAAAAACAGAAGTTTTCTAAACTCAATTGGCAGTAAAACCTCACCCAACCTCATTTGGTAAAATCTGATCTGATCTAATATGAGGCTATTTATAGTCTTTTATCTTTCCTGCTGTGGCTATTCATACATTTTGCTACAGAAATAAACATCGTGGCTTATGCTGTTCTGCTTCTGATCTTCCACTACACAGTCAATTCACCAGACCATCTTTTCAAAATCCAAAAAATTCTGAATTCTGAAACACATCTAGGCCCAAGAACTTCAAAACTATGAAAAGGGGAGTACAAAGTTACTCATTCACTGCATCCCATGTCAAGCCCCCCAGCCCTTTAACCTGAACTCATTTCTTCGTATGAAATACTGTTTTAAGTCTGACTCTTGATGTAGTTTCCCAGCAGGTCTGTCACTAATCTTGCTTCCCTGTCATAAATCTTCCCAACAGCAACAGCACATCCCTCCGGATGAGCACGCCTGGTCACGACACTAACTTGCCTTAAAAACCATCAGAGGCTGCAATGCCCACCAAATAAACTCAAGCTCATTATTATGACATACAAAGCCTTTCATACAGACTGGTTCAAATATCCTTTTTCAACCTTACTTCCAACCACTAACCCCATGAACCCCGCACTCTGGCCTCAGCAGGCTGCTTTTTCCCCGATAAGTACACTTGGACACTGCTGTGTCTTTGCTCCAGCTGGTCCCTCATCCTGAAACAAGACCCATGGCACCACCTGCCAGCCACCCACATATCCTTTCAAGCCACTTCAGGTGACTCCTTTTGTAACATCACAGAGCCAGGTTACACTCCCATAGCACTCTCTCCATGCTGTAACAGGATCTGTGGCCATACTTACCTGACTCCCACCTTCCTCCTTAGGAAAAAAGACTCTATGACCTTTCTGCCCATCACAGTGCTTGGCACGTGTATGAGGTTCAAGTGGCTAGATGGACGACTGCTTGCACTATTACCTAAATCAGGGAGAAAGATGGCCAAAGCAGCAGTAAGAGAATGAAGGCTTATATTTCCCAAAGACGACTGCACATATCCCATTCCATATGCTCTTCTTACAAGTGACAAAGACACTCCTGCCTCCAGAGGTGAGGGTCTATATTCCTTCCCTTTGGTTCTGGGAAGAAGTGATACTACGTGACTTTTAAGATTAACTCATAAAAGGCAGTAGTTTCCACCTGGTCCTCTTAAGAGGCTTACTCCTAGAACCCTGCTACATAGACAGGACACCTATAGGTATTCCAGCTGACTAAGGTCCACCAGCTAAGGTCCCAGCTGACAGTCAGCATCAACCACTAGACATAGGAGACGGCCTTCCAGATTATCCCAGCCCCAGCCATACCTGACTGCAACCACATGAAAGACCACAAGCAAAAACCACATAGCTGAGATGTTAAGAAAATGAGTCTGTTGTTGTAAGCCCCAAAGTTCTGGGGTGATTCATCATGCAGCCATCATGAGAAAAACAGAATCTAGATAGTCTTGACAACCAGGGCAAGTGTCCTCCCTGCTCTCTGTGCTCAGCTCCAAGTCCAAATACTGAGGCCCTGTCTCCACGCACATCCCCTTTCTTATTAGGTATCTACTCCTGCATAATAAATTACCTCAATATTTAGTGGCTTAAAACAATAGTTAGCACTTACTCCCTGTCATGGTTTCTATGGGTCAGAAATTTGGACAGTGTAACACAAGGGGATGACCTGTCTCTGCTCTACCATGCCTGAAGCCTTGCTGAAAGGCTCAGAAGCTGAGGGCTAGACTCCCTTAGAGGGTCTCACATTCTCTCAAGTCTGTAGGATGATGTTGGCATTATTGGCAGGAGTGCTTACTAGAGTCCCTGAATGTGGCCTGAATGTCCTGGAAGTGGTGGCTACATTCCAAAAGTGAGTGTCCCAAGAAAGCGACCAAGCCAGGTGAAGGTATATCCTTTCCCTGATTCAGCCTTGGATAAGGTTTGTCTTACTCACTGGTCAAGGAAACAACAAGTCCCTATTCACATTCAAGGGGAGGGAATCACAAACCCCACCACTGGGTGGGAAGTGGACAATGTCAAACCGTAACTACACACACATGGAAGGGGATACTTACCAGTGAGGACCTTTGGGGAAAATACAATCTGCTACACCTTCCTTTTTAAACAGAACTGTCCTTAATCCTGACCTGAGTTCCTAATAATGTCATTTATGAGACTGGCATGCAAGGCACAGACTCAAAACTGGGTTTGATTTTTTGGAGTTTTCACAACTCCTTTTGAGAAGTGACACAGCCAATCCACACCACCAAGTACAAAGACATCTAGACCATGGTAGGAGATAAGGAGTGAGTCTTTCAGTACATAAACTTTCAGCCAAAACCCAGGTGGCTCTGGGCAGGTCCTACCTACCCATACTGGGTTCACTCCGTTTCTGAGTCATTTGAAGGACTGCCTAGGAGCTATGATATCCTTTCTAATACTCTGATTCCATGGTATTCGCCAGCCTATTTCCTTTCTCTGGCAAAAATGTTTCTTAAACAGCAAGTGAACACCAAATAGTCAACTTCCAATCATGAGCAATAAAAAAAAGTTATATTTAGCTTTAAAATTAAGTATAGAAGTGGAAGAAATGGTAACAGATTTTCCCTTCTACCTCTGCTTTGCTTAACGTTAAAAAGCACAACCTAAAAAATCTAGAAAATATAGACATGTCACAGATAATGGAAATCTAACTGAACTACTTTCTTGTTCATTCTTAGCCCTCAGCTGGACTCCTGTATCATGTATCAGGCCCATAATTTCAGGACGGAAGAACAGAAAGGTAGTCAGAGAAGATACACTAAATAATTCAAGGGTTCAGAGAATAAGACCTAGGAGGGAAGGGATGCAGGTTATTTATCCCAGAAAAGAAAGGGCCAAAGGGAAATACAAGTGCCACAAAAGGTATGAGGCATGGGATTCAGGCAATCCAGTCAACCAGCCAGGCAACTCTGGACAAGTCACTTGACTCACTTGTGCCTTAGTTCCTTCATATGTAATGTGACAGGGTTGATTTGGTTCATCACAAGGTCCCAGTGCCTGGATGGAATAGTGACAATTTCTCTAATTCCTCAAACAATAACGAGTTTACCTTGTTACACAGGCCACTGAGGTCAGACATACTGCAGTGCTTCTAACTGTGAGAATAAGACACAGAAGCAGGGGTATGCGTGAGCTCAGTGGTCCCCAGAATTGGGAAGGATCAGGATGCAGTGATTCCTGAAGGAAGGCAGCCCTGGATGATGTGAGCATGTAAGAACAAAGTCTACATGGCCTGGAACATATAAATGACTGAAAATAAAGCTGGATAACATCTCAGCCAATGATGTTCTAAAACAAACAGTAGACCTACTACAGCAGCAAGGGTTAACCAAAGTGAAGCTTCAGCCTTGCGGGAGGAAGAGCCGGCCAGCCAGTCCCTCTACTCCAGAGTTTATCAGATGCGGGTGCTGCAGGTCCCAGGGCTCTCTACTCCACACGTTAGCAAACAGGTAGGAAGAAAAGTTTTCTTGCCAATTTATTATATATGTATTTCAACATTGAGTCAACATTTCCTTTCGGCTGAGGAGAATCAACCTCTATTAACTTGGGGAAAGGATGTTGGGGTGAGGTTAGGGGAAAAGGCCACTCCCCAATCCCACCCCCTCCCTGCCCCACACCCACGGAAACGCCCTGGGCCGAGTTTCACAACATCCTCCCCACTCCGCGGAGCCTGCCCTCCCTCCCTCTAACAGCTGGAGCCGCCCGGGATTCCGAAAGCAGAACGCGGAGTTCTAACCTCCCGGCTCGGCCCGCGCCGAGCCGGGCCGGGCCGCTCCCAAGCCAAGTCCCCTCTCGCTAGCACTCACGAGCACCGGGGCTTTCGGGCGACCCGACGTCCCCGAGGCTCCCTCAGCACCCGCGAGGCCTCCCCCGGCCGGTCCTCCGTCTGCGGACCCCTACTCACGACGTCCTCCCAACGTCCCTGCCCCGAACTTGGCCCGCCCCGGAGCACAGGGAGCGAGCCCGGTGCCCAAGCGCGTCCCAGGCACTGTCGCGGCTGCCTCGCCTTTAGCTTCGCCGGCCCTTCCAGCGGCGCGCCGGGGCCGGACGGCCGGGCGGGCAACGTGGCCCTTCCCCGGCAAGCTGGGCGGGGCGGACCGAGGGGCGGGACCGACCGTCCCTCCGCGCCCAGCTCTCCCGGCCGGCATTCGTCGGCCCCCCTCCTCCTGGGCAGCCTCTTCTCAGTCAACGCCGTAGTTCCGAGGCCCAAGTTTTCCTGAGCCCCCAACTTCGGGAGGCGGCTTCCCTGCTTCCTGGCGCAACCCTGAGGGTGGACGTCTGACTCCGGCCTCGGCCCTCCAGCGCCGCTGCCCCAGCCCCGAGGCGCGCCTTAAGTGGGTCCGCAGCCCAGGAAAGGCGTTCACCAAACCCCAGGGCAAGGGCTGGAGCCGGTCCCCCAACCCCAACCTATGGGAGGCAGAGGAACCTCGGTGGAGGCCCCAGGGGCGCGTGGAGCACGGACAGAACAGGAACCATGGTGCCCGACGCGGGGCCAGGGGAAACACCTGTGCCAAAGCAGGCGAGGCCAGCTGTGGCTTCTTCCCTTTTGTTTTCCTTTGAGTGGGGATGAGAGTGTTAGTTCTGAGTAAAGAAAGCAAAGAGAGAGTTGCAAGCAGGGACAGGGTAGACCCACTAGCCCTAGGCGGGAAGGACTCGGTCACAAGCTTTGGCTGTAGCACCATGGAAAAGCCTAGAATCGGTCTGCGCCTGGTTGGTGTTTTAGAGGGGAGGAAGGGGCGCAACCTGAAGAGGAGGTGGAGGTGCACCCAGACCCACCGAAGGGAGGGAGGAACAGCTCTTCAGTAGCAAATACCTGTGGCTGCGCCAGGAGCAAAATCTGGTTAGGAGGAGAAGAGACGCAGAAGACCAGGGGCTCCAGTGCACAGGGCCAGTTTCGACAGCGATCAGGTCTGAGGCCTGGATTCCACCAGGAGCCAGCCCCACTCCCTCCCCCAGATCCCTCCAGCCCGGCCCTCTGCAGAAAGCTCGGTTACCCACTCACCTCTCTCACCATGGGACCCCAGGTGGTGAGGGTGGGTAGCTGAGGACTACGGGCTGCTGGGTAGCTTACTTCCCCTAGAACAGCAGCTGCCATGTGATCAGGACCCACGCCCCTGACATCAACCCCTCCCCCGTGTTTCAGAGCAGGGAGCAGCCCGGAACTCTGTGGCCTGTGGTTACCGACTGACTTTGCTCACTAACTTGTTTCTACATGAAACCACGAATTGTGCAGGGTTCTATAGAAACAAACAGCCAGGCACACCCCACAGGCCCTTGCATAGAGGCAAAGACCTAAATCAAAACTGTTAAGGGGTCACCAGGTATGGTGAGAGGCCTCCATCGGCCAAACCCTCCCTCAGCTTCTCCTTCAAGCCCCAGAGCTCTGCAGAGTGGGTGGTATCATTCCCATCTTACAGTTAACTAGTTTGAGGCTCAGGGTTAAGTATCAACGTGCTGGAAGCCACAAAACCTGGTGGGGAGCATGGCCAGGTTTTAGAACAGGCCTCCTGTGCACCCCTCCCCATCCACCCCCCTCACACACACATCCTCCAGTGCCAGTGTCCTGAGAGGGCTCTGTGTCCTCTCAGGCACTGCCATGAAGCCTCTGCAAAAGTGGCCAGAGCCCCTGACCTGGAGGAGGAATGGGAGAAGAGCAGGCCCACTGAGGCCCGCTGTGTGCGGTATGTAGTGTGCAGTGTGCGGGCAGCCTGTGGCCTCCACTTTAGCTGATTGCATGCACCACGGCAGGAGCCTTGAGCTCAGGCGGATGTGCCAGTCAGAGGCCAGTGTCTGTTACCTCCACCCTATGTTTGCCTAATGAAGGAGTCAGGAGGTGCCTGGGTGCTCTGCATACTCATACTAGGTGTCAAGGCATAAAGGCAAACAATGATATTTCCTAAAAGTGAAAAAGTTGGGAAACACTGGTTTGTAGATCCAAGACATGACAAGCTGAAATCAATCACCTTCCAGAAGAAAAGACGGACATAAGAGGGTACTGAAAGGTGGGTGAAGATCAACCAGCCCATGAGATGTCAGATTCCCACCTCTACCCCCGATACTTCTCCAGAAGGGGAAACAGGATGGGGGGCTGTTTGTGCACTGTACCTCACACCCCATCTCTTCCCAAAGCTCACAGGAAAATCCAAAAGGAGAAATTCCTGGACGACAAGGGACTATCCCAAAAAGAAAGGCCCTCGTTAGAGAATCAGGATGGGCTTGTTGGAGGCAAAAGAAAACCCTTGGTCTGAGAAGCAAGAAACCAGGGTAACTGAGTGCCAAACTGACCTGAGGAAAAGAGGCCCTGAGCTCTTGATAGAGGTTGCATGGGGAGCAGTGACTGGGGTAGGAAGGATAGAAACAAGGGGCCAGGATTCTGGGGGTGGGCCTGGGATTGGATTATGTACAAAAGGGAAAAATAGAGGAGGATCCAGTCACAGGATAAAAGAGAATTAGAAGGAAGAATACTCTCTCCTGCCCACTCCACCACCACCAAGAGAACTGAAAAGAAAAGGAAATTGCCCTCCCATAAACCATGCCCAAGATCCATGACATTTTTTTTACAATTTGGAAAGAATTCATGCCCTGAAGTTAAAATGCATGTTGGCTTGAAAATATCAGTAAAAGCAGAATTTTTAACCAGTGTTTTGCTTCCCTTCTCCCTGCCTCCCAATATCTCTGCTTGCCCCTCTCCCTTACCCCACAGTAGAGACCCAGAAACTCATCTCATCCAGGTCAAAGAGGAAAGATTAACAAAATAATCACTAAACAATGTCTGTGAAATGTAATTTTTGGTTAGCCACCTACAATTCATTTGGAATAAGAAGGAAATACGCTGGGCACGGTGGCTCACGCCTATAATCCCAGCACTTTGGGAGGCCAAGGTGGGTGGATCACGAGGTCAAGAGATCGAGACCATCCTGGTCAACAAGGTGAAACCCCGTCTCTACTAAAAATACAAAAAATTAGCTGGGCATGGTGGTGTGCACCTGTAGTCCCAGCTACTCAGGAGGCTGAGGCAGGAGAATTGCTTGAACCCAGGAGGCGGAGGTAGGGGTAAGCCGAGATCATGCCATTGTACTCCAGTCTGGGTAACAAAAGTGAAACTCCGTCTCAAAAAAAAAAAAAAAAAGAAGGAAATAAAGAGTTAAAATACACACATTGGCCAGGTGTGGTGACTCATGCCCAGCACTTTGGGAGGCTGAGCAAGGCGGATCACAAGGTCAGGAGTTTGAGATCAGTCAGTCTGACCAGTCTGGTGAAACTGTCTCTACTAAAAATACAAAAATTAGCTAGGAGTGGTGGCGTGTGCCTGTAGTACCAACTACTCAGGAGGCTGAGGCAGAAGAATCGCTTGAACCCAGGAGGGGGAGGTTGCAGTGAGCCAAGATCCCTCCACCGCACTCCAGCCTGGGCAACAAAGGGAGACTTCATGTCAAAAAAAAAAAAGTACACACACACAGTCTGGTTAAGTCCATCATTGGTCCTGGCTCAGTAGCCTGATACCTGCTGAGTGCTGGCATTCTGGTCCCAGTGAGAAAGCCAATGGTTGTCTTGAGAGGACTGTCTCATGAAGGGTCAGGTGGAGGGCAGGAGGGTCAGGGAGAGGAATTCTTGCTCACTCTAAGGAGGAAATGTTCTACCATTGAGGCTGTCTGGCAGGGCACAGAGCTTCTCTCCCTGGAGGTTTGTAGCAGAATCCAGATGGCCCTTGTCAGGTCAGATGCTGTGGAAACAGCACAGCACTGGGAGACGATTTCAGGACCTACCACTCTAGACTTAGGCAACCCCTTCCCACTCAGGGCTTCCATAGCTTCCCCTCAAACTGGGAAAAGAATTCCTGCTCTGTTCTCCTCACAACAAAGTGGTGAGGGAAAACTGAAACAGCAGACTGATGGGTCATGTGATAGCACTACGCAAATACACAACTCCCTGGTACTTGGGATCCCAGAGATGGCTAAGGAGATACCCTGGCATCACATATCCCTGAGAGATCACTGTGATCCCTGTGCCTAAGCAAAGACCAGCACTAGAAATTAGCTGGGGAAGGTGGCACACCCACCTTGAGACCCACACACCTTAAAAAGGAGCAGCCTGGCCTCAAAGGGGCTGCCCCAGGCATCAGACCAGAGGAGAAAGAACAGCTCCACAGCGGCAACTACACCCAGGCCACTGCCAACCTCTCAGACCACTGCAGGGAGTCAGGAAAACAACTGTGGCAAAGAAGAAAGATGGGGGTGGCGGGGGAGGGGGTGGGGAGTATGGAAGAAAAAATTTAACAAGGAAAGTAAGGCATAAGTATGGGATTTTCAGTTTGCAGATGACCTCACTGTCACCCATCCTCAAGGAATGTGTTGAGGCCCAGATGTTACTGAGCTAGGGAGAGACAGAGAGATGCCAGAAGCCAGGCTTCCTGCCCTTTGCCCAGGTCACCATATCCTACTGTCTCTCAAAATTCCCAACGCTGTGCTCTTCCTCTTCTTTCTGCTATGTGTTGTCGCTGGGAAAAGCAGGCATCTTGTTACAGGTAAACTGGAGTTGAAGGAGGGGGCAGGCAGGAAGTAAGAAGATAAAGACAAACAGGGCTGCTTTAAGTGGGAATACAGCCAGAGAAAATACAGAGGGCGAAGAGATGTCAGTCTGGGAAAAAAAGTCATCTTAAAGAGCAGGAGATATGACTAGGATATGGCACAGGAAGGAAAAGCCCAGCACTCGCTCCAAGAAATGCTGTACCGGCCGGGCGACGTGGCTCACGCTGATTATCCTAGCATTTTGGGAGGCCAAGGCCAATGGATCACAAGGTCAGGAGTCAAGACCAGCCTGGCCAACATGGCGAAACCCTGTCTCTACTGAAAATACAAAAATTAGCTGGTCATAGTGGCGGGTGCCAGTAATCCCAGCTACTTGGGAAGCTGAGGCAGGAGAATCACTTGAACCTGGGAGACAAAGGCTGCAGTGAGCCAAGATGAAGCCATTGTACTCCAACCTGGGTGACAAGAGCAAGACTCCGTCTCCAAAAAAAAAAGACACTGGGTGCAGTGGCTCACGCTTATAATTCCAGCATTTTGGGAGGCCGAGGTGGGTGGATCATGAGGTCAGGAGTTCAAGACCAGCCTGGCCAAGTGGTGAAACCCCATCTCTACTAAAAATACAAAAAATTAGCTGGACATGGTGGCAGGCACCTGTAATCCCGGCTACCGGCGAGGCTGAGGCAGAGAATTGCTTGATTCTGGGAGGTGGAGGTTGCAGTGATCAGAGATGGCACCACTGTACTCCAGCCTGGGCAAAACTCTGTCTCAAAAAGAAAAAAAAAAAAAAAAGAAATGCAGTACCAACTCCTAGCCAGACACTTGGCCCTTAAGGCTTAAATTTCCCACCACCCCCTCTTTAATCAGCCTACCTCAAAGGGGTACACTGAAATTGGACTGGAGAGCCATAAGGGCCAATGTAGTATCTGCAAGAATTCTTTAATCCAAGTTCTCCTTGGATCCATTCACCTGTTCTACAACTTGATGACCTCAAGTATTATTTAACAACAAGAGGATGAAACAAATTCAGGGGCAGACTTTTAATTAAGGACATCTTCTTGGGTTCTTGCCAGCACACTATTTCAATAAGAAAACAGAACTCCTAATTTGGAGTTGTTTCCGTGATTTTAAAGCATATTGAGCAATATCAGTGTTATTGTTTCCTATGGGCATGGCCCTGGATACTTTTCAAAATCCTTCATTGTTTCATTTGCCCCTTGTAACAACTTGTGAACATGGAAAGTTAATTTTCCCATGTAGTAGGTGAAGAGAACATGGCAGAGATTAATCGGCCTGTGTAGGGCTGAACACTGACTAAAAAAGTCAAAGCTAGAACACAAATACTTCTGACTCCCAAACCTATGTTCTGTTACTCGGTTCTTTTGCTGAGCTTTCATGGCCTAAGCTCCGGTTTTAGAAGGAGGAAGAGAGACAACTTAGGAGGTTATCTAGACCATTCCCACCCCCTCCCCCCTACCAACAGTCCTATTCAGTTAGCTCCCCAAAACAGAGCAGCTGCCTCTGCCTAGGTAATCCATTCCAGTCTTAACCCAGACTGACTTGGAATCCTATTATCTCCCTGTTGGAAGGGCCCTTAAACGTAAACTAATCCAACCTCCCTTCAGAAGCCTGAATTATTTTCATGTTCTCCTTGGCCTAACCTCACAATTGCCATTGCTCACAATCCTAATCCAACCTGGGTAAGGAGAGGTTGGGAACAAGTATACATCCGGACAGAGTAAAGGAAAGGTGTAGCTTCCAGTGTACCCATCTGGATAAGACTTACTGAATAGTAGTCTCGGCAAACTCACTCGCGCAACACCTGCACAGGCGCAGCAAGTCACTAAGTGGGAAATGAGACAGGAGCCTTACCTTTCTTGTCTCAGCTGCTTCCCTGGAGATCATCAAGCCCCCATCCGGCACTCCATTTCCAAAACTGAGAATCCCAAATCAGATCCACCAAACAAAGTGCAGCTTCTCTCTTCTTATCCAGGTCCAAAGTCCATGGCTGAGCTGACCCTGAAGGGGAGGAGTCTGGGGGGGAAGGGGTGTGTCCAGGCCCCTCCCCCCCCACTGCAGACTTCAGTGCCACTCTCAGGGGTCCGTTACATCCCTTCATTCAGCTGCCTTATTAAGCTCAGAGTCTGGTGATAGACAGATCCCAGATACTATCCCATTTCTTGCTCAAGCAGGGGAAGTTATCCACTGTGAGAACTGGCCCATATGTCTTCTGCCGGGGCTCATGAGAAGAAACAGGTCTTAGAAGCCACATGGCCCAGGAGGCAGATTTCTGTGTTAACCTGCAGAACATTTAAACATTATAACATTCTCTAATCTAGTATATACCCAAATAGAGTCTTAACACCTTCTAGTTTCCACTCCCTACCTACATTAAGATTCGATACTAGACTCTATCATCAAAAAAACCCTCGTTAAACGCTGCACAAGATTATACAAAACATCTACTTAACTCAGGTATCACACGCCAGAATAGTCACCTCATCAAGTGTTTATATATAAATATATATATAATATATATGTACAAACATATACGTGATTCAGGATAAAATATGGGTCGTACCCATTCTCACCACAGAAAAATTACTGAGGACTGTCTTCTAAGAAATAGAGAAAATAATGCCCTTTCTCCTGCCCTCCCTTCTAAAGCACAACATAATAATCGAAACTCCCAAGCTTCTTAGGGTGCTGTTTTAATTCACCAGCCCTCTTCAACTAAACTAGTTAATAAATCATTTCCAGACCGAGATGTTGGGACCTTCCACATGCATTCTTTGCTCCTTTTCCTTCAACCCTCAGCTCCCCCTCGGCTTGCAAAACTGTGCCAGAGATATAATTCCCAACCACTGTCAAAGTCCTTCCCGGGGCTACAGAACAACACTCTCCTGGAATGCTTAAGGCCCGAGTCCTGCTTGCAGTACCCCCACAGTGTCCCCATTTCTCAGCCCGGAAGCTCACTCCTGTCGCCCCCCTCCCCTCGAAGTTTATTGCAAAACACACACACATACACACACACACACACACACACACACACACACACACACACTCTCTCTCTCTCTCTCTCTCTCTCTCTCTCACACTTTGTCTCTGTCTCTCTCTCCCCCTCCCTCCCCCGCTGCCTTCCTGTAGGGGCGTGGCGTCCACATGACCTCCACCCCCTCCAAGAATTTAACTCCTCCCACCCTTCTCCCCGGAACCCCAAGCTCCGGGTTCACAGAAGGGGGTGACATCGCGACCCTCCCTGGACTCCGACCCCCACCGGTCCGCCCTGCGGACGACCCTCGCCCTAACTGCGCCGGGTCGTTACCTGGTGCCCACCCGCCCCGTCTCGGCTAGGAGTCGCGGCCCGCCCGGGTTAGCAATCCAGGACCCAGGCCCGATCCCCTGCGCCGGCCCAGGCCCCACCCCCTCGACCCCCGGCGGCCCGGCCCTCCCCTCGCACTCCTTCCCCCCTCCCACCATCCACCGCAGCTACTTCCGCCCGTATCCGGAAGTGGGCCAGCAACGCCACCTCCCACATCCCGCCCATTTTTCTACCCGCCCCCCCCCCCCGTCCCCAGCCCGTCACCACCGCCACCACGGAAGCGAGGGAGGTGGCTCGGCCAGGCCTGAGATTGTTCTACAGCCACTGTTCACAGGGCTGAAGAACAGGTGTGGGCAGAACCAGGTTGTGAGAACGAAGTCGGGGCGCAGAGTAGCGGCCGTACAGGAGGGGGCGGGGCGGAAGAGACTGGCCGGCTGCGGGAGCGCGCGGCTCCGCGCGGGAAGAAGCACGCATGCGTCAGCCCTCTGGGTGCTAGGTGGGGCTTGAGCGGGAGGGGCGGGGCGAGGATGCTGAAGTGAGGACGGAGCCGGTGCGGGGCACCCCTGCCCTCTCCCTCCGCCCAAAGGTCGCCCAGCAACGGCCCGCTTGGCCTGGCTTTTCGAAAAGAGCGGTGCTCCCCTGCTTGTCGCGGGTCCTGGCGACAAGGTTTTCAGAAAGCACCGGGGCCTGTGTGTTCCTGCTCCTCGGCTGGAGGCTCTGTTTAGCAGTAGTGGAGGAAAATTCTCTTTCGTTCATTGCTGCTGTTTCTCGCTGCCTCTCTTGACGAGACAGGACCCTTGCAGGGTGCGCCCGCGCTGCCCTCGGACAAGTGCTGGCCGGGTACCTGCGGCCGGGCACGCCGGCGCGGGAGCGGCCTAACCAAGGCTGCCTGGAGGAGGGCGGCCTGGCCGGCGCGGCCCTTTCAGTGGTGCCCGGGGCTCCTCGGGGGCAGCCTCCGGCTCCTTCAAACATGGACTCTTAAGTTCCAAAATTGCCCCGCGGTTTTTCCCCTTACGCTGAATCCAAGGAACCCGCTGCTCGTTTTTGAAGTTCTTATGCAGCCCTCTCCCGCCATTTTCGAGAATCTTGCCAGGACTGGGGATGGATTTGCAGCCTCCGTTTTTGCCCCCCCTTTTGAAAACCGGAATCTAGGCCTGGTCTCCTGGCCTGTGTTCCGTCATGGGATTTCTCCAGAGCACGGACTGACTTGACAGGAACATTTCCAGTACTGGGATTGTAATGGTTGCTGCGTCAGGAGTCTTGAAATGATTTTTTTATTTGGAACAGTATAATATTTGGAACTTTCTTAATGGAAAAAATACATATTGCTTAATTATATATTGCTTGGAATATATTATTCCAAGGAGGAAGAAAATAAGACCCTTTTCTTCCCCCATCTCCAAACCTACTCTGCCCACCTGTCTTTCCCATCAGCATTAATGGCGGCTCCCTTCACTCAAGCTAGAACCCGAAGAGCCAGCCTCACTCTCTCACACTGTTGACACAATCTGATTAGAAACCCTGTTGACTCTGCCTTCAGTCTGTGTCTAGGCTGCATCATCTCAGCATATCCACAGCCCGCTTCATCTCTCACCTGAACACCTAGGTCACCCTGTCCTCTCCACCCTCACAGTAGTTGTCATTTCTGCACAGCAGCCACGGGAATCCTGTCGTTTCTTTGCTCCAAACCGCACAGTGGCTTCTTAGTTTGCTTGAAATAAAACGCTAAAGTCTTTACAATGGCCGCAGAGCCGGACAACCCACTGGCCTGCTTAGCTATCTCTGTTAGCTGCACTGGCCTCTGCACTGGCTGTTTTCTACTTGCAAAACTCCTCTTCCAGGCATTTCCAGGACTGACCCGTTCAGCTCTTCCAGGTCTTTCCTCCCATGTCACCTCAGTGAGGCATTTCCTGACCAACCTATTCAAACCTGCCCCTGACCCAGAGCACTGCTAGTCTCCCTTGGCCTGCTCCACTTTTCCCATGGCACGCACTCACACCTCCTAAATACTCACTGTGTTTACCATGTATTCTGTCTCCTGCTACTAGAATTTAAGTTCCCTGAGTGGAGGCACATTTGACTTTTGATTGCCTGCTATATCCCAGGTGCCTACAACAGTTGCCCAGCGTATAGTAGCAGCTCAGCACACATTTGTGGAATAAATGAAGGAATGAATTAACTTAAACAACTATTTTCATTGCAGAGTATTCTGTTCAGGCTTCTTTCACATGGAAATATATGAAGAACATAGTTATAAGCACAGTATACTGTGATATATGATTTCTAATGATCATACTGTAGATACTTTACATATTTCTAAGTATTTTCATAATTATAACCATTTTTACTTTTTAAATGACCTTTGATTTTTCATGATTGTTATAACAAGTCAAATAGAGTTGTGTAAACAAAAAATTGTCTCCTGCCTCCCTCTAATACCACCACTGAAAGGAACCACTGTTTTAAACTAGTGGATATATTTTTTATACACACATAACAGGTACAAATTTCAGTTCAAAGACATATGCCTGAATTGTAACTTTATTTTCTATAATTCAAGTCCATTTTTATTTTAGGTCTTTCCTCCCATAGTAGAAAAACGAAATCTAGTTTATTTCAGGTAAATGAAATCTAGTTTATTTTACGTAAATGTTAGTATGTAATGACGTTTATTTGTTTGTTTATTTATATACTTTTTTTTGAGACAGAGTCTCTCCCTGTTGCCTAGGCTGGAGTGCAAAGGTGCGATCTTGGCTCACTGCAACCTCTGCCACCTGGGTTCAAGCGATTCTCCTGCCTCAGCCTCCCAAGTAGCTGGGATTACAGACACACACCACCACAACCGGCTAATTTTTTGTATCTTTAGTAAAGACGGAGTTTCACCATGTTGGCCGTGATGTTTATTTATTAATGATGAGTTACAATTTAATTTCAGTCGCTTCGGAATTTACTAATGCCTTTCTCTCCTTTTCACCATATAATTGCCAGTTTAAAAAATCATTATTAAAAAATATGCAATAATTACAGGAAAATAGTAAACCATAAATAAAATAAAAAAACAAAAACCACCTGTAAAACCAGCAGCCAGAAATAAGCCTGTCAAAAATATACTTATATGGCTTTTTTTTTTTTGAGATGGAGTTTTCACTCTTGTTGCCCAGACTGGAGTGCAATGGCATGATCATGGCTCACTGTAACCTCTGCCTCTATCGTTCAAGCAATTCTTCTGCCTCAGCCTCCTGAGTAACTGGGATTACAGGCATGCGCCACAATGCCTGGCTAATTTTGTATATTTAGTAGAGAGGGGGTTTCTCCATGTTGGTCAGGCTGGTCTTAAACTCCTGACCTCAGGTGATCCGCCTGCCTTGGCCTCCCAAAGTGCTGGGATTACAGGCTTGAGCCACCATGCCCGGCCTTCTATGGCATTTTTAATGACCAAGTGGCATACCATTATACAAATGTACCATAATTATCTCTCTTATTTTTGTACATTTGGGTTGTTTTCAACTTTTAACTTTTGCAAAAGTACTTGTAGCTAAATCTGTGCACGTCATTTTATTCAGAATAAAGTCTGGGAACTGGTGTCAAAAGTGTGCTCATTGCTGAAGGTGTTTGATTAATATGAAAGATATACAGAAAGATGGCACAGCTTTGACACCAACTTTTCTCCACGTCCGTCACTGTCACACCATTTTATTGTCATCTTTGACAATATAATGGAACAATGGTCTTGTATTATTGTTTTAAGCTTTATGCCATTAATTATTAATAATGTTGAACCTGTTTTTATGCATCACTTTTGCCAATTGCCTAAACATAAACTTTTGCCCACTTGGATTCATCTTTGTCTTATTCATTTGCAAGAACTCTTTATAGAATGTCAGCCTTTTGCTGCCTATGTTACAGCCATTTTTCCCAGTTTGTCATTTGCTTTTCAAGTCTGTTTATGTGCTCTTTTGACATTGCAGTAGTCAATGCTAGCTGAGCCAAAAATCTGGTCTTGCTGCACATACTCTGCCTTCAGAATAAACACTTAGGAGTAAGCTAGAGACTTTTGTTATCAGTTACTCCACCTGGAGGACCAGCAGGTGGAATCTCCATGGGCAGAGTCTCTTGGACTGTCACTTGGTTTTAGGGTGGCGAAGAGGGACTGAACACCTGGAGAATATGGCTGTCGGGCTCTTTATACAGGTGGACCCCTCTTTCCTATGGAAGCCTTGCATCTCCATCAGAAACAGCAGGAAAATGGCCTCTGCTCTCTGCCTTTCAAGTCTAACTCAAGGACACCTGAGTAGCTGAACCTAGTTGCAAGGGAGTTAGATATCCAACCTATTCAACTGGAAAGAAGGTAGCCAGAGGAGCTACCTACAGCCCCCACCAAAGTCATGTATCAGGGCTTCCCATCCTGGCTTGTTATCTATTCTGGCAGTTCCAGTCAGCACAGCTGATAGTAAATTTTAATAACTGGCAGTAAAATCTTCTTCTATTAACCTTGATTTTCGGTGTTTTCTTGGCCATTTTCACTCATTTTTTCAGGTGTATATTTTTTCATACTATTTGTTTGGATGATAATTGTAAGTCATTTTAGAAACTGGACATTCTCTTGTAATTTCCTGGGCTTCTCCTTACCCTGGCAACTATCCCTTGTACTAGTTTTAGTCTGAAGTCTGGTAGGTACAAAAGTTAGTTTGTGTACTTGCTATTTGTTAGATGCCCTTTCATCCTGGTGTTTTGAAATTCTGGCCCATAAGGAAACAGCCGCACTCACTTCCTCCCTCAATCTTACTGTGCCTCTTGGCAGCTTCTGACATTGCCAACTGCTCCCTTCTGACACACTTCTCCTGACTCCCACACCAGCATGCTCTCCTGAGTTCCCCCTCCTCTGGCAGCTCCTCCTCAGATTCCTAACAGCCTCCTTCCTCTTCTCCCTTTTCCTGGGCAAATGCTGAGCTCCCTAGGGCTCTTTCCTGGGCCCTTGTGTCTTCTCATTTTACGCTTTCTTTCAAGATGATTCCACAGAAATCACATGACTTCCAGTATCCACTCCATGTCAAAGATAGTTAGTCTGTTTCTATTGCTTATAACAGAATATCTGAAACTGGAATCAGGTGCAGTAGCTCACACCTGTAATCCCAGCACTTTGGGAGACCAAGGAGGGTGGATCACCAGGTCAGGGGTTCAAGACCAGCCCGGCCAAGATGGTGAAATCCTGTCTCTACTAAAAATGCAAAAATTAGCTAGGCACAGTGGCAGGCGCCTGTAATACCTACTCAGGAAACAGAGGCAGGAGAATTGTTTGAACCCAGGGAGTGGAGGTTGCAGTATGCTGAGATTGCACCACTGCACTCCAACCTGGGCAACAGAGTGAGACTCCATCTCAAAAATAATAATAATAATAAAATTTAAAAAAAGAATATCTGAAACTGGGTAATTTATAAAGAAAGGGAATTTATTTCTTACAGCTCTGAAGGCTGAGAAGTCCAAAGTTGAGAGGCTGCATTTGGTGAGAGCCCTTTTGCTGATGGGGACTCTGCAGAGTCCTGAGGGGTTCAGGGCATGACATGGTAAGGGGGCTAAGGTGTTAGCACAGGACTTGCTTTCTCTTCTTATAAATCTGCCAGTTCTCCCATGATTAATCCATTCAGTAATGAGAATAGAGCCTTCATGATCCAATCACCTCTTAAAGACCCCAACTTTCCATGCTGCCACTTGGAGGATTAAGTTTCAACATGAGTTTTGGAGGGGACATTGGAACCATGGCAATACCCAAATATGCATCCTCAAGCCCCTTCTCTGTGCTCCTGGCCCACATGTCAAATTGCCTGCTTGGTCTCCCAACTAGGTCCCTTTACAGATACCGCTGACTCAGGTGTCCAAAGCGAAATTTGCAGCGCTCCTCCCAGCTCCTCTCTTAGCAGTCCCATTCTCAGGAAATGGCAGGCCAGAAGTCTTCCACAGCATTGCTACATCTAGTCAATCAAAAGTCCCCAAAAGTTTGTCTCCTGATTATTTCATAGCTCTTCTCCCTTTGACCTGATCAGTACTCTCCTGAAACTCTTTCCTCTTTTACGTCTCTCTTCATGTGTGATTCATTAGATCCACTAAGATCCACTCCTAGGAGAGGGTGGACTTTCCTGGAACACTGATACAAATTTCCCTTTCCCCCTTTTTCATGTTCCCTGTGACTTTTTAAATTAAAAAAAAGAAATTCTTTTTTGTTTTGGCCCTGGTTGCACTGCAAATATAGGGCTGAAGATAATGTGACAAGCCCAGACATCGCCATAGCTAAGGTGTAGAGCTGAAGATGTTTTATGTGTCATAAGGAATTCTAGCAAAACCCAGAATATTCAGCAGGAACTTGGAATGGGGTGGGAGTGGAGGACACAGAAATTTCAGTTCAGTTCAATCATGGGATGAAAGTTACTTAAGTCCCCTAAAAAATCACAGCACTTTCTTGCCTCATTTCACAATGAAGGATGTCTGGTTTTGCCGTATTTATTCATTGTATGGTTATTTTAATTATTTTTATTTTGGAGCCAGGCGAGGTAGCTCATGCCTGTAATCCCAGCACTTTGGGAGGCCAAGGCAGGCAAATCACCTGAGGTCAGGCGAAACCCTGTCTCTACTAAAAATACAAAAAATAGCTGAATGTGGTGGTGCAGGCCTGCAATCCCACAGGAGACTGAGGCAGGAGAATTGCTTGAACCTGGGATACGGAGGTTGCAGTGAGCTGAGATTGTGCCATTGCACTCCAGCATGGGGGAAACGGCAAGACTCTGTCTCAAAAATAAATAAATAAACAATAAAAAATTTTGAACATTTCTCCACAACTAGATTATGAGCTTCTTAAGGACAAACACTCTGTCTACCTTAAAATTTCTGTATTTGTTCAATTAAATGAATATTTATCTGTGGGCTCAGATCCTGGCTCCTCTCATTTCTGTGGACTGCAGGGATCCAGGTTCCTCTTCATAAAGCAGGGATAATGAAACCTGTCCTTCACTCCTGGCAAGGCACTCATGAGGATTAGGTGAAGCCATTTGTGTGGGAACCCTTTTAAAACTGCAACGAGCTGTACAAATATCTAAGGGCTTTAGGTTCCCAGATGCAATCAGAAGGCGCCCGGCACTGCTAGGCACTGAGCTTCCAGGGGGCACTTGGTGGAGAGCCCTGCATTCTCCTCCCTGGGGAAGCCAGGTGTTCCCATTTCCCACCTGGTCTCTCCTTTTCAGGGCTCCTAAAGAGTGATCATCACAGAGAAAGCCAGTCTGTTTAAACCGTATTGTAAGTTCTGCATATCACCAGGTCTATTTTTAAAGTCTGAATTTATATTTAAATTAGGAGCATTTGTCCAGGTCAGTCAGTATTTCTTCAGCCCAGCTCCTCCAGAGAGGGTGTGTCCATTACCAGTGAACGCTTGGAAACTTCCTGACGTCAGGAGGCTGAAGTTTTCCTGCATTGGGCCACTTGTGTGGAATGGGAGGGGCGGCAGGGAGGTAGGAAGAGGGGTACAAAGGGAGATGGGTGGGAGAGGAAGGTCTGGGAAGCACAGTCATAAATAGTAGTGTCTTTTGCCCTCAAGATTCTTCAGGTCACTGGAGAAAGGAAATTCATTCTTGAGAAATAATGATTGAGTTTATGTCCAGGCAGCGAAAAGAAAAAAAGAAAAATAAATAAAGAAACAAAAGACTGAAGTCAGTTCAGAAGTGCTGACATAAAGACCTGTTTGGAGGGCAGTAAAATTAATCAGGAGTAATTTCTGGGAGTAGGTGGGTCATCACAAAGTCTTGAAAGCAACCTGGGGAGAAAGGAACTCCTGGTTTGGGGATCATAAATCCCTCTTCAAGAACAACCAAACTCCAGTATGAGTATTTATGCTCCTTATCATGTAAGCTGGGTCTGGGGTCAGGAGCTTGGATTCTGGTCCTCATTCCGAGGTCCAGCTCATCACAGACCCTGAGCAAATTCTTTACTCATCTCCTTATGCAGGAACACTTGAAAAGTACTTTGGGAAAACCAATTTTAAATATTACTCCCAAACCTTAATTAGAACTGTATAATTCTTTATCTTTTGTGAAATGAGTTTTAAACCAAGAACAACCATTGTAATTATTCGAAACATTTTAAATAATTGTCAGTAATAATCTTCATTAATCATAAAAAGGGAAACACATCTATTCATCTTTCAAAGCACAGTTCTCTGATCTTGGCCAGGTGTAGAACTCATTTTTTTCTACCTTATTTTGTGACAAAGTATGGTCTGTAATCCACTCAGTATCAAAACAATGCAAGAGACCATCCAACACCCCAGCAAGCACTCATTAGGTGGCATTCAAGGCAAGATTTTTTTTTAAAAAGGGGGCCACAGGCTTCTGGGGGTTAGTAATTTAGTATTGTGCTTCCCACCGTCCAGTTGTCTCTGGCTTGTGCCAATCACAGCTGCATTGTGTCACACCACTGATTAATTCCTGGAATTGCTAAGGGCTGACCTTTTCAGATGACTGACTTGCCTAAATAAATCAAACCCATTTGAGGTTATGTCTATGGGCACAGCAAGCTGACTTGCTTGCATTCTGCCACACTTTCTCGAGTGGGTGAAAAACAACTGGAATTTCAGTGAGGAACTGGATGCAATATATGAAATGACTCAGATCTACTTGGCTGCACCCCAGGTGAGGAGAATATTCTAAGAAAAAAAAATCATGATTTGTCTTTTTCTGGGCTTTGGCACTATATAGAACACCACAGGCAGTTCCCCAGAGTAGACCCCAGACTCATCTCCCTCCCTCAGCCTAGGGCAGCAGGTCTCCCTTCACTCCCTGATGTCCTTGGACTTTATTACCAGCTCAAATGCCACTCTCCTGGAAACTGCTGTCAGCATGAGTTTTCATTGCCCTGTATTGGAATTCACTGTGGCACAGCTGTCCCTGGTCTTCCTCCTTTTCCTATTTTCTCAATCGCACAGCAGTGTCTTGATAGGAATTGGGTGGACATGCAGCAGCTTCAGGGATGAAGCAGACAGGAGCAGCCATGGAAGAAACTTAGATTTCAGTGAAGCACTAAGAGGAAATCCTCCCAGGGAGGCTGTGGAATCAAAATTTAAAAAGGGGTAGAAAAAAGAGAGCTATAAGATGAAGATTTAATCTAACATATTTTGAGAAAATTTAGAAGATAAGTGATACAGTGAATAAGGCAGGATTTTGGCTAAAATCTGAACAAAATTTGTAGATTCCAGTAAACCAAACCCCTGGAGAAAAGATGCAGCCAAGAAAATGTTAAAGACTTGGTTGCAAATTGTACAAGTTTGAACTGAGAGGGCAAAGTTTGTGGGTTAATGGAAAATAGAAAAATAGGCATCCCAACAAGGATACATTGTTTTCTCATTAAAGAAGTAAGGAAGTATAATTTGAAAATAAGTATGGGTAAGAATGAGTTTAGGCCTACACAGAGATGCGATGACACACTGGTTATCTGCCTTGGGTTCAAATGCCAGCTGTACCACCATGCTGTGTGCCCATGGGCAAATTCTTAACCTCTCTCTGCATAAGTTTCCCCACCTGCAGCATGGAAGATTTATAATGGCCACCTCATTGTATTATGAATTGGAAGAGTTCAGGAATGGTGTCTGCCACACAGTACTGTTAGTATATTATTTTACTACATAATATATAATTTATATTATATTATTCTATTATTTTATTATAATATAAAAATATATTATATATAAAAATATAGGGCCGGGCGTGGTGGCTCAAGCCTGTAATCCCAGCACTTTGGGAGGCCGAGGTGGGTGGATCACGAGGTCAAGAGATCAAGACCATCCTGGTCAACATGGTGAAACCCCGTCTCTACTAAAAATACAAAAAAATTAGCTGGGCATGGTGGCATGTGCCTGTAATCCCAGCTACTTGGGAGGCTGAGGCAGGAGAATTGCCTGAACCCAGGAGGCGGAAGTTGCGGTGAGCCGGGATCGCGCCATTGCACTCCAGCCTGGGTAACAACGTGAAACTCCATCTCAAAAAAAAAAATTATATATATATATAATAAAATTTGAAATATCTAGTGCTCATTTATTTGGAATAAAAGAGAGAATTTTATGGATAACCTGATCAAATCCTCTATGATTCCACAGACGAGGAAACACAGTGTCATTATCTGATTTTATTAATCATTCCAGGCTCATTTTATTCATCATTCCAGACTTCTTTTGTTCTTTGGGTCATCCTTAAATGGCTTTCATTTAACTAAATCTTGCTTTCCAGTATGATTCTTGAATGCAAGAACTTGTGTGTTAACTTTGTGTGCTCCTAACAGTGTTAGGCACAAGTAGCAGAACTTAATAAATACTGGTTAGATTTTTTAAAATGCAAAATTTCAAATATTTACCCAGTGGCAACCATTTACACATTAACAATGATTAGGGTTTTTTGTTTGGTTCTGTTTTAATGCCAGTTTGATTGGACTTTTTTTTAACTATAAAAGACCCAGATAAGCCTGGCAGAAGAGTCTGGATAAGTAAGTGTTAACAAAGGGCGATAAGGCCTCGGAAGGAATTGTGGCCAGGCAGAGAGGCAGAGAGAGAGAGAGAGACAAAAACAGAGAGAGACAGAGAGAAAGGAGAACCAGTGAAGAAAGACTCAGTTATTTGCAAGGAGGCCCTGTAAGGCCTAGTTGCCGAAGACTTGGAGAAGCCTTGTCTGGGAGGTGACATTCATCCTTGCCTTCAGCCAAAGGTTAAAGGAACAGCCTGAACAGGCAGAAGGCAGGGAAGAGTGCAGTGCTTCATGATAACATCGATGTGTGGGCAATTTCATACAATAATTGATTTTCTGCTGAGGGATGGAGGATAGGGAGGGGAAAAGAAGAATGAAAGGACAAACCGAGCCCAAAGGTCCTGATTCTGAGGGGATGAACAGTCTTGGCCTATGTGGGGCAGACTGTGGGATTTGATGGAAAGGCAAGAGTCTGTAGGCAGGTGGGGTGGGGTGGGGGTCGGAATGTATTGCCTGAATTTAGTCTCATAAAACTTCCGTGAGTGTGTGTGTGTACACTGGCTGACTAAACTGTAATCACAGTCCAGAATGCCTGAAAGCCACTGATTGGATAATGAAACTTGCAGGGTATTCTTTGTGAAAACTATGTTGGGTTAACAGCCAGGTGTTAGTTTCACAGTCGAAGGTGAGGGGAAATCACCCTTCTGGAACCACCCTACCTTTTCATTGAGTCTACAGTCCCAGCATACAGATGGCAATGCTTCATTTAATTTGGAGTTCCCAGTTTTACTTGGTTGTAATCACTTTCTAAAAGCATACGCTGGGCACATTGTTGCACGGAGTCTTAGGCAGTAAGTGATAATGTGGGGCAAGAGGCACTCTCCAAATGGCCATGTGATTTTTGATTTGTTTTGTTTTATTTCTTCCTTTAAAGGGAATGTTTTTCGACTTTGAAATCCTTGGAGATTACTTGACATAAGTCCATCTGAGCCACCCCAAATGGTTTTGAAAGATTTATAACTTTTCTCATGTGCTGAATATATGATGCCTTTACTTAGGAAGAGGAAGAAAAAATGTTTACAGTTTCACTTTGAGATTTAAAAAATTCCTGTAACAATTAGCTCTTGATTCAGAAATTATAAATAATACTGCTTTATTGTCCCATTTACTGAAACATCGTGTCCTGTAATGCTTTAGTCTTTATTGGTCCAGGGATTTCATTTTAATCTTGCACTTTTTTGTAGAAAACAGCTTATGAATCTTAACTCTAAATATTTATTATTCTGTACCAGTTGTACTGATCGATAATGTTGGAAATTTGCATTCATGTGTGGATGAAATGGATTTCCCATTCTTTATTAATGGACAATAATGATTGGCCATAGAATTTGGTGTCTGTACAGGCTTTAAAGGCCGACAAACCTAGATTTGAAACGCACCGTGATACATAGGAACACTCTGACTTTGAAAGGCATATAAACACCTGGAGCCTCAATGTCCTTAGCTGTAAAATGGGAATAATAAAATTACCTAATTTACAGAGCTGTTGTGAGGCTTATATAAAGCCTAGTGTGGCTGAGGTAATGCTAGTATTCACCAAACCCCATCTCAGTTTCCTCTTCATAAACATAGAGACCACATTTTCCACCAGTTTTAGTCCATGTGACGGCTATAGCCAATAAACCACCATATAGATGTATGTTCTAGGTGATGCAGTTATAAGATAACTTGTAAGGAGGGTTGTCCAATCCACAGAGGACTTTATGTGAGCAAGAATTCAGGCTTTATTTGTAAAGCCAGTGTGGTTTGGGTATTTTTGTTTTGTTTTAGATTTTTTGCTACTGGAATATTGTCTAGCCTTCCCTAATACATATGACATATGATAAACAATTGATAAATTTTTGTATTTAAGGTGTTTGTGAACCAATGTGGAATGATGCCTTCAGCCTACATTATTAAGAGAGAGAAGCAAGACAGAATGGAGTGTATGGTGCACCACATTTTGTGTAAGAAAAAAGGATAAATTAAAATGTATATATGTACACCAGGCATGGTGGCTTACGTCTGTAATTCCAGGACTTTGGGAGGCCAAGTTGGGTGGATCACAAGATCAAGAGATCGAGACCATCCTGACCAATATGGTGAAACCCCATCTCTACTAAAAATACAAAAATTAGCTGGGCATGGTGGTTCATGCCTGTAGTCTCAGGTACTCGGGAGGCTGAGGCAGGAGAATCCCTTGAACCCGGGAGGCGGAGGTTACAGTGAGCCGAGATCAGGCCACTGCACTCCAGCTTGGCGACAGAGCAAAACCATGTCTAAAACAAAACAAAACCAAACAAACAAAAATGTATATATGTACTTGCTCATGTTTGCAAAAAGAAACACAGGAGAGAAAAAAACAGAAACTAATCAACATGATAACCTATCCTTGTAGGG
Organism: Leontopithecus rosalia; assembly: GCA_028533165.1. Taxonomy (NCBI): domain Eukaryota; kingdom Metazoa; phylum Chordata; class Mammalia; order Primates; family Cebidae; genus Leontopithecus; species Leontopithecus rosalia. The sequence continues at coordinate 121,691,126 of CM052649.1, forward strand.
AGACTGGAGCAGGGTGGTGGGGATGTGAACTGGAGTGAGACTCCTCTGATCAAATGTTTTTACACAATACTGATTTTTGAACCATTTATTCTATATATTCAGAAATAAAAGTAATTTATAAAGGAAAATGCCTTAAAATCAGACCTTAAAAGAAATAAATGACCAATTCTGTCTAAAATTGATCTAAACCAACAATAAACAAAAATGTTAATTTGGGCAACTTGGACATACTACTCTGACTAAATCTATATATCAACATTATTAGGAACTAGGAATTTTTTAGTATAAGAAGAAAAAGATAAAATATAAAAAAAAATTTACAGGAGCCACAGTGGCTCCGGCCAGTTGTCCTGGCACTTGAGGAGGCGAGGCTATGAGTTCAAGGCCAACCTGAGCAACATAAGACGCTCACATTGATTAAAAAAAAGAAGAAGAAGAAGAATTTAAACACTTTTATGTTAAATTTTAATAGCAATATAAACTCATGCTATTCATCATATATGTATTTTTAATTATAAATATTCATGACATATGCAAATAAAGTATCCTAGTTGTCCTGAAAAGGCCTACAAACAATGATATCGTAGTGGTAATGAACATAATTAACCTTCATATCGTGCATCTCCTGCTGTAATAAATGGTACAGGCAAGAATAATCAATGGTTGTTAAAACCATTACATAAAAGTGGCGGGGCAATAGAATATTCTGACAGGGGCAAAGTATACCCCATGAATCATTTAGTAATTTCAAAGGGAAAAAAATGTTGGATCCAATTTATATCCACCCAGTACATCCATTTGACTCTGCCTGCCCCTGGGGACCCACTTGCCCAGATCCTGGGTAAAGCAGCCCTGGTGTTGGGTGTAAAGTTCCAGCTTCCACCTTGTCACCTTACCTCCTATAATGACAGGCACCACTGTCTTTGGCAAGGCCATGTGATTACACCTGCCAGGGCAGGAGCTGCAGCAACTCCTGTGCCCAGGTCAAACAGGCCTATGGGTGAACTAGCTTTCCCAGTGGCTATGCAGAGGCACCTAGAAACAGAATCCTGAGGTACAGGTGCTTTAACACCCCATAAGCTTTGTCTTACAGGACTCCTCTGAGATGCAATGGAACTACACAGCACCTCCAAAGATGTCTCACATGGCCAAGCAGTCAACTGTGCTGTTTATCAAGCAGTGGCCGATTCAGCAATGAACTACTTGGTATTTTTCCCCTCTCAATTCATTTTTCCCCTCTTTATTTCATAGCATTGCACCTCCACCCCACAAAGCAATAGTGTGTAAACTTTGCCTCAGTTGATGTTCCCAGGCAAAGGTACCTTTTCATGGACATATAATAATTACTTTCGTGGGCCGGGTGCGGTGGCTCACACCTATAATCCCAGCACTTTGGGAGGCCAAGGCGGGTGGATCACGAGGTCAAGAGATCGAGACCATCCTGGTCAACAAGGTGAAACCCCGTCTCTACTAAAAATACAAAAATTAGCTAGGCATGGTGGCACGTGCCTGTAGTCCTAGCTACTCGGGAGGCTGAGGCAGGAGAATTGCTTGAACCCAGGAGGCAGAAGTTGTAGTGAGCCGAGATCGTGCCATTGCACTCCAGCCTGGGTAACGAGCGAAACTCCGTCTCAAAAAATAATAATAAAAAATAAAAATAATTACTTTCTTAATCAGGTCATCCCCCAGAGCATCACTGGTAGTGCAAAAACCCAATGTGTGGACCTCCTCATGGAATACTTATAAGGTATTGTTTATAACAAAAAACAAACAAAAAAATGTTTATTCAAACCTAAAACCTAAATTCTGGCTGGGTGCGGTGGCTCATGCCTGTAATTCCAGCACTTTGGGAAGCTGGGGCTGGCGGATCACAAGGTCAAGAGATCAAAACCATCCTGGATAATATGGTGAAACCCTGTCTCTACTAAAACTACAAAAATTAGCTGGGCATGGTGGCACATGTCTGTAGTCCCAGCTACATGGGGGGCTGAGGCAGAAGAATCATTTGAAGCCGGAAGGCGGATGTTGCAGTGAGCCAAGATCGCACAACTACACTCCAGCCTGGCAATAGAGCGAGACTCAAAATAACAAAAAACAAAACAAAACAAAAATTCTAGCTCCCATGTTAAGGGCTTAAAAGTAAAAGTTAAAGGACACCATCAGGAAACAGTCGGGCAAACCGGGATGCGTGACTTTCTTTAAGATAGCTGGTGCAGATTCAAGTTGACGTTGTAAATCAAAACCAAACAGAGGTTAAGGTGGGGGAGATTTTCCAGATTAACTTCCAGGTGGAATCCACAAGCCTTGATTCGATCTTGGGGGCAATTGCATAAAGATATTTAAGGGACAATTGTGAAAATTTAAAAATGACTTGTATATTAGTTGTGATTGTAGAATCATTACCAAGTTTCCTAGGTATGACAGTGGTATTATGGTTATATAGCAGATTTTCTCTATTCTTAGGAGATTCATATTGAAGCACTTAGGGATCATGATATCATACTGACAACTTATTTTCAAAAATTGTACGCATCATGTGCTTGTGGGGAGACAGAGAGAAGAGAAAAACTAAATATGGTAAAACATTAACAACCACTGAATCTAGATGAGAAGCACTTGTGATTTTATTCTTTTGACATTTTAAATGTTGAAAATTTTTATAATAGAAAGTAGACAGATAAATATCAATAAAAACCAGTTAAAATTTAGGATATATATGTATATGAAGAACTTTTTAGAGTCACGTTTTCTTTCCCTCAACCAGTTTCAAATAAGCAGCCAATACTTTATCAGGAACTAATTCATCCACCTCAAAATGGATATTCACACCCAAATTGCTGTGCTTTTAAAAGCTTTTTAACCTCTTGTACATCTCTAGCAGTTTCCAGGTAGAAAGAATTTGATGTCATTTCTGCACATCCAAATTCCTGTTAGCAGGATAATCAGCAAGGAAGACAGAGAGCTGCTTCCTTCAACATCTGCATTCAGCTCAAAACTGAAAGCTGATTATGTGGAGAAATAATTCTTCAGAGGTAAGGCATCTAGTAAAGGCATCAGTGATCTGGTAAAGGCATCAGTTATCTTTTCCATGCATTCCAAATACTGTATTGGCTCCAGATTGGAGCAGTGTCATTCTCTACAGCTGTATTGGCAACAGATAGACACAAATGAACTATTTAATATGGCAAAATGCACAGTTATCTGAGGCTTCTATTATTAGCGCCAGCTCTCAACTCACTGGGAAAACTCTTCTTCAACTTGTTAATGGGACAGTTTTATTTGTTTGGACATAGCAGCTTTCCATTATCATTCTTCTCACCCCAAACTTCCCTTTATCCCCAAGATGCTGCAAGACAGAGGTGCTTCCATCTGGCCCCAGTTCAGCTGATCTCCAGTCCCTCTGCCCATGCGAGTCCCAGGAAAGCATGCCGTCTCCATCTTGTCCATGCTAACTAAATGGCCTGGGCTCTGCTCTGGAATCCTAAGGAGTCCCTGCTCCATCCAGAGAGGGGCCCCTCTCATACTGCAGAATGCTCAAAGTCCACAAATGTTCATTCTTCCCTTCGTTAACAGTAGAACTAACCCAGTTAAGGCTGAGCTCATGGTAGGCAACCTCAAAATCTCAGCAGCTAATCAAAGAAGTCATTAATTTTTCTTGCAGGCCAGTAGAGGCAGCTGTGTTTCAAGCTATGAACTGAGTCAGGGCTGCTTCACTTGTCTCTGATCCTCTGAACCAGTGACCACCTGGGGTGGCAACAGGGCCACTGGACGAGCAGAGACACAAGGGGACTCTTAAGGCATCAGCTCAGAACTAACATGCTCGCTTCCGCCCATATTCCACTGGCCAAAGCCCTGCATGAGTTGTAGAAAAGTACTCTCCACTTTGGTGAGTAACTACCAAGAGAAAAGAGGGAAGGAAGAATTGCAGGCAAGTAATACCATCTACCTTGGCCTCCTATGCAGTGTGGTGTGTACTTACACTTAAGTCCTGGCCGGTAGGATATGAGGGGAAGTGAGGCATACAACTCCAGGCCCTGCCCTCGTAAAGACTGGGCCCCGCCTATCCCCTGCCCAACTGCTGGGGACATAGTAGGGCGGCAGCAGTTGCCTGGCCCAGAGATAGATGGCACAGCTATCCTGCTGGTCCTACCTCTAGACTGCCACATGTACCTCACTTGCACTACTTGGGTTTTGCATCTCAGCTATGGCATCTTGAAACCCAAACTAGCACACCATTCATTCATTCATTTATTCACCCATTCAAAAAATATGTACTGAGTGTCTTTGTGCCAGGCATTGCACTAGATTTTGGAGAAGTGACAGTGAACAAAAACAAACTTGGCTGTTCTGTATCTTGGCTGTGGTGGTGGTTACACAAGCCTACACATGTGATAAAACTGCATAGAACTAAATACACACACAAAGAGGAATGCCAGTCAAACTGGAATTAAAGAATCAAAAAGTCACTAGTGACTCAACATGGCAGCAGTCCATCTTCAACCACACAGATGACAGCAATGTGCTGAAATATGGCAAAGCAATGATTTAAAAGGAATTAGGGAGAGCTGCCAGGCAGGCATGCTCACCTTGGACTTTGAAGCAAGACAGACATAAAGTTCTTTGTTCTTTGAGTAGAGTGTCTATATAATTTATCATCCAAACTGAGACAACTGTGAAAGTCATTACACTGGAACAACTTGTGTGACTGATCAGCTGGTCACTCCATCTTTAAGCCATTGCCTTGTTGAGTCTGTTATCAGAGCCCATGGAGTGCAATGCATGGGCAGCTTATTTAGACGTAACAGAAAAATTAAAGGGAAGGAGGAGTGAGGAAGAGTGGAAAGAATAAAGAAATGGCATGCATTGGCAGGAAACAATGCAAGGAGAAAAGTAAACAGGAATCAGATTTTCTACTAATTTGCTGTGTGTTCCTGTATCAGTTTATAAATTAATATCTACATTTATGACCAATTGGAAGAACTAACTTTTGAGATCCTCTCATCCATGAAAGCTGCAGATTTCTCTATTGGGATGGAGTTGAGAAAGCTGTTAAACAGACCAAAGCTACATGAGGACATGTGTTATGAGAAGAGAAATGGTCTTCCATAAATTGGGTGCTAGGGAAGGCTTGGTATAGGTAATGTAGAGGTTCTCAAACTGGAGAAGCTCAAAGTGTGTTCCTTTGAGCCTTGGTCTTCTAGTTAGGCAACTGGCTAAGCCACTGTGCAGAAAGACACCAAACACACTGGCTTTAACAAGGCAGGCCTCTGTTTCTTTTTCGGGTAACAGTTCAGAGGTAGAAGGTGGGTGGTGCAGAGCAATAGTTGCCCTCCTCTTTGAGGTACTCTAGGCACTGAGGTTGCTTTGCCAACATTAGCACATGGTATCCACCTGCAGATCCAGGAGACTGTTCCAGTTCTCCCATCCCCAGCCAGGTATAAGGGCAGGGGAAGCAGAGGACTAAAGTTTCTTTTCAAAGTCATCACCTGAAAGTTGCCCCTTCACTTCTGCTTACATCCCATTGGCCAGAGACTTGAAAGGAAGCTGGGCACATCCCCTGCCAAACCTCTCGTGGTAAGGCTTCGATTACTAAATGGAAGAAAGGGACACGGTGTGTCTTGGAGTTGATACCTAGCTCTTTGGAGGTGACTCAGATCACTAGGGAGAGTCTGTAAGGCCCAGTGGTCAACACCCCAATTCTCCAGTCTCTACCTGAGAAGCTCCCCCTTCATCTATCTGAGGGTCTGTCTACATTTTTATCTGAAAAATAAGTTCATCTGCTTTAAAAAAGAAACTCTGGGCCGGGCGCGGTGGCTCAAGCCTGTAATCCCAGCACTTTGGGAGGCCGAGGCGGGTGGATCACGAGGTCAAGAGATCGAGACCGTCCTGGTCATCATGGTGAAACCCGGTCTCTACTAAAAAATACAGAAAATTAGCTGGGCATGGTGGCGCGTGCCTGTAATCCCAGCTACTCGGGAGGCTGAGGCAGGAGAATTGCCTGAACCCAGGAGGCGGAGGTTGCGGTGAGCCGAGATCGCGCCACTGCACTCCAGACTGGGTAACAAGAGCGAAACTCCGTCTCAAAAAAAAAAAAAAAAAGAAACTCTGAAGACGATTTTACAGAAGATTGGTTTACCAAAGTGGAAAGAGAAGCTCATCAGTGATGTGACTTAGCCAAAAGCACTGGTTATACCTCTAGACCTCGGAGCTGACACTGAAAGCCCCGACCACAGTCTTTCTGCCCCAAGGAAAGCCTGGGGAGGGGGTGGGTGACACTGTCAAGAGCCAGGCCCCAGCTCCTCATACACAAAGCTCATTTGCTCTTCCCCCACCCCAAACCCCTGTACTTCTTGAACATGAATACAAAAGAAAATAAGAATCTCAAGGTTGGAAAAATCCCACTTTGCTTCAAGTGAAGTCACTGGGTTGTCCCCATGAAATGTCTTCACAATGGATTTGCTAGACCTTTACTCTCCACGACACCACCAAGTCTCCCTCACCCTGCCAGAGCCCTCTGAAGTGTACTCATAGTGAAGGGGCTCAAAGTGGGGCCAGCGGTCCTGGTATTCAGCCTCCCCTTCTGACACAAGGGTTATTGTGGAACAACCTGTGTGACTGATCAGCTGGTCTCTCCATTTCTTTTTCTTCTTCTTCTTTTTGTGACTGATCAGCCGGTCTCTCCATTTTTTTTTTTCTTCTTCTTTTTAAGACAGAGTCTTGCTCTGTCACCAGGGTGGAGTGCAGTGGGACCATCTTGGCTGCAATCTCTGTCTCACTAGTTCAAGAGATTCTCCTGCCTCAGCCTCCCGAGTAGCTGGGACTACAGGTATGTGCTACCATGCCCGGCTTATTTTTGTATTTTTAGTAGAGACGAGGTTTCACCATGTTGGCCAGGATGGTCTCGATCTCTTGATCTCATGATTTGCCTGCCTGGGTGTCCCAAAGTGCTGGGATTACAGGCATGAGCCACTGTGCCCGGACTGGTCTCTCCTTAAGCCACTGTCTTGTTGACTCTGTTACTGCAGAGTTTGGGGAGAACTCATGGCTTCCCTGTTCCTATTTCCTGAGCCTCCCTGAAGCCAAGTTCTGGCCACGGGTTAAGTGATGTGAGCACACTGCCTCCTTCTGCTTCTCCAGGAAGCTTCTGCTGATTGAACGCAGGCCAGATGGCAGGATCTGGGGCAGCCTTCTTGAACCACTGGAAGGAAGGGGCACAAGAGGGGAGTGGGTAACAAGATAACAGGAGCCCTCTCCCTTATGACTACAGAGCCATCGTGGCAGCCCTGGGCCTTCATTTCAGATTTTCATCTTGTCTAAGCCACCACCATTAGGTCTCAGTCAGTCATCGTTCTAATTTACATGGTAGCTGGGTGAGGGTAGAATACTACTTTCCAGCTGTCGGAGATTAAGCAGAACACCAGCTAAAGCAGTAACAACAGATCTCCTTCAGTAGCTTGCCATAGGGAACAGGGTCCAGCGTGAACTGAACTCAACTTCCCTTTGTGTAAAGGTAGCTGGGCCTTTAAGTTTAGAGTGAAGGGACAGGGAGGGAGAGATAGCAGGTTGAGGGGGTGGGCCTTGGAGCAAAGGCGGGATAGTGGAGATTTACAAAAGCAGTCTAGGGCGGGTCACGTGATTGGGTGACCCGGGTTTGCTGACTGGGATCTGTGGCAGCCTCCTACCCTCCTCACCTTCAGGTGCTGACTAGAGCAAACAGTTCTTTTGACAGCCTTGAGCTTTCCCTGGCAGGAACTTACTGGGGCTGCAGTCACCCTAGAAACATGGCTTTGGGCTATGGAAATGATGCTGTTGTGGAAGTCTCTTATTGCGGGGGTGGACCCGGTCGTTATGCGCCCAGCGTTCTGCTTTTCTCACAGCCCACCCCTACTCCCATCTCGGGGATCTTTGCGGGGAGGCCCCAGGTCAGCTCGGCCCTTGGGATGGCGAGAGAGAAAATGGGGACCCAGGCTCTCCGGGCTGGCAGCCCGGACACGTCCCGCCTTCTCCTCCGCTTGCGGTAGCCGGGGCGGTTGGGAGATAAATCATTTAGACACAGGTCGGGAGAAGAGCCCTAGGCGCCATCGTCCAGCTTCCTGGCTTCCGTCATGGTATTTTTGTTGTTGTTTTTTGAGACGGAGTTTCGCCCTTATTGCCCAGGCTGGAGTGCAATGGCGCGATCTCCGCTCACTGCAACCTCCGCCTCCCCGGTTCAAGCGATTCTGCTGCCTCAGTCCGTCATGTTTTTATAAATTAGAACCGGCCTATTAGTCGCAACCCGGTCTCGGAGCGGCGGAGAGAGGCCCAGCAGGGGGCGGGGCGCGCTGGCAGGAGGGAGGGCCTGGCCGAATTGCGACCACTCTTGGCGCTCTGGCTGCGGTGCCAGGAGCACCTCCCAACCCAACAGCTCCTCGCCATTCCCAACCTCCAAACCTCTATCCGGTCCCCAGGGCACTTTCCTCCTCTCTCTCAGGCAGGTCCTTGACTTCAGGTTGCACGTGCTGCTGCCTTCCAGGCCCGCCTTTCTCCACCGGAGTCTCCGCCTGTAACTTTCTTCCTCCTTGTCCTTTGATGGGCTAACCCATACTCAGCCTCGGCCCTCAGCTGCAGGCTCTAACAATGCCTCCTAGTCTTTCCCAGATCCCCGAGACCAGGTCACGCTCTGCTCCCTAGAGTTCCTCTCTCCTTGCTTCCTTCCTCTTCCAGCCTCCCACCGTCTTCCTCCCTCTCCCCTCCCCAGAGCTTCCCGGTCAGTGTGGATTCCCTGACCTCCTAAGGGCCTGTCTAATGGTCTATGCTGGACAGAAGCAGCAAAACGGACCCTTTCACTCTTGCCTTATTCCCAGTACCAAGGAAAGGGCTCAGTAAATACCAGTTGAATAAGCAAAAGTAGAAACTTGTGTCCATAGTGGTAAGAGGACCGGAGGCAGCAAAAGTGGGGCCAGAGGTCAGCTACCCTTTCAAGAAGTTTGACAGTGAAGGACACAGAGCAATAGAGGATCAGTGGATGGTACAACAGAGTGAAGGGAAGCCTGACAACACTTGGGCCAAGCCCGGCGAGTTTGAAAGTGGAAGCTGGCCGGGCGCGGTGGCTCAAGCCTGTAATCCCAGCACTTTGGGAGGCCGAGGCGGGTGGATCACGAGGTCAACAGATCGAGACCATCCTGGTCAACATAGTGAAACCCCGTCTCTACTGAAGATACAAAAAATTAGCTGGGCCCGGTGGCGCGTGCCTGTAATCCCAGCTACTCGGGAGGCTGAGGCAGGAGAATTGCCTGAACCCAGGAGGCGGAGGTTGCGGTGAGCCGAGATCGGGCCATTGCACTCCAGCCTGGGTAACAAGAGCGAAACTCCGTCTCAAAAAAAAAAGAAAGTGGAAGCTAAGGGGCCCTATGGCGAAGCCAGCGAGGGCAGTAGAGTTGAAGGATGGGACCTTACAAAAGGCAGTGAGAAAGAAAGTATGCCCAAAGGGACAAAGGAAGCAGGTGTCTGCAGGTCTCAGTGTTGTACCTGCCCGGAACCTGTTGCCAATACATTATTGAAGGGGAGAGGAAAAAACTGTGGTTCCTTATCTCAGATGACCTCAATCTTGCTAGGGCTGTTTAAGGTTAGGTCTTCTGAGAAATGGATATTGGGAGTCAATGTAGCCTCTGGAGAAATATGCTTGTTTATATATTAGTTAAGATCAACTAAATACCATAACAAGCAGAACCCAAATGCAAAGGTTCCACAGTATAACCTCTATCTTCCCAAAATCTAATTCTTGCTCACTTGATAGTCCAGGATAAGTGTTCAGGTCAGCGGTGGTTCCTTTCTTTTTGGTCATTCTGGCACTATTTGGTTTGATGTCTGTCGCCTCCAAAATTCATCCTGAAACTTGTTAATGTGGCAGTATTGAGAAATGGGCTTTTAAGAGATGATCACTGGGTCACGAGGGCTCTATCCTCATGAATGGATTAATCCATTCAGGCATTAATGGATTAATGTGTTATCACAAGATTTGGACCGGTGGCTTCATAAGAAGAGAGAGACCTGAGCTAGCACACTGAGCCCCCTCACCATATGCCCTGTACACCCCAAGACTGTAGAGAGTCCCCACCAGCAAGAAGGTGCTCACCAGATGCGACCCATTTACCTTGAACTTGTCACCCTCCAGAGCTGTAAGAACTAAATTCCTTTTCTCTATAAACTGTCCAGTTTCAGGTATTCTGTTACAAGCAACAGAAAACAAAGTAAGATAGGCACCTAGGCTCTGCCATCCCCTAAGTTCCTAAGAATGGGAAAAGAGAATGGAGGAGCATGCAGAGGACATTCTCATGGACCTAACATGGCAGTAACATAGTTATGCTCACCTTCCTTTGGAGAGACCTTAGTCACTCAGCCTCACCCAAATGCAAAGAAGGCTGGAAAGTGTAGTCTAGTTATGTGCCCACAGATAGGGAATTATAGTCTAGCAGGTAGCTAGTGGTTTTCACCACTGTGGTATCCAGAATAATGTCCTCCCAAGGATGTCTACCTTCTATTATCTGGAACCTGTGAACATGTATTGCATGGCAGAAGGAACTTTACAGATGTTTAGAATCTTGGAATGTTATTCTGGATTATCCCAGAGGGCCCAATGTAATCACAAGGGTCCTGTAGATGAATGAAGAAGGCAAGAGAGTCAGTTTCAGGGTGATGCAGTATGAAAAAGGCTTGACCAGCCACTGCTGGCTTTGAAGATGGGAGTGGGGGGATAAGTCAAGGGATGTAGACAGTCTCTGGAAAAGACTAGGAGTGTATTTCCTTCTGGAACCTCAATAAAAACACAACTCCTTGGCCAGGTGTGGTGGCTCATGCCTGTAATCCCAGCAATTTGGGAGGCCAAGGTGGGCGGATGACCTGAGATCAGGAGTTCAAGACCAGTGTCGCCAACATGGTGAAACCCTGTCTCTATTTAAAAAATTAGCTAGGCATGGTGGCGCATGTCTGTGATTCCAGCTACTCAGGAGGCTGAGGTAGGAGGATCGCTTGAACCTTGGAGGCAGAAGTTGCAGTGAGCTGAGATCCCACCATTGCACTCCAGCCTGGGCAACAGAGCGAGACCGCATCTCAAAAACAAAACAAAACAAAACAAAAAACACAACTCTTGCTGACTCCTTGATTTTAGCCCAATGAGACTCATTTCTAATTTCTTTTTTTTCTTTGAGTCAGCCTTGTTCTGTCACCCAGGTTGTAGTGCAGTGGTGTAATCATGGCTCACTGCAGCCTCAACCTTCCTGGACTCAAGTGATCCTTCCACCTCAGCCTCCCAGGTAGCTGAGACTACAGGCATGCGCCACCATGCCCTGCTAATTTTTGCATTTTTTGTAGAGATGCGGGGGTTTCATTATGTTGCCCAGGCTGGTCTCAAACTCCTGTGCTCAAGCGTCCTCCTGCTTTGTTATCCCAAAGTTCTGAGATTACAGGCATGAGCCACTGCACCTGGGCTTGGATTTCTGATTTCCCAAACTCTACGTTAATAAATTTACATTGTTTTAAGTCACCAAACTGTGGTAATCTGTTACAGCAGCAATAAGAAATGAATACAGCCATGGTTGATAATTCCATTAACAAAAAACTACCTATCGGTATTAGGAAGTATTATTTCAAATTCTAAGACAGTGTTTTCACTTTGTATCTTGTGCACTCACCACCTCATGACCCTTTTGGTACCAGTCAGGACTAGTAGACTTTAATGTGGAGAACTTCTGAAACACCAGTTCTCAAAATGTTATCTCCAGACACACAGAATCTGCATCACCCAGGAACTTGTAACCAAACAACTTCTCAGCCACCCAGACAGAAGGAACTCTAGGGCCCAGAAGTCTGTGTTTTAACAAGCCCTTCAGATGATTCTGACATTTGCTCAAGTTTGAGAACCGCTATTCTAGAAGCTGGTCCTGCAAGGAAAGGGTGGCCTCTCAGTTCAGGTTCCAGTGTGGCTGGGGTTGGGGGTCAGGGTGAGGGTTTGGTTGTTGCGTCTGGCAATCAGCCAGGCTCCAGCACAGTGACTGCTTATAAGGCTGCATTTTCCATGTTCTGGTCAGCAGTCTCACGGTTCATTCCATGTTGTGAATGGACTGTCACCCCAAAATTAATGTTGAAATATATTTCCCAATGTGATAGTATTTGGAGGTGGGGCCTTTGGGAGGTAATTAGGTCATGAGAGTGGAGCCCTCAAGAATGGAATTACTGCCTAAGAGAACAGAGAGCTAGCTTGCTGATTTTCTGCCATGTGAGGATACAATAAGAAGGCAGCCATCTGCAGCTTGTGAGAGGACCCTCACTATAACCTGACCATGCTGGCACCATGACCTCAGAATTCCAACTCCCAGAGCTGAGAAGTAAATTTCTCCACCACTCCATGGCTTGGTATTTGTTAAAGCAGCCCAAGCTAAGACACTCTATGTTACGGACTGAATGTTTGTCTCCCCACAAAGTTTCTATGTTGAGATCTTAACCCCATTGTGATGGTATTAGGAGGGGGGAACTTTGGGAGGTAATTAGGTCATGAGGGTAGGGCCCTCATGAGTGGGATTAGTGGCTGTTAGTCCATTTTGTGCTGCTATAATAGAATACCTGAGACTGGGTAATTTATAAAGAACCAATATTTGTTCTTTTACAGCTATTGCATTGGGATTAGATGGATAAATTATATTTATATATTGACTAACTGACTGACTGATGGGGCCTTGTTCTGTTGCCTAGGCTGGAGTGTAATGGCATGATCATAGCTCACTGCAGCCTCAAACTCCTGAGCTCAAGCAATCCTCCCACCTCAGCCTCCAAACAGCTGGTGGGGATCAAGTTTCTAACACATGAATCTTGGGAGACACATTCAGACCATTGCAGTGGCCTTATAAAAAGAGACACGAGAGCTTGCTCTCTGCCATGTGAGTATACCACAAGAACACTGCCATATGCAAGTCAGAAAGCAGGTGGGCCCTCATCAGACACCAGATGTGCCTGCACCTTGATCTTGAACTTGCCAGCCTTCAGAACTGTAAGAAAGAAATGTGTGTTGTTTAAGCCACCCAGTCTATGGTAATTTGTTATAGCAGCCCAACCAAGAGACCCCACGCTATTTAAAAACTCATCAGCACTGGCTTTTTGCATCTGGACCCTGATCTCCTGGTGGGTTTACCAGTTACTTGTAGAGTGTCCCTGTGATAGTTTTAGGTGTCAACTTGACAGGATTGAGAGATGCCTAGATGACTGGGGAAACACTGTTTCTGGGGCGGACTGTGTTTTTGGAGGAGACTGTTGTGTGGCTGAATTTCCGGGGACACATTCAGATCATGGCAGTGGCATTATAAAAAGAGACACAAAAGCTTTCTTTCTACTTTGTCATGTGAGACTACCACACAAAGACTGCCATCTGCAAACCAGAAGCAGGTGGGCCCTCCTCAGACACCAGATCTGCTTGCACTTTGATCTTGGACTTGCCAGCCTTCAGAACTATAGGAAAGAAATGGTAGCACAGCTTGGTCTAAGTTGGAAGGCTGGAGAAATAAGGAAGCATATGGTGTAACCAAGTTCCAGGATAAAGGCCTGAGACCTACTCAGTAGACTGAGAAGGGAAGATCAACCCTCAATGTAGGCAGGCACTACATAATCACCTGAGGGCTCAGATGGAACAAAAAGGTGGAAGAAGGGTAAATTCTGTCTTTCAGAGCTGTGACACCCTTCTCTCATGCCCTTGGACCACAGAACTCGAGGCTCTTTGGCCTTTGGACTCTAACACTTGCACCAGTGGTCCTCAGGGGATCTCAAGCCTTTAGCCTTGAACTTAGTTACACCATGTGCTTACTTGTTTCTCAGGCCTTCCAACTTGGATTGGGCCATGCCATCAGCTTCTCTGATTCTCCAGCTTGCATAAGGCATATCGTGAGGCTTCTCAGTCTCCGTATTTGTATGAGCCAATTCCAGTAATAAATCCCCTCTCATCCACCTTTCTCTCCTATTAGTTCTGTCTCTCTGGAGAAACTTTACTAATATACCTGTTAATATTTACAGCTGTTTCATGGATGACATTTGTCCTCAACCCCATCAGACACAGGTGAGAACTAAGGCATAAATAACATCTCTGGCATCTCCAAAAAGCGTTTCTTCATAGAGAATGGGATTTGCCCTGCTCTTCTGGTGGCAGAGTGTGGCCAACAGAAGTTCTGCACTGCAGGCAGACTGCCCTGGGTGTAGGTCTGACCCTGACATTTAATAACTATGACTTTGCTCTTCATCAATTTTCTTCCTCTGTAAAATGTGGTTAAAAGTTTCTCACCAAGATAATTGTTGTAAGGTAAAAATGAGTTAACATAAGTAAAACCTAGCACATACAAACCATCTGAAATGGTTAATACTTATTAGAATTTGAAGAAATAAATGTTTTCAACAATAAACTTAATGTACTGTTTTCCTCAGCCAGTTTCAACTGAGCTGATAATTTATGTGCCAGTTCTATTACCAAATTGATGTTCTCACCCCAATTTCAAGTGCAGTATGCAACTTTATTTGAAATTCTAAAAAAAAGAAAAATCAAGGTTGTTTGGCTCTTGCAGCCTGTATTAATTTACTAGGGTGGCTGTAACAAAGTAGTCACATACTACATAACGTTTCAGTTAGTGGTGGACTGCATATTTGACAGTAGTCCATAAAATTATAACACCATTATTATTATTGAGACAGAGTCTCCCTCTGTTGTTGAGGCTGGAGTGCAGAGGCATGATCTTGGCTCACTGCAACCTATGCCTCCCAGATTCAAGCGATTCTCCTGCCTCAGCTTCCCAAGTAGCTGGAACTACAGGTACCCGCCACCATGCCTGGCTAATTTTTGTATTTTTAGTAGAGATGGGGGGTTTCATCACATTGGCCAGGGTGGTCTCGAACCCCTGACCTTGTGCTCCACCTGCCTGGGCCTCCCAAAGTGCTGGGATTACAGGTGTGAGCCACCACACCTGGCCTAACACCATTATTTTTACTGTACTTTTATGTTTAGATACACAGTACTTACTGTGTTACAGTTGCCTACAGTATTCAGAGTATAGTCACATGCTGTACTGGTTTGCAGCCCCAGAGCAGCAGGCCATACCAAGCAGCCTAGCTGTGTAATAGGCTCTCCTAGCTAGGTTTGTGAGTGTGCACTCTATGATGTTCACACAATGGCCTAATGATGCATTTCCCAGAATGTATCCCCGTTGTTAAGTGACCCATGACTATTCTACAAACTGAGAAGCCTAAGTAACAGAAATTTATTTTCTCACAGACTTGGAATATAGAAGCTGGAAATCAAGTTGTTAGCAGGGCCATTTCCCTCTGAAGGCTTTAGAGGCAAATCCTTTCTTGCCTCTTTCAGCTTCTGGTGGCTCCCAGCAATCTCTGGCATTCTTTTCCAATCCCTACCTACCTCCAATCCCTACCTCACATGGTGTGTCTCTAAATCTCTCACTCCTCATAAAGACAAGTCTCTAGATTCAGGGCCCCTCAAATCCAGTGTGACCTCATCTTAACTTGATTACATTTGTAAAGATGCAATTTCCGAATAAGGTCACATTTGCATGTACTAGGGGTTAGGACTTGAACATCTGTTTTTAGGGGGCACAAGTGAACCCACATCAGAGGTCAAGCCACAAAGCAGCCTACATGCCTAAACCAGTCTTTTCATGAAAATGTAAACTGAGGTAAGGGCCATGCTGCCTTAAAAAGAGTTCTGTCTTGTCATTCCAGAGCCACTGGGGCTGGATAGTGACAACAGAGGTGGGTTGCAGATATATGGCTACTCTTTGCAGAGGCAATGAGTAAGGACTGCCACAGACACTAATTTCCTATAATACATTTTATTCAAGTTGATTAAAAAAGCTATACTTATTAACACTGCATAACATTCCTGAGCTATCAAATGAGAGTCTCCAAGAAATGAGTTTGAATAGCTATAAACACATTTTTCTGCAGATACACGTATGGTCACCTGAGAGCCAGGTCTTTGTGTCCACAGTCATAGTCCTGCCACCTACCGTCTGCTTCCCAAAGGAGATAAAAGCTCCTGCTAACTCAGGCTTATTCCAGTCTCTATTTTCTATTTTAGGCCATCAGTTGGATGAAGAATTAATTTAATAAGCATGAAACAGCTTGCAAAGCATTGGTGAGTAGCTGAAGGCCATGAAACGAAACCACTGTGTGGCCCATCTTTGAAGATTAATCCAACAGCAGTGACTCTCCGTGTGTCCTCCCCCTCATCTTCTATTTTCTGCTTTTCTATACAATGGCTTATTCACTGTGTGCGATATCATCATTGGCACCATGTTTATCGATCAAATTTCTTCTGTTTTGTGGGTTTGTTTTACATTAAAGGTCCACTTACTTGAACTCTGAGCTGTAAGCTTTGACTGTGAGCAACAATCGAATTGTGTGGCACCTCACACTCAGTAGGAAGGAGCTGAATGACAGGTGCTGGCGGTGAGGGTGGGGAAAGCAGGCAGGTAGAAAACAGCTGTTTTTTAGGCTAGCCATTGAAGGGAAACTCCTAATCAGAGTTAACTTTTAGCAGAGATTATCTATTGGGATGTAAAGGATTTTAGCAAAAAGGTATGTTAATTCAGAGGCTCTGGAATGCATAACAATTTTCCCTATTGAAATTTATGGTTATTAAGTGTTCAATTTACTGGAATCTTCCCTGGAGACTCTTCTGGGATGAATTTGCTTTGGGGAAAAGACTACATAACAGAAAATCATAATCCAGGCCCTCAAGAAGAAATATAATCTCCAACAGTCAGCTTTTCAATTTCTGTCAAATGTCCAACTTCTCTCGAAGGAATTCTTGGGATAGTGCTCATGAGAAGGGACAGCCACTCTCCTCTGAGCCTCCTCTATCAGCTGATGCTCCTTCACCAAGCACAAGGTCATGTTCTTGGGCTTTGTTAAAGGTTCCCTCAAGAAAAAACCTTACATTTGCCAATGAACTTGATGTAAAGTTGTTGAGGATATTTACTCTCCTTCAAACATTTACGGAAGCAAGAAATAAACTTCACTGGACCTACGTATAGAAAATCTTAAATTTCTACTAAGAGATGAAAAAAAAGAATTCCTTCCCTTCCTAAACAATTCAGCTTCCGTTATACAAAACCAACCAAGATAGGATTCCGCTGTGGGGGGACAGAGCTTCAGTGTCCCAAAGCTAGGTGTTGGAGCCCAAGCAGGGTGAGGAGGGGGTCAAGGAGGCCCATGTGGTGGTGGAGCATGACCTGGCATGGGTCTTAGCACCCAAGCAAGGTGAAGAGGGGGCCATGCAATACAGGGAGTTAGGGTGTCAGTACCCAAGCGAGGTGAGTAGGGCTTGTAATTTTGAAAAGTCATGAAAGTTGAGGAAGGGCTGAGGCACTATTCTAGATTGAAGATGACTAAAAAAGATGCAAACACTAATTAACAATGTATAATTCTAAACTAAAATCTTTGCTCTAAAGGACATTAGGACAATGAAAGAAACTTGGATGGGGTCTGAGCATTAAGTAGTAGTAATGAATCGATGTTGATTCCCTAATTTTCACGATTGTATGCTGATGATTGCAGGGGGTTCTTGTAGAAAGTACACACTCAAAAGTATTCTGAGGTGACAGGGCAACATGTCAGCAGCTTAATTTCAAATGGTTCAGAAAAAAAAGTTTTATACTATACTTCTTTTTTGGTAAGTTTAGATTGTTTCAAAATAAAAATTAAAAAAAAAACACATACAAAAAAAACCCCAGCGTTTGTCAACTGTCAGCTTGGTAAAAGGTGAAAAATGTTGATAATACCTAGTGTTAATGAAGATGTGGAGAAACATCATATACTATTGTCAAAAGTATAAACTGGCCGGGCATGGTGGCTCACTCCTGTAATCCCAGCACTTTGGGAGGCTAAGGCGGGCGGATCACAAGGTCAGGAGTTCAAGACCAGCCTAACCAACATGGTGAAATCCCATCTCTACTAAAAATACACAAAAAAAATTAGCCAGGCGGGATGGCAGGCACCTGTAATCCCAGCTCCTCGGGAGGCTGAGGCAGAAGAATCACTTGAACCTGGGAGGTGGAGGTTGCAGTGAGCCAAGATGGAGCCATTGTACTCCAGCCTAGTTGACAGAGTGACTCTGTCTCAAAAAAAATAAAAAGTATAAACTGTTACAATATTTTTGGAGGGCAATTTTCTAGTATCTAGCAAAAATTTATACAAATCTTGACTCAGCAATTCTGCCTTTAGAAATCTATCTGTAAGTAGAGAAATGTATTTTATTGCAGCATTGTTGATACTAACAAAAACTGAAAACCACCAAAACATTTATCCTTAGGGGGTTAGGTAAAGTATGGTATATCTATACAATGTATTTACTAGGAAGCCCTTAGAAAGAATGCAGAAAGATGTGTGTGGACTTTTACAGAAAGGTAGGCCACTGTCTAAATGCAAATGTGCCAATGTCACCTATAGTAAGATTGCTTTGGTTAAAAAATCAAAAACACATGTTTAGAAGGGAAAGCATTCACGTAAAGGCCTGATATACAGCAGTGGCTAAAAACAGTGCCAGGGTGCTGCCTCAACTTCCTCTCACATGCTGCCCTGAGGATACCGAGGCTGGTTCAGGAACCATGACAGCCTGTTTGTATGAATTCCTTGAAGCGTAAATGCACAGACTACTCAGTTTCTTTCATAAAAGTCACTTAATCTCTTAGTTTAAAATGGTTGTGTTCATGGAATACTATGCAGCCATAAAAAAGAGATCATGTCCTTTGGAGCAACATGAGTGGAGCTGGAGGCCATTATCCTAAGAGAACTAATACAGCAAAAGAAAGCCAAATACTGTATGTTCTCACAAGTAGGAGCTGAACAATGAGAATATATGGACACAAAGAGGGGAACAGACACTGGGGCCTACTTGAGGGTGGAGAGCAGGAGGAGGAAGAGTATCAGAAAAAATACCTATTGGGTATTATTAGGCTTATTACCTGGGTGATGAAATAATCTGAACATCAACCCCCATGACACATAGTTTACCAATATAATAAACCTACATATGTACCCCTGGGCCTAAAATAAGTTATAATAAAATGGTTTTGTGCGGACAAGAAATAAATGTTCCAGATCTGGTTGGATCCTACCCCGCTAAGAACTCCCAGCGCCAAGGACAGCTTCACTATGATGTGCTGAATTTGCTTCTTCTCTGCCCCTCTACCATTTTGCTTCTGATAAGATTTTGAATACCCGGTTAATTAATGAAGAACCAACCTTACCAATGGGCATATGCTTGAAATACTTCAGTTGTGGGACTGGCTAAAGAATGTTGGAAAGGCAAGATAGGTGAGCTGAGGATCCCCAGGTGGAGGCCTCCACAGTAAGTGGCATGAGGCCATTGGGTCATCAAGGCCATGTTTTGTGAAGATGTTCTGGCCATGGTGTTTTGTCCACTGTCCTGTTTGCCTGACTGCTTAGGCACAGAGAACAGTGGTCTTAGCCAAGGGTTAGTGTGTTCAGGGGTAGATCCCTGGCTTCTCCTAAATGCACTAACCATGACAAGGGGCAGTCAGCTTCAAAGGGAGCTTAGGAGCTGGGGATAGAGAAGGCCTTGAAGATGCCCCTCAAAGCCCCACTGGATGTCAATCAGCCAGATTCCAGACAAGATAAACTAGAAAACTTTCCATGAGAATGGAACTGGGAACTGGGAAATGTAACACTTCCCACAGAAGTAGCTAAAACTCTGTGTGTGTGTGTGTGTGTGTGTGTGTGTGTGTGTGTGTGTGTGTGTGTGTGTGTGTGTGTGTGTGTGTGTGTTGCTATCACAGTATTTCTGCTGTTACATGCTTGAGTCAATCTTTGTTTTTAGAGGGAAAAAATCTCCTGAAAAAGCAAGAAGCTGGAACCTAGGAACTTCACGATTTGTGCTCACTGAGGTTTTCAGGTTTTTTTTTTTTTTTTTTTTTAAAGGTATATTCAGAGGACAGCATCTAAGAAATAACTTCTTAGTTATTCAAATGACTTGGGAATGAAAAATTAGAAACACTGAATTGAAATGACCCCAAGATGTCTTAACTATTAGCAAATAGCTAACCTCTTATATCCCAGATATTGTTTTGTGGAAAGGAAATGAACCGGATAGAAAAGAGACCAACTGAAACAAAATGGGGAGGATGGTAGTGTGCCATATATATACAAATAAATATCATATATATTTAAATAAAAACACTTTACTAAGGCCAGGAACTTGAGGGGAGATTTTTATCTTTCCCAGTTTGGATTCACTTTAGAATCTTAGCTTTAAACAACTACTTCTATCATTCTTGAACCAAGCTCCCCTTTACTGAAAGTTAATAAAATACAAAGTGGGGCTGTGGACTGTGAAAGGATTCTGCAGAAAATTTTAAGGCCCAGGTTAAAAGCAGGCAGACAGCAGTTTATCAGTCAGTTTCTAACCTGAAAATCAGAAACCACTTTAAGTATTCAGATGGAAGGAATTTAATGCAGAGGATACATGATATATTCAGAGTCAACATCAGAGAAAGCCACTGCCACAGATCTTAACAGAAACAGCTTTTAGTATAACAATGTTACTATGTTCAAGGAAAATAAAGTTACATTTGAGAATCTGGCATACTATGAAAAAGAAAGAAGGCCCGATATGGTGGTTCATGCTGTAATCCAGAGCTTTGGGAGGCTGAGGCGGGCAGAGCAGTTGAGGTCAGGAATTCAAGACCAGCCTGGCCAACATGGCAAAACTCCTGCCTACTAATATGGTCGGGTGTGGTGGTGCATGCCTGTAATCCCAGCTACTTGGGAGGCTGAGGCATGAGAATCGCTTGAACCTGGGAGGCAGAGGTTGCTGTGAGCTGAGATTTTTGTCACTGTACTCTAGCCTGGGCAACAGTGATATTGTGCCTCCAGAAAAAAGGAAGCAAATGGAGAAAGTCTATAACTGAAAAATAGAAAAACTTAACTGAGCACTCAATGGGTACATTTAAGCCAGATTACATAGCTAAAGAAAAATTTAGTGAACTGGAAGGTAAATTAGATCCAGAATGAAGCCTGGGCAAGGAGAAGGGGACAAAAGGATGGAAATGAGCATGTAAGAGGCACAGGAGATACAGTGAGAAGGCTTTATTTGGAGTTCTAGAAGGAAATGAAAAAAAGAATGGTATAGAGCTAATATCTGAGCACACAATGGCTGAGAATTTACCAAAACTGATGAAAGGCAGATACACAAATTTAAAAGCCCAGAGAATACAAAACAGGATTACTTAAAAAAAAAAAATCCACAACAAAATGAAACACAGTGAAACTGGAATAAACCAGAGTTTTAAAAAATCTTAAAAGAAGCTATTTTAAAAAGAATACATTAAACTGGCAGATGAACAGCCAGAGTAGAAGTCACAGATCAGTGGCTTAATGCATCCAATGTGACAAAAGAACACAGGGTCTAACCTAGAATTCTATTCCCACCAAAAATCTCTTTTAAGAATAAAGCTATTTTTAAGCAAATAAAAATTGCCTCTAACAGGACAGAGTGTTCTAAAGAATGTTTTTTAGAGAGAAGGAAGATGTCCCCAAATAAAAAATTGCAGAGGTGGAGAAGAATGAAAGGAAATGAAAAAGCTGGGCAGGGTGGCTCATGCCTGTAATCCCAGCACTTTGGGAGGCCCAGGCAGGTGGATTCTATGAGGTCAGGAGTTCAAGACCAGCCTGGCCAACACAGTGAAACCCCATCTCTACTAAAAATAAAACAATTAGCTGCATGTGGTGGTGCACGCCTGTAGTCCCAGCTACTCAGGAGGCTGAGGTAGAACTGCTTGAACCTGGGAGGTGGACGCTACAGTAAGCCAAGATTTTGCCACTGCACTCCAGCCTGCGTGACAGAGCAAGAATCTGCCTCTAAAAACAAAACAAAACAAAAAAGAAATGAAAAGTAATTAAAATAGTAAATATGTAGATAAATCTAAAATAAACATTTGGTATAGGAAACAACAGTAACATATTTTAATACATATCTAGGTACATTTATATGTACATAATTAAAATTAACCAAAACAAAAGCATATAGGATGGAAGGTAAAGGAAACTGAAGTATTCTAAGAAACTTGCATTGCCTAGGATGAAGATAAAAGTATCAATTAATATTAGGCTTAAGTCAAGAATCTATCTTTTATTTCCTAGGTCTCTAAAAGAAGAGAAAAAGTATATAACTTCCAACCAAAAAGATGGAAAAATAGAATAATAGAGTATAAATAGAATCATTCTAATCCAATCCAAATGAAGGTAAGAGAAGAGATAACACAACTCAGATGGGGTAGAGTAAATGGAAAGCAGTGAATAAGATTTAAACACAAACCTATCAGTAACTACACATTAAAGAGCTAAATAACCCTGTTAAAACACGTTATCAGACTGGATTAAAGCAACAACTATATGCTATTTCCAAGAGGTACATCTAAAACATAAAAATATAAAAAGGTTGAAAGTAAAAGGAAAAGAAGTGCCATATAACAGTAACCAAAAAAATAAATAAATAAATAGCTGATGTTATTAATACCAGAAAACAAGAGTCATTTAGCAAAAGGCATTACTGGAGATAGAGGTTTACTTCATAAAATTTCAATTCATACAAGAATTTTATATTTGTGTAGCCTCAAATATATAAAGCAAAATTCACAGAACTATATCTAAGTAGAGATAAATAACTCAACAACTGACTCATTAGACAAGCAAATAAAAATTCATTAAGAGCAGAGACAATATGAACAATGTATTACAAATAAGCTAAAGGCTTTATGTAGATGACTGCATGCAGCATCTGTAGAACACGCATTCTTTTCAAGGGCCCATGAACCTTCACTAAGGTCAAACATATGCTGGGCCAGGAAGCAAATCTCAATACAATTCAAAGGATAACAGTAATACAGAACATGTTTTATGACCACAATAACAAAAATATAACTAGGAAGTTTCCATATGTTTGGAAGTCAAAAAATACACTTCTAAATAACCCATGGGATCTGTTGTGATTCCCCAATTTTCATTCCTAACTTTATTTGTAGTTTTCTTTTTATTTTTCAATCACATCAGAGGTTTATCAATTTTCAATCTTTTCAAAGTACCAGCCTTCACTTTGTTTGTCTTCTTTATTGTTTCCTGTTTCAACAACCTTTGCTCTCTTTTCTATTTCCTTCCTTTAACTTTTAAAAAGATAGTCTATTTAACAGTTTGTACAAATTTTTATAAAATACAGAGCATTTTTATTAAGCCTTAAAATAATCTTGTAAATAGGTCCTTCCCCTCATTTTATAGATGGGAAAATGATAAAAGAGGAAATAAATTCATATTATTGCATTTAACGGAACATGGCCCTACAGTTTGCACCCAAGACCAGAGGAACTTCGCCTGCTCCTCTCGGTCTTTGCCCTGGGTGCCCAACCCAGGATCACTGCTTATCCTACCCTTGGTCTTAGCCAAAAGACCCAGAAGCAATACACTGCTTATCCTTTGAGATCCTAAGAGACACTCACCAGAAATAGCCATGGTTAACACAGTGGAAGTCTGGCTCTCACCAACCCTTCCTACAGTAATCTCCAGCACATCTGAGTATTGCTGGGAAAACACAGGGGAAACAAAATGTGTACCACATGAGTGAGCGGGCTGCCCAAGCCAGGCAGGAAAGCAAGCATGAGGCAGCCTTTGTCCCCTAACACGTGTGGTAACTAGCCTCAGCTGGAGGTTCCCCCTGCTGAGCCCTTTTGTAGCCTAACAAAGACAAAACATGTTTGTTTAGAGACAATGGACTGCTTACTTAGAAGCAAGATACCACTCAGGAACATACAAAAAACTTTTCCCCCACATCAAGTTTTGTCTGAGTAGGGGGTGGCCCTGAGGGAGTTTCTTGTCTTTCAGGTAAGAGTTGTCCTCCACTGCCCAAGAATCTAGATGCTGAGTCCTTAGGGCCACATTTACTCACCAGACTCACTCCATACATTCTTATGCAAATACTTCTCATTCTAGGCAGTCTTTTAAGGGTCTTAATACTATTAATGTTTCCAACCCTCATTACAACCTATGAGGTTGCCATACTATCTTTACAAAAGATAGGTAAGGGCCCAGCGTGGTGGCCTGTGATGGCTCAGGCCTGCAATCTCAGCACTTTGGGAGTCCAAGGCTGGGCAGATTAACGGAGGCCAAGAGTTCAAGACCCGCCTAGTCAACAATGGTGAAATCCTGTCTCTAGTAAAAAGACCAAAATTAGCCTGGCATGGTGGCGCATGCCTGTAATACCAGCTACTCTGGAGGCTGAGGCACAAGGAACGCTTGAGCCCAGGAGGCAGAGGTTGCAGTGAGCTGAGATCACACTGCACTACAGCCAGGGTGACAAAGTAAGGCCCTGTTTCAATAAAAAAAAAAAAAAAGACATGAGGACAAACAAGAATAAGACAAGGTTTAGTTACCTGACTAAAGTCATCTGGAAATAAGTGAGAGTCCTTATTTGAATCCAGGCTTCTTGGCAGAGACACCACACCCTCAGCCACTGTATTTCACTGCCTCTACACAGGATTCATGCAAACGGCTTCCTTAGCACAATGGCACTATCTACGGCCTGAGAAGAACTGCCAGGTCTAAGCAAGAATGGCTCCTCAGTAGGAAGACAATTGAAGTTGTGTATTCTACTTCCTTCTCCATGTCTCTAGGCCAAGGCCCTTAGCTGAAACTGGAGAAGAGAAATGGAGGGTCTTCCCAGTCCAGGGACTCCACTGGGTACGGCTGAGCCAATTCCTCAAGGTCTTGATGCAGACAGACTTCAGGTCCCCAACATCTATCTTCAGCTAACAGGTCTTCAGGTGCTGTCCTGGTGGTGATCCTCTCATTTTTGAATCCCATGAAGGAAAATTTCCCTGCATTGCAGGATTGGCGTTCAGTACTGTTTCACACCGTCTCCATACATGAAACATGAAATTATTTTCCAGGCTTTCACCTTCAGACAAATTTGCTAATAGAGAGAGATGTGCACTCCTACGGAAGGCTACTACATACTCATTGTTTATTCAGGCTTTTTGCTTTCTCTTCCCTGCTTTTCCCTTCCCCTCTTTATTTTTTCCAATTGCGTATCATTCTCTGGAAGAGGTTGGGGGGTAGTCCCTAAACGACCTTCCATCCCTGGTCTGAGCAGGCTCAGCCACACCAGTTCATTGGGTCTGTGCTATAATGGAGACCCCATCATGTCTGGGATCCACCTGAATGGCTTGTATCTGGCTGTAGGTACACTCAAGGACTTGGGCCCATTTCTGGAGCATGCTAGTAGATGGGGGCCGTAGTAGGAGCCATGTCTGGCACTTGGGGAACTGAGGCACTCAGAATTCCCACCTGAGCTGTGGCCATCCTCTCCTTTGTTATTTAGCCTGCATCTTCCCCAAAAGTAGGCAGTGCATTAGGTTTAGCTGGAGCTCAAGTACGGGAGCTCTCCTGTGTGAGGAGCACACGGAAACCTCAGGTTAAAAATAGCCAGAGCTGGTCTCATCTTCAGCAGAAGGAAGCCCAATTCACGTCCCCATGACTACGGGGAACAAGTACTCCAGGCACCCTTCTTCCTGCCCAGACACCAGCCCTGCCACAGACCAGCCTCACTGGGGGATGCCTGGACACTTCCGTCACTGTCTGTACTCAGGTCATCCTAGTTCCCACTCCTCTCTCAGAAAACCCAACGTCCTGCCCAGATGTCATTGCTTCTTCCCACTTGGTTGGTCCTGGTCGCTGTCCTCTGAGCACCTGCAGAGCCTAATTCAGACATCCATTAGGGTGGTTGTGCTAATAGCCTTTCTCCCTTTATTCATCCTCATCTACTAGGATCTACTGCTGCCATCCTCTCCTACCCAGTACCTAGGACAACGGACAGTGCCTAGCAGATCCTCAAGTATGTGCTTAATAAATCAGTCCAAGTCTGTGTATAGGGTAAGGCTTGCCACTGTCATGTGCAAAGGATAGAGAGCTAATATAATCAGAATATTCCTCCCTCAACTCCACCCTTCCCCACCCCAGCCATCAAAACTTACTGGTAGGGATTTGGACACAAAGTCAAAGAATTATACTCCTAGAAAGAGCATGGAAGCTATCTGGCTAGAGAGACAGCAGTCCTAGACAGATACGGGAAACTACATGGCTACAGATTGTTCTCTTGTAAAGACAGTGGATTCTGAAACCATAGATCAGACTTAGAATTCAGCCTTTACTGATTAGCCCACTAACAGTATTCTCAGCAGGTTACTAAATTCTCAAGAGTCTATTTTCAACCTTTGAGTTACCTAGTTAACAGCTTCATACACAGCAGTATTTTATGTTCAATTCTACATGTTCCTGACAGAGCTGTGTGTGGTGACTTATCACGCACACAACCTACCTGTTCCCATGAGTTAGGATCTGGCCCAGTAGGAGGATCACACTGCTCCACTGTGGTACCCTCAAAATCCAACCTGTGCTCCTCTAAGGAGGCACCTTCTAATTTCTGGAAACTAGCTGAGCTGCTAGCTCTGTGGGATGAGTCCACTGCCCTCTCTGGTTTAGAGCTGGTATAACTTACCCCACAAAGACCTGACACACAAATGGCTCTGGGTATCCTCCATCTAAACTCACAGCCAGTTTTGATTTGAGGAATTTCTTTATTGGAATTCCACTTTACCTACCACAAGGAGCTGGATTCCATGACAAAGAGAGAGTGAGCTCTAAATAAAGTATTTGTTAACATTTTACAACAGACAATATACACATGTACTGCATGACATCTTTACAATAACACATTCCCAAAACAAACACTTAACAGGAATATTAAGAAACATTAACTTCCTTCTCTCTGGAGGGACTGGTACTTAGCTTTTTAGCTTCTGCAACAAAATGCGTTCCTTCCCAGCATTTCTATTCATAGGAATCCCTGAATCAATTACGTCATGTAAGGTGCAAATTTATGTTGACAGCGTGTTCCATTAGTTACTGAATGTGTCAAAATCCTCTCCTTGGTAGAACCTTTTATTGTTGCATAATGTGTGAATACCACTTCCAGGTTCTCCCTCATCACAAATTCATCATTCATTATAGGAGTTCATCTGAAACTTTAAAGAAGTTTCATTCACTCAACTAATGCATCACAATATTATGTTCATCAACTTGCATTTTTTAAGAGTGACTCTATCTCTTGTTAGAATTTTAAGTCTATGCTTTCTACTTTTCCTAAAAGGAAATCCAAATTTTGTTTCAGAAGTCATCATCACTGTCCCCCTCCCAAAACAAATATATCAAGTTTATACTTCAAGAACACTCATATTAAATAAATTTATATTCCCTGAAGCCTATCTCTCCCTGAAACTGCCTGCTACAGGCCCTTCTTAGTTTTCCCACTGACCAATATGTAATTGGGATTCAAAGATATACCTGAATTTCCTGTATTTCTAGTAACAGAATTCACCAAACATGAACTTTCTGATGGTGATTATGTGACTTTTAGTTGAAGTCCTTTCCTCATATGTGTGTTTTATGTCCAGAAATGTCTACTAATTTTGATGATTCGTTTCACATCCCATCACCTGGATAAGTTTTTATCTCAAGGATGGACTATTTTATATCCTGTAAGAGCTGAATTACCTTGACACTGGAACCTTTCTTGCTCACTGATTGAAAATCACATAGAAAGGATTCCTTACAATCCTCTGGGATGGTTTCATTTATACTGGGTAAATTACAAGCCATGACCCCATGCATTCTTACATTCATAAGGTATGTCTTCCATTTGAGTTCTGAGACTTGGTAAGCTCTGCCTGCTACAAAGGCATCCTCATCCTGCTCCCATCCAGGGCATTCCCTCCCTCATAGGTTCTCTTCTGGGATGTGCCACTATGACTTCCCACATATATCACATTTAAAGATTCCTCTCCAGTATGGGTTCTTTTATGCTTGGCGAGATTTGATCTAATATTAAAAGCCTTACCACACTCATTACATCGGTATGGCTTCTTTCCAGTGTGGATCCTTTTGTGCTGGTCAAGGACTGATCTATAATTGAAGGATTTCCCACACTCACAATTATAGGGCTGCTTCCCCTGATGGACACTTTTATGGTTGATAAGACTTGAGTGTGAGATGTATGCCTTCCCACATTCATCACATTCATAGGGTTTCTCACCTGTGTGGATCCTTTTATGCACTGTGAGGCCTGAGCTG
>CM052649.1:121719840-121740313 GCA_028533165.1 Leontopithecus rosalia
GGACTGATCTATAATTGAAGGATTTCCCACACTCACAATTATAGGGCTGCTTCCCCTGATGGACACTTTTATGGTTGATAAGACTTGAGTGTGAGATGTATGCCTTCCCACATTCATCACATTCATAGGGTTTCTCACCTGTGTGGATCCTTTTATGCACTGTGAGGCCTGAGCTGTTCCTGAAGGCCTTCCCACATCTATCACACACATAGGGTTTCTCCCCTGTGTGGATCCTCTTGTGCTGAGAAAGTAGAGAGCTGTAACTGAAAGATTTCCCACACTCAACACACTTGAAGGGTTTCTCCCCAAGATGGACTCTTTTATGGCTTATAAGAGTTCTGCTTGAGAAAAAAGCTTTTCCACATTCATTACATGTATGGGGTGTCTTGCCAGGGTGGGTACTTTTATGGTTAATAAGGCTTGAGTGTGAGATGTAAGCTTTTCCACACACATCACATCCATAGGGCTTCTCCCCAGTATGGATTCTTTTATGAACTTTAAGGCTTGAGTTGTTTCTGAAGACCTTCTCACACCTGTCACATTCATAGGGTTTCTCTCTAGTGTGGACCCTTCTGTGCTGAGAAAGAAGTGATGTGTAATTAAAAGATTTCTCACACACATCACATTTGTAGGGCTTCTCCCCAAGATGAACTTTTTTGTGGTTTATAAGCGTTCGGTATGTGATGAAGGCTTTCTCACACTCATCACACTTAAAGGGCTTCTCCCCAGGGTGTACACTTTTATGATTTATAAGGCTCGAGAGAGAGATGTATGCCTTCCCACATTCTTCACATTTATAAGGTCGTTCCCCAGTGTGGATCCGTTTATGTACTTTAAGGCCGGAATTATTTCTGAAAGCTTTTCCACACTCATCACACCCAAAGGGTTTTTCCCTGGTATGAATCCTTTTATGCTGCTCAAGGGCAGAGCTATAGTTGAAGGATTTCTCACAATAGCTACATTTATAGGGCTTCTCCCCAAGATGGATTCCTTTGTGATTTTTAAGGCTAGAGCGTGAGATATAGGCCTTCCCACACACATCACATTTATATGGTTTTTCCCCAGTATGAAGCCTCCTGTGGACTTTGAGGCCTGCATTGTTTCTGAATGTTTTCCCACACACATCACATACATAAGGTCTCTCTCCAGTGTGAATAGTTCTATGTTGAAGAAGAAGTGAGTTATAACTAAAGGATTTCCCACACTCCTTACATTCATGGGCTTTCTTCCCAGGGTGAATGCTTTTATGGACTGCGAGGCCTGAGCTATAGCTGAATGCTTTGCCGCAGACATCACATTTGTAAGGTTTCTCTCCAGTGTGAATCCTTTTATGTACTATGAGGCCTGAGCTGTTCCTGAAAGCCTTCCCACATTCATCACATTCATAAGGTTTCTCTCCAGTGTGGATGACTTTATGCTGAATGAGTAGAGAGCTATAATTAAAAGATTTCTCACACTCATCACATTTATAGGGTTTATCTCCAAAGTGGATGCTTTTATGGTTGAGAAGTGTTCTACAAGTAATGAAGGCCTTCCCACACTCATCACATTCATAAGGTTTCTCACCCGTGTGGATCCTTTTGTGGACCCTAAGGCCAGAGCTGTTACTGAAGGTTTTCCCACAGATGTCACATTCGTAGGGCTTCTCCCCTGTGTGGATCCTTTTGTGGACTCTGAGCCCAGAGCTGTTCCTGAAGGCCTTCCCACACTCACCGCATTCATAGGGCTTCTCCCCAGTGTGGATCCTTTTATGCTGGTCCAGAACAGAGCTATAATTGAATGATTTTCCACATTCATCACACTTACAGTTCTTCTCCCCAGAATGGGTGCTTTTGTGGTTTATAAGGCTGGAGTAGGACATGTAGGCTTTCCCACATTCCTCACACTTGTACGGCTTTTCCCCAGTGTGGATCCGTTTGTGGACCCGAAGGCTCGAGCTGCTCCGGAAGGTCCCTCCACAGTCATCACATTCATAGCGCTTTTCCCCAGTGTGCATAATTTTATGTTGAATGAGGCGGGAATTATATTTGAAGGATTTCCCACACTCATCACATTTATGTAATTTCTTAACAGCACTGCTTTTCTGCTGTAGACTGGGGTGGGAGGTTCCATTAATGTTCTCCACACATTTGTCTTGCTCACTGCCTCTCTGTCCTATAGGCATAGTCTGGTGTGTGATATGCTGTGGGCTTAGATGTGAGCTCTTCTCAGATGCCTCACCTTCCTGTTCTGTTTTTATATTTGCTGTATTCTTAACTTTGCTGATTGCCTCCCTGATGCTGCTTCTGTCTTCCTTTATCCTGTTGCCCACAGGCTTTTTCTGTTGTTTCTCTACCTTGCTATCCCAATCACATGTGTCACCAACCTTAGATTTGGGCATATGATCCTTGTAAAGACCTTCCACTTTTGGCCACTTACAGTCTGCATTTCCAACATTTTCATATTCTTCAGTTGGTTCCTCATTCTCAGTGCCCGTCTTCAAATGTGACACTAAACCAAGAAAATGAAAAGGACACTTGTTCACTCTCTTAAAACAACAACCACCACAACAAAAACTGGAATAACAACAAACAACAAAATTTGCTCATTCACCTGACAAACGCTTACTGACAACATACTGTGTGATAGGTACCATGTACCAATTTTTAAGTACTAGGGATACAACATTAAATACGACAAAATTTCTGCCCCTGTGAAACTAATGTTAAAATGTTAGAGCCCTGGATTTTCAATGGAACAATGAGCTTTTCTATTCTTGCATAGCAGCTTAGCATAGGGAAAGGTGAAACGATGCACAGAACCATGGGCAACACCAATCAGTTTTTTAACAATGTCATCCAGTTATGGGAAAACAGAGGCAGAAGAAATCTCTGAAGAATAGAAGACAGAAAAATTCATAAGGAGAACAAAAGTTAGGCATAACTTGTTTTTATTATCAAAAGTTAGGCATAATTTTATTATAAAAAGTTAGACAAATCAGCAGAGCACAGACAAAACTAAAGAGGAGAAATTAGTACTTGGGGAGGGGTATCAGGGAGAAGGCTATGAAATCATGAAGACAGTTGCTGCAGAGATGAGAAAGAAGGCCACCTGCATATTACATATTAAAATATATTACAAAACTTCTCTAATTAAGAGTGTGGTCTTGGTACATAGAGAGGCAAATGGAATAGAACAGGAAGTCCAGACATTGTCCCAGGTACACATAGAAATTAATGATAAAGATGATATCTCAAAGTACTGGGGAAAAGATGGTCTTTTAATAGTTGTAACAACTATGAAGCCATATGGAAAAAGATAAAATTAGATCCCATTCTTCACACCACACACATGAATAAACTGCAAATAGAACAGAGCTCTAAATACAAAAAAGCTGTACAAATGCGAGAAAATATAGGCAAATGCCTCTATGACCTGAGTACAGAGAAAGCTTACTATGACTCATAAGCAAAAGACTGAAACATTTTCAAAAATTGAAGAAAAATAAACTAAAAATCATACAGGAAAACAGCCAAAAGACGAACGGACAATTCTTTAAAATGGCCCTTAAACATTCAACTTGATTCACAACAAGAGAAAGGCAAATAAGAACCACTATAAAATACCACTTCTCACCTGTCATATTAGCAAATGTTCAAAGCTTGACAACACAATGTTCATGAGGCTGTGGAGGAAAGAGGCACTCTCAGACACTGCTGGGAATGCAAACTGGCACAGCCCCTTTTGAGGGGAATTTGCCAATGTCTAACAAAATCATATATGCACTTACCCAGAAATCCTGCTTTAGGAATTTATATTGAGGATATACTGACAACAATACAAAAAGCGTACATGCACAGAGTGATTCATTATAGCATTATATGTAACTGCAAAATCTGGAAACCTATGTAAATGTCCAAGCACAGAAGACTGGTTAAATAAACTGGCACATATGCACAATGGAGTGCTAAAAAAGAATGAGGAGCATTTCTGAATTGATAGGGAGTAATCTGTATACCCTAAAGTCAAAAGGGCAAAGTGAAAAAAAGTAACATACATGCTACATTTTGTGTAGTAAAGAAAACAGGGAAACAAGCACATATGTGATTCTCTTTATAGCAATGATAAATCAGAAAACAATGAGGTTCATTGCCTACAAGGGAAGAGTGTGGAGAATGGAAAAGAAGGGACGGGGGAGAGAGGGGGAGAGAGAGGGGGAGAGAGAGGGGGAGAGAGAGAGAGGGAGAGAGAGAGAGAGAGAGAGAGAGAGAGAAAGAGATGGAGTATATAGCTTTTTAAATAGTTTTTACTATAAAAATACATGATAATATTCTACATATTCAAAGAATAAAATTAAATATCAATGAGGATGAGAAAGAGGAAAAACTGCTAAAACAGAAAACAAATGGAAACAAATCAACCTACTTGCATTTCACATGAATACCACAACCATAGGAAGAGAACAAACTAAAAAGAAACACAGAACAAATCCAGGCAACTTAGAAACATATTTGACCACATAGGTATATTCAGTGTGGGAAAAGCTGAAGGTGGGGCAGCTGGAAGAGATACAAACAATTAAACTGTTAGCAGGTTTTATGTAGAGGTATGAACAAAGCAATTCTGAAACAATTTTAGATGTAATAAGAACCTGAGTAAATGTGTTGATTTTATTGGGAGTTAGGAATCTCCTAGAGAAAGGGACATAAAAATAAGGAATAGAGGAAGGCAAGAATAAACCTTGGGATGAATTCAAAGTACTGGTATGAACTTACGATTTCTAAATTATATATATGTACATGTGTGTATGTTCAAGTCTGTATATCTGTATGCATATATTTCCTAGCTGTGTTTGCTGAAAGACCAAAAAAACAATACCACCCCAGTGGCAATGAACACATCTAGTACCCTCATTCTGGATCTCTATTACCATTATTTACTAAAAGGAACCAGAACTTCTCAAAGAAATGGCAGATTCCAGGCTGAGAGCAGAAAACATACAAGATGAACATCGTGTTACATGAGCAAGTAAAGACAGGCTCAAAAAAAAAGGACCCAGCTTGAATACTCAGTGCTGAAATATAATAACTTTAAGCACCATAATAACTTAAGTCATATGCATAACTAAGTATACATATATGTATAACTAATGTATAACTAAGTATAGTGATATAAACCATTGAAGATAAGATTTCATATGTCTACACAGGTACAAACAGGAGAGAAAGGCAGGCCTCTTGCCTGTATCAGAATGTGAGTGCTGGCTGGTAAATGTAGAAGGAATACCAGGATTGGAAAAATCAGCATTCTGTAACTATCAGAATAAAGACCAGATCAGGAGAGAATCATCAATGATTTCTACGTCTAGGGGGAAATTCTGACAAGGAGCAGGATATCTGCATGGTCTTAAATATTTATAATGCTTAAATTATTTACAAGGGGAAAAATTCAACAGTAAAGAGACAATGCCTTGGCCAGGTTTTCTAATTTAACATCTCCAGCAGAACAGATGGACATACTATGCTTTCAGTAGGGAGAAGGACACATCACCTATGCGAATGCATTATATGAATTGAAGCATCAGGAAACATCAGATAAACCCAAAATGAAAAATGTTTTCTACTAAAAAAGAGGGTGGAGGGAAGAGGGGGGACTATATTTTTCAAATATATCATGTTCATAAAAGACAAACAAAAGCTGTAGAAATGTTCCAGATTAAAGAAGGCTAAAGAGACTTGACCACTATATTAAATTCCTAACCTTGACTGGATCTGTACTAGAGGGAAAAATTGTTACAGTAAAAAATTGTATCAGCTGACAAAGTTGGAATATGGATGGCAGACTAGACAAAAGAGGTATCAACTTCAAATTTACTCAATTTTAAAACTGTACTGTAGGTATATAAAAGACTATCCCAATCCTCAGGAAATATACAATGAAGTATTTAGGGATAAAGGGCCATGATATATGTAACTTACCCACAACTACACATGGTTTAGAAAAATATTTGTATGTATGAAAGAGAGCAAGAAAACAAAATGAAGTCAATCGTTAACTGCAGGTAAATCTGAGTAATGGGTATCTTTTTACTGCTCATACTTTTGAAAATTTCCTGTGCACTTAAAATTATTACCAAACAGTTGTAAAAATGTCAAAAAGCAAACTTGTTTCCTCTTCTAAGAAAAAGTGGTCTTTACATCCCACTGCCCTCATGCCTCATTTCTTATACTCAGACCACAGAGCATTAGCTTCTTCAGGCTGGTGCTTGCCCTCCAGCTGCTGCCCCTGGATGTTCCTGGCCCCTCCTTCCACCTCGAGCCTTTCCTCTTCTGGTTCCACATACTCCCCTAGGAGCCCTGCACAGCTCCAAGCACTCCCCACAAGCTGTCTCTCAGGTCCTCATCCCTGGCCAAGATCCCTCTCAATTACAGACCCTCATATCCACCTTGCCCTCCCCTTTGCCTAAGTCAGAAGTGGGCTCTTATATTTCCCTTGGCCACTCCAAAACAGCCCCTAAGACCACTGATTCTATTGCCTAAATAGTTCTGAAGCTCTTCCCCTATCCCCCACCTCCTTCTTACTGCTAAGGCCTTAGTTTAAGCCTCCTAAATTCTCTTCTGCACTACTGCCATTGTTTCTTGACCTTCACTCTTATCCCTGCCCAATTCTTTCTCCAACCACTGTCAAACGTTTTTGTAAAATGCACACCTGGTCACTGGGCAGTGCCAAGTTCTCCCAGGCTACTTGCTATGGCACCTAAAGCCTTCTGCACCAGCCACCTGTGCAAGTGTCATCCCTCATTTCCACTCCACTGATTCTCAGCCTGATCCTTCCTCCTTTGTTTCTTTGACAAGTGGATTATTAGTTTTCTTCCTGTTCTCTGGGATTCTATGTTAGACTGGCTGCTAACTGGTCTGGTCTGCCTAAAATCACAGATACTTTGCTACTTACCTCTCTAACTTAGGTGAAGACCAGGGGCCTCCCTGTTCTAGCTCTGCTTAAACCCCCCTGTTTGGGTTCGGGGCACAATGTCCTATCACCTGATGTAGTTAATCCAATCCTCTTTATGAGTCAAATCAAAATGGATTAATATAAACATGCATCTTCATTGAACAAAGATGGCTTGAAATGAAATCTATATTAATCAATACTAAGATCTGTCAAAAACACAGGCAGAAAAGCACTAGAGTAAATGCTGCCAACATGTAAAGACAATAAAAACAATGTAACGCAACATCAAGTTATCCTTATAAACAATACTGAAGATGCACTCTAGCATCAGTTATTTCTGAGGCTGAGTGTTACACAAGGAACTTAGACTATTATCTGTATTCTGTTTATTTTCCAGGCCCTGGGCTATTCCTATCCAAGGAGATGGAAATGACAAGGCCCTGCCACTGAGGCGCCTGCAGATTAGTAGGAGAGTCTGGTAGGAAAATAACCATGTAATAAAAATGACAGAGGCAAATACAGGGTACAGATGGTGGGACTGGAGGATGGACTACAGGAAGAGCTTCAGGAAGAATGCCAATGGAGAGTAGCTATAGAGGAATTGGTGTTCAGCCCCCTCAAGACATCTGGGGCAGACGAAGGGGAAGCCAGACAGGTGGGCAAAGATGTAGGAAACTTGGATATGTGTTTTGGAAAAATTACTTTACTAAATTGGGGTTGGCAAACATTTTCTGTAAAGTATCAGGTAGTGTATATTTTAGCTTTGTGGGCCATACAGAACTGCTGAGTATTGTTTTTTTAAGCGTTTCTTTAAAAATCATTCTTAGTTTGCAGGCCATGTACATCAACAGTCCACAAGCCCAGCAGTGTGCCCACCTCTTAGATAATATCAAGGAATCGGAGTGAATTTAGGCAGATATAATAATGGCATTGTGGCTATGTTAGAACTGTCTTTTTTTTTGAAATGGAGTCTTGCTCTGTTGCCAGGTTGGAGTGGAATGGTACGTATAGGCTCACTGCAACCTCAGCCTCCTGGGATCAAGCAGTTCTCCCTGTCTTGGCCTCCCAAGTAGCTGGGATTACAGGTGCCTGCTACCACGCCCATCTAATTTTTGTATTTTTAGTACAGGTGGGGTTTCCCCATGTTGGTCAGGCTGGGTCTCCAACTCCTGATCTCAGGTGATCTGGCCACCTCGGTCTCCCAAAGTGCTGGGATTACAGCGTGAGCCACTGTGCTTGCCCCCCACTGTTTTTTTTTTAATAATTCAGACTGAAGTCTACAGTCGAATGGCATGGTACCTGGAATTTACTTTATTTAAATAAAGAAAAAATAAAAAGGGAAAAGTTAAACAGCAGAATCTTGATAATTGCTGTATCTGAATAATGGGTGTATGTAAGTTCATAAGAAAAAAATTTTAAAAAGATCAGACAAGGCGCAGTGCCTCATTCCTATAATACCAGCACTTTGGGAAGCTGAGGCAGGCAGATCACCTGAGGCTAGGAGCTCAAGACCAGCCTGACCAACAAGGCGAATCCCTGTCTCTATTAAAAATACAAAAATTAGCTGGGTGTGGTGGTGCACACCTGTAGTCCCAGTTACTCAACTTGGGAGGCTGTGGCACAAGAATCGCTTGAACCTGGGAGGCAGAGGTTGCAGTGAGCCAAGATAGTGCCATTGTACTCCAGCCTGGGTGACAGAGCAGGACTCTGTCTCAAAAAAAAAGAAAGATCACTCATACTAGTTACAGTGGGAGAATGGATTGAGGTGAGACAGGACTGAGTCCTGGAGTTCCAGGAGAAAGTCACCATAAACCAATCAGGAAGACTGATGTGGTGGCTAAGTCACGTGTGCCCTAAGACACAAGTAATGAATTACCCCCCAAAACACAACTCTTCCATGGAAAGACCCAGAAAGTTTTGAATTGCTTTAAAGTTCTAAAGGCTGAATGGGCAAGTCCTTTCTAACCAGTTTCCAACATGTAGCATGACTCGAATAGCCTAGATACATCAGTCAAGTGTCAGATACAGAATGCCATCCACTCCTTCCAAATTACCTGTGACCAATAACCTCTGGGCACGTCTGTGCTTCCTGTTCATGCTCTATCACCAAAGCCTAGGAAAATGAATGCAAATACTAAGAACCTGCCCTAAATTCTTGCTGTCTCTGCCCCCAAGACTCAGGAGCCACTTTTCAAGAGCCTAGACAACTCACGAAAGAGGAAATGTGGACTACTCTGCCTGAAAATTCCTTCCTACTAATAAACTGCAACTAGCCAGCAACTACTTTGAATTTGTGGAGTCCGGTCATATTCCACAAGACAATCTACTACCTCAAGTGTCACGTGTGGATACCATACCTTAAGTTGTTGGATACTGTATTTGATTTGGAGATGACCAAAGGAAATGTGACAAAAGACAATGTGGCCACAAAATGCTTACCAACCCAGAAGAAAGCGTACTTAGGAGGGAGAAAATGTGCAAATGAAAGATGGGACTAAGGAATAGAGAAGTGATATGCAGATGAGAAGGCAATATGGTTTGTGTTCTAGCTATTGTTGCATTTGTCTATGAATATTAGGAATGTAGACAGTTAACGTGAGTTGGTTCTATTGATTAAATGTAGAAATAAGAATGAAAGGTGATTTTTTTCCTTAAAGTAAAAAAATTGAAATAGAATATTCTCATACCAAGCAGTGGAGAAGAGATTCTTAGTTATCCTAGGGGAGAAGGTGAACAAAGGAGATACTAAAAGGGAAGCTGAGCGATTTTCTGAATCAAACCTGGCAGGGACTGGCTTGGAGTCATTGACAGAATTAGTCTATTAGACTCGTGTAAGACTACATATAGGGACAAGTTTCAGGAGGGAAGGACTACTTAGTCTTATTTGTTTTTTAAACTCTACATGAGTGATTTTCATAATAACTTGTCATATATAACAGTCTGCCAGTAACTAGTTGAGTTAATATAAGAATTTTTTTAACGGCTGTTTCGTTTCTTCTTTAAAAATCCTTACCCTAATACACAGTATTGAGTATACCATTGTTTGAAGTCACAAAAAACTGGAGACAACCCAAATGCCCCTGAACAGATCTAAAAAAGGACAGAACATTGAAAACATCCAAACAATGGCCCATCCAATACCTACCACAGCTCTGTCAAACCAAACCAAACTGTCTAGAGACCGGTAAGATAAAGTGAAAGAAGCAAGGGGTTAAAACGATTTTTACCAGCCGGGCACAGTGGCTCACGCCTATAATCCCAGCACTTTGGGAGGCCGAGGCGGGTGGATCACGAGGTCAAGAGATCGAGACCATCTTGGTCAACAAGGTGAAACCCCCTCTCTACTAAAAAAATACAAAAATTAGCTGGGCATGGTGGTGCGCGCCTGTAGTCCCAGCTACTTGGGAGGCTTAGGGAGGAGAATTGCTTAAACCCAGGAGGTGGAGGTTGCAGGGAGCCGATATTGTGCCATTGTACTCCAGTCTGGATAACAACAGCAAAACTGCGTCTCAAAACAAACAAACAAAAAAAACACACAAAAAACGATTTTTACCACCTTTGTGGAAAAAAAAGGGGGAACTAACTAGTAATATTTGCCAGTATTTGCAGAAAGAAATTTGGAAAAGATACAAAGGAACAAAAGTGGCTACCTATGAGGGTAGGGCCTAGGAAGATAGCTAAGGCGGGTGGGAGGAAATCTTTCACTGGTTACTTTTTATATTTTTAATATCCTAGCAATATGAATGTATTACATTTCAGATTATTATTTTTTAAGCCGTGAGCTTTCACAAAGAAATGCTCCTGCTAGCCACCTACTTTAAACACCCAGCCCTGGCACTCCCCACTCACCTTTTCCGGTCCCAACCCTGGGTTCCCGCAGGCTGTCCCCCAGGTTTAAGAAACTCGTACTACCTCTCCCTACCTAGTCAACTCCTGTTCTGCTGGAGGGAACACGCGGCAGGTCGCCTCCTCGCGGTGCACCTGTCTGTATGCAGGTGCGCTTCCCCAAGTGAGGGCCACGATGCGCCTCTGGGGGGTCTCTATTCACACCTGCAACAGAAGCTTATCATTATCACTCACCCATCAAAAAATGGGGTGAGGTTGAATCAGATCACCCCTAGAGGTCTCTCTGCCCTCGCAATCACTCTCAAGTCCTAGGGCTAAACTTAGCTGCAGTGGGAGCACGAAATGGTGGGTATTTTGAAGCGCTAATTTTCAGGGATCCCCTTCCATCCAAGACAGGGACGAATAGTTGAGGAACACCGGAGTGGGGCCTTGGCCCTTCTCGGAACACTGAGCAGCCCTAACAAGACGCTGGTCAGTTCAGACGGT
Source organism: Leontopithecus rosalia (assembly GCA_028533165.1). NCBI lineage: Eukaryota > Metazoa > Chordata > Mammalia > Primates > Cebidae > Leontopithecus > Leontopithecus rosalia. Next base: position 121,731,103 of record CM052649.1, read on the forward strand.
CGCAGTTGAGCCCAGTCTGTTCCAAAGGCGCGTCCTACACCCCTCTGCCTGCCCGAGGTCTTCCCTCCCCTCCGCTCCCCAGGAACGCGCCAACTGAGGTGTATGCGGGCAGGGGCACGCTCACTCCCAAATCCCGCCCGAGACCCGCGGGGCAGCCAAGACCGGGTCAAAAAGGGAAGGGCGTGGCAGGAAAGGGCCAGGGTCGGGAGAACGGGCGGCCGCGGACTCACGTACTCGCTGTGGCGGCGCCGCGGGAGCCCGGCCGCCGGCGGGACAAAAGCGCGGACCGCACGGCCGGAAGAACCCGCGCCAGCCCTGGGGCACTTCCGCGCCCTCTCTGGGACACTGGAGGACTGACTCGATGGTCCGGGCCGGCGGCGCTGGCTGGAGGAAGGGAATCCCTTCCTCGGCTATTTATTGAGTGCCCCCTGCAGGGCGCGACGACGAGACGGTGGGCGGGGTTTCCTGTTTCCTTGCACTTTACCTTCTGGGGTGGTGTGGGGTGGGGGAGGGGCACAGGTAATAAAGTAAATACCTGCCTACCCACCTGCTTGTGTTCCCGAACAAGTGATTAGTTGCCGGGAGGGTGCAGGGACGTTCCCGGAAGTGGAGGCCTGGCGGGAGGGGCCAGGACGGCGCCGGGCTCGGGACCCATTGTATTCTCAACTGGTTGGTGGCTCGCTGGAGAGCTCCAGCCTCTCCTGCTCATGAGCACCGGAAGCGCCCCCGGCCAGGCATTGGGGTGTGCCAGGAGGGAGCGCGCCCCAGGAGTGCTCTCTGGGACGAGGCCACACCCACCACCCCGCTCTGGAGCGCCAGCTTGGCGGTGACCTCATCCCTTGCCCACCCAACCCCCGTTGTCGGCTCCCAAACCCAAGACCTAAAAAGACTTTGAAAACCTTTTTTTTTTTTTTTAAATTTATTTTTGTGAGTACATAGGAGGTGTCGCTATTTATGGAGTACATGAGATATCTTGATATAGAGGCATGCAAAGCATAATAATTATATCAGGGTTAATGGAGTACCTGTCGCCGCAAGCATTTATCCTTTGTGTTACAAGCAATCAAATTATTTCTTAGTTATTTAAAAATATACAACTAAGTTTTTATTGGCTATAGTCAGCCTTTTTTAAAAGCAGCAACATCTAAATATTTTTATGTTAAGTTTAAATAATTGTAAAGGCTATATTTTTGGCATACTGCTAATGCTGACTTTTTAAAAAGAACAAAATTGCTTTATTTCAAATGTATCCAATGGAATCTAAATCCCTGAAGATTTGGTATTATCCACTTTTTTTTTTTTTTTTTTTTTTTTTGAGACGGAGTTTCGCTGGTTACCCAGGCTGGATCTCAGCTCACCGCAACTTCCGCCTCCTGGGTTCAGGCAATTCTCCTGCCTCAGCCTCCTGAGTAGCTGGGATTACAGGCGCGCACCACCATGCCCAGCTACATTTTTTTGTATTTTTAGTGGAGACGGGGTTTCACCATGTTGCCCAGGCTGGTCTCTAACTCCTTAGCTCATATGATCCCCCTGCCTCAGCCTCCCGAAGTGCTGGGATTATAGGCGTGAGCCACCACACCCAGCCCATAATTTAGTCAATTTTTTATTTAGTAAAATTACTTAGTAAACTTTATCTTGGTAAACTGTTTTTGCATCACCAATTTATAAGTGTTTTTCAGACAATGTCATAATCATACTATGTCTGTATTTTTATATAGCATTTTTACAAATCATACATTAGCATTTTTCATGTTTTTACTCTTTGTGATATTCCATTGAACTACAGTCTCTAACTATTCTGTGTGATTCATTGAGATTTTTTTCTAAGTATATCTTTAAAAAAATAAATTAGTGCTGTTATAGATAGTAGTGTGCATAATGCTTTCATCGTATTTTTCTTGGAATCACTGATTCAACAGACAGAACATTTTTAAGAGTCTTAAAATAAGAACAGTAGGGGATTAGAAGCACTAATAAGCTTGATAGGTAGACACTGGAAGCAATCAAAGTAAAGAACTAGACAGGGTCGTTACCCATCACTACTATTATTTCCCATTGCAGCTGGATTAAAAAAAGAAAAAAAATCAGAATATAAACATTGGAAAGCAGGGGTGTAATTGTCTTATTTGCAGATAAGATTTCACTTTTGGAAACTCTTGTGAATTAACTTAAAAAAACTAGAATAAACGAGAATTCTGTAAGGTGTGTGGTTTCAAAGTTAACATACAGAAATCAAGTTTCCTTATATAGAAACTATAGTTGGAATAATGGAAGAAAAGACTACATTTACAATAGACGTAATGAAAGACCAGATGCCCAGGAATTCACAACTCATGTGCAAGACCTATATGAAGAAAATTTACAGTGCTTCTGGGCACATAGAGGATGAACTAAACTTATGGAAAGACTTGGATGTTCCATTCACATGAATGGAAACAGCTGACATCATAATAGTCATTTCTAGTAAATTAATCTATAACTGTAATGATCCCAATGTAAGCTAGCAATAGAATCTTCTTTGGCAACCCACAATTGATTCTAAGTTTCAGGTGGAAAAATTAACAGGGTCTTGCTTATTTATAGCCAGAAAATGCCTGTAAAAATATGAATGATGCAAGGCACTATTAAAGCATATTAATAATTAAGCTGGTATAATTCTGAGACATACATGTAAAGTTTATAAATAGACCTAAACAGTCATGGATATCGGACATCTGGTAAAGCTAGCACTTCAAACTAGTGGCAAAGATAGAGCAGGGATAGCTGGGAAGCATTGGGGAAAAAAATGAAGTTGGATTCAAACCTCAAGCCTTACACCAGGATCGATGCCAGCGTATCTAAGACATAAATGTGAAATACACACACACTAACCATCATGGCAGCTGCTTCCACTTCCATAAAATTTTACAAAAGAAAAAAAACTGCAGGAGATTTCTTTGCTCATATTGGACTGGGGAGGTTTATTTTTCTCTCTTTCCTTTTTACTATAATGCAAAATCTGAAACTGTAAAAGTAAACAAGGATAAATTCAAGTACATAAAAATAAAATACTTTCATGTGGCAAACCACTATAAGAAAAGTAAAAAATCAAATGCCTAACTGGGAAAAAAATTTGCATCTTATATCACAAAGGGCAAATTTCCCTGATGCACAGAGCTTCTCCAAAATTGAAATGATGAACAACCCAATGGAAAAATGGACTCACAGAAAAGCTTATGCAAATGATTCACAATAAAAAAACCCTGCAAGCCCAAACTACATGGAAACACCATTTTTCTCTTATTAGAGTGGCAAAGATCCTAAGTTTGAGCCACATTGTGGTGGTGATGGCATGGCGGGGAAAGCACTCTTCTGCCCTGCTGGTGGAGTGTTGACTAACACCACCTCCTGGGAGGGCACCAGGCAATATTGACGGACATCTACGTACTCTTTGGCACAGCAGTTCTCCTCTAGAAATCTACCCTGTTGGTATAGTCACACATTCATGAAATGGTGTGTGAAAAGGTTACTCACAACAGCATTTCTAAGGTAAAAGATGGTCCAAACTAAAAACATGATTACATAAATTATTGTACATTCACACGTATTAGTTTGCCAGGGCTACTGTACCAAAATCCCCACAGAATGTGGGTTAAATAGGAGAAAATTACTGTCTCACAGTTTTGGAGTCTAGATGCCTGAGATCAAGGTGTCAGCAAGGTTGGTTCCTTCTAAGGATGTGAAGGAGATTCTGTTCCATGTTTAGTGACTACCTGCTGGTGGTTTGCTGGAAATCCTTGGCATTCCTTGGCTTGTAGACTCATCACCTGATCTCTGCCTTCATCTTCACGCAGCATTCTCACTGCATGCATGTGAAATTTCCACCTTTTTAAAGGAGACCAGTCATACTGGATTAGGCCCCAAACTACTCAACTCCAGCATGACCTCCACTTAACTAAATATGTCCGCCATGATTTTGTTTCCAAAATGTCATATTAGGAGGTATCTGAGGTTAGGACTTCAACATGTGAATTTTGGGGGAACACAGTTCAACCCATAACAGCATGCAATGTACTGCTTTTAGCCATAGAAAAGGAAGAGCGGCCTCTTTATAAAATGGTATGGGAAAATCTCCAAGATGTATGTTAAGTAAAGAAGTCAATGTGCCAAACTATAATGTTATAATTTGCATAAGAAAGGGTGAAATGAATGTGTACATATTTGTGTGTGTTCACAAAAATGTTCCTGAAAGTTTGCACCAGAAACCACTAACCAGGGTTGTCTGTGGGTAGGTATCTCGGTTGCTGGAAGAGAAGAGTGGGAAGGAGAATTACTCCTTGCATTTTGAACCACAAGAATATAGTATTTATTCAAAAATTAAATTTAAACATAACCTAAATTGCATCAGATTGCTTAACTACTTCAAGAAGGATTATTTCAATTTATAAAGCTTCCAACTATATGTAAAAGCTCTTTACACACTCACCTCCCCAGGATTGGTTTTAGCAGGTTTGTTTTTTTCTCTAAATTTGCAGGCAGCAAATAGTGTCTGGTTGTTTAATTTGCTTACCCTTCTATCATGTGTGTTGCCCAATTGAGTTCTCTCTTTTGGCACCTTTAGTAGAGTTTGTGTCCACAGTCGGAACACATTCTTTATTAAAGAAATTCACCTTTTGACTTGGCGATCAATGTTGCTCTTCTCTTTCCTGCTTGCCCTTTAACACCAACAATTTCCTTTTACGCCTTGAAACTTTATGGATGTATAAAATCTACATAACAGGTGGCGCTGTTGAGCTGGAAGGGACAGTGGGATGAACCTGGAGAAACCTGTTACCAGTGGCTCTTAAGGGTCACAGTCTCTGGGAAAAGGTCTAGAAGGAACAAGCAGGCTCCTGTTTTCATTTCTGGGTCCTGTGCAAAGGGAGATGTCTATGTCAGAAGTCCTGACTGACACTTGCATCTAAAATGACAACAATAGCGAGAAATTTTGTGGGGCTTATTTTGTGCCAAGCATTCTTCTAAATGCTTGCACTTTCTCTCTCTCTCTCTCTCTCTCTCTCTCTCTCTCTCTCTCTCTCTCTCTCTCTCTCTCTCTCTCTCCAGATAGATAGATAGATTGATAGATTAGATAGATAGATAGAAAGAATCTTCTCAACAGCCCTTTGATGAAGGCACATATACACACACACACACACACACACACACACACATATATACCCATATTCTACAGAAGGGGAAACAGAGAGGGAAAGTAAAATGCCCCAGTGCACACAGCTGGGTAGTTTTGAGGCTGGGCTTTTTGACATCTTTGAAATGCTCTGCCCTGGGTACCTGCTGGTTCAAGCACAGTTGCCTGTTCTCCCCGTGAAGATATATTCATCACTCGTTGTTGTTCACAAGCCACAGGGTCCCAAGACCAAGCAGGAAGCTGCCAGGACACCAACCATGCAGGCCTCTGCCAACTTGGCAGGAGGAGAGAATTTTTTTTTTAAGAGAGAGAATTGGACGCCCTCTTGTACACATGGACTAAATCACAGTTTCATAAGACCTTGGGAAACGAGAAAATCAAAGGAGCTGTCTTTCCCTAATTTGGAGGGAGAGTTCTTGAAAAATGGCACCTGCTCCAAGGTATTTTCTTGAATCTGTGTTGTGGGACTGGGCAGCTGTGTAATCTTTGGTCTCTGCTTCCTCATCTGAAATACAGTTAATAATAATACCTAGTTTACAGAGTTGTTGTGAAAATTAAATTAGCATATGTAAGGCACTTAGAATTTATATATATTGACATATTAAATCTTGTCAATAACCCATTGATGACAGCAATGTATACATCCTCGTTTTACAGATGGGGGAACAGAGAGGGTCGGAAAATTATCCAAGGACGCACAGCTGGGCAGTCATGAGGCTCAGATCTTATAGTGCCATATAATAAGCACTATCTAAGTGTTCATGAATGGTGTTGCTGTGGTCACACTTGGTAGGTATTGTGTCTTCCTGAAGGAAGTGGATCACCTTTCTGTATCTCCCTGGGAAGAGGAAGATCTTCGGACAGGACTTGAGAACTTGAAAGCACAGCCTGAGCTGGCTCAGTGGTTGACTCTTCCCTCTCTCTGGGTCTGGCTCTCTTGGAGTCCAGAGAAGCACTCAGGTAACAAGTCAAGAGCTGGCAAAGAGTCCCCTGTAGGGGTCCCACGAGATGCTCAGGGTCTGCAGGTGTTGAAGGTAGCCTGTGCCAGCTTATTCTCTGAACAGTAACTCTTCTGAAGCATGATGGTCTGGTTGTGGCTGGGCTAAGGAAAAATTACATGAAAGGCTATGTTAATATCAGAATGTGATATGGTTCTAGGTCACTAGAACTTTGGCAATAATCTGTCTGTACAAAGCACTGTTACTAATCTGGAAGGGACAGCAGCATAGACACACACACATTCTGGACTGGCTCTGGAGAATACATGGAATACCTCAAAGACCCAGAGATGCGAGAAAACAGCGATGGTTTAGTCAGGATAATTAAACTATATTGCAGTAACAAATACACCCTTCCTCCCAGTGGCCTAAGACAAGGAGGTTTATTTGTTCCTCACATAAACTTCAACGTAAGTCAGTCTGCCCTCTTCCATCTTGCAGCCATAATATCGGGAATGCGTGGCCTTCAGAGTTGCCACTGTAGAGAAGAGAAAGGATGATCCCATGGGATGTTTTAAGGGCTAGGCCCAGAAGTGCATCATGTCATTTACAACCACTTCTCTTTGGCCAGAACCAGGTCACACATCTCCATTCTAACTGCAGAGGAGGCCAGGACTTAGAGGATCTCGTGGATACTTAGTGAATACTGGCAGTCTTGCCATAGGCGGGAAACTTCAAAAACGCTAAAAGAGGCCCTATGGCCACACTCCACTCTGACCCACAAGGTGGCATCATTCAATGACATGGCCAATGTGGCCTCATTTGTTGCATGGGTGGCAAAACCCATATTCAGGTTATACAGGAATCTTTCATTAAAGTTTAGAGGTCCTTTCTCCTCCAAGGCCTAGTGCTGTTTTCTTTTAATTAATTTTAAAATACTTTTCCCTTTGATCTTTTAATTAGTGAACTATTACCAGAAAATAAATTGCCCCCAAAACTTGGTGGCTTAAAATAACAAATATTTATTATGTGACAGTTTCTGAGGGCTCGGAATTTGAAAGCATATTAACTGACACAGGGCCACGGTGCTTTTTATGCCCTCGTCCCTGAAGCTGCACACCATCACTTTTGCCATATGTTACTCAAGTAGAAGGAAATCACTAAGTCCAGCCCACATTCAAGGAAAGGGGACCTCCATCTCTTGAAAGCAGAAATATAAAAGAATTTGTGGACATATTTTAAAACTATAACAATCTCTCTAGAATTTATCTTAGAACGTGAGTTTCCCTCCCCTATGAAGAACTGATTGCCCCATTACCATTTTCTTATTATTTAACTTCGCCATTGATTTGGACTGCTTTATTGTATTAAATCATTATCTAGAAAAGGGCTTGTCATGGGCCACCTATTTAGTTATATTGACCTGTCTGGCTACTGTCATGTCCAAGTACATTTAATTTTTGCAGAGGTCATAAAACTTTTAGCCAGATGACAAATTCCCTAGTAGCATAGCCTTTAGACATATAAAGGATTATACTAGGGTGAACTAAGTGCAAGGTCTCCTGGGTCTCCAGCTTGCTGACTTACACTGTAGATCTTGAGGCTTGCTGCTTTTATAGTTGTGTGAGCCAATTCCTTAAATAAATCAGTCTCTGTGTCTGTATCTACCTGGTTCTCTTTCACCAGAGAATCCTGACTAATAAATACATGGTGTCAGCCTAGGTCTCCACTGATCCCACTGGTCTGGTTCACTAGCCCTGACCTGCCGGAACTCCTGGCAGTGATCCACCAGCCTCAGCCTCCCAAGTAGCTGGGACTACAGACTGAAACTTTAAGGAAGCAGGTAGATCCCCAAACAAATTATTTTTTTCTGAAAACAGGAAATTCACACCAACCAATCAGTAGGAACTCAGTCTACCTGAGTCAGCATAATGAAGAGGTCCCCTCTGCTTAACCTACAAGAAAGTAACCTGAAGTCACCCGATATTAACCAATCTGATTTTTTTCCATTGTTCTGTTTCCTCCTTCCCACCTTACAAAGCTCACAGTTCTGCCATTGCCCAGTGGGAGCTCTTCTTCTATTTTGGAGAATAGAGGTTTCCCTGATTCTTAAAAGCCAATTTGATCTTAAACCAAATTTGTGTAATTTTGTCTTTTGACAATACCTAAGAGTATATCTGCCACAAACTTCTCAAGGAATTATGTTAGCCTCTGAGAAACAAGGGATTGCTGAAAACAGGGAGGCAGTAGGCATGAGAGTAATGTGGAAAAATCTGACATGGAAAGAAAGAACAGAATAAAAAGTTGAATATGCTATAAACAATGTACCTATTTAAAAAGACACACAGAAACCATTCTGAACCTTTGGACAAAAAACCAACAAGGAAACTTATGAAAGTGTTGGGCAGTTGCTTCTAGTTGGTAGGATTTAAATATTTCAGTCTGTTTGTTTTTTATATCTTTCATAAACAAAGCCCTCCTCACTCCTGTGTGACTCCCTCCTATGTGGACTTTAAAAGAACACCCTCTTCTTTTTTTTATTGCATTTTAGGTTTTGGGGTACATGTGCAGAACATGCAAGATAGTTGCATAGGTACACACGCAGCAGTGTGATTTGCTGCCTTCCTCCCCTTCACCCACATCTGGCATTTCTCCCCATGCTATCTCTCCCCAGCTCCCCGCCCCCACTATCCCTCCCCTGTTCCCCCCAATAGACCCCAGTGTGTAGTGCTCCCCTCCCTGTGTCCATGTGTTCTCATTGTTCATCACCTGCCTATGAGTGAGAACATGAGGTATTTCATTTTCTGTTCTTGTGTCAGTTTGCTGAGAATTATGGTCTCCAGGTTTATCCGTGTTCCTACAAAGGACATGAACTCATCGTTTTTGATTGCTGCGTAATATTCCATGGTGTATATGTGCCACATTTTCCCTGTCCAGTCTATCATCGATGGGCATTTGGGTTGGTTCCAGGTCTTTGCTATTGTAAACAGTGCTGCAGTGAACATTCATGTGCATGTGTCCTTATAGTAGAACGATTTATAGTCCTTTGGATATATACCCAGTAATGGGATTGCTGGGTCAAATGGAATTTCTATTTCTAGGTCCT
>CM052649.1:121757018-121804419 GCA_028533165.1 Leontopithecus rosalia
GAGTAGAGGCCCAGATTGTTAATGATGGATTATTTCTGTTTCTTAGTTTTCCTTCTAATAGTCTAGCCCCTCTGGTGTAAGACTGCTGAGGTGCACTCTGGGCCCTGCTTGCCTGTGGTACACCTGTAGCAGCTGCAGAACAGTGAGGGATGCTACCAGTTTCTTCTTCTATCTTTGTCCCAGAATGATGCCCGCCAAATGTCAGTCTGATCAGTCCTTTTTGAGGTGATTCTTTGGGTATACAGGGGTCAGGGAGCTGCTTAAGGAGACGATCTGTACTTTATAGGAGCTCAAGTGCTGTTCTGTGAGCTCCATTTTTCATTCAGTGTTGCTAGGCAAGTATGTTTAAGTCTGTTGTGGCAGAACTCATGAAACCGGTTTTTTTTCTCAGATGCTCTGTCTCAGGGAGTTAAGGCTTTATTTGTGAGTATCTGTTGTGCTGGCCTGCCCAGCTAGGAGGCGGTCTAGTCACTATTTGGCTGCTGAGGCTCCGCCCTGCTGGTGTGAGGTCCGCCCTTTTCCTGTGGGCTCCGTCCTGCTGTTTTGGGTTCCACCCTGCTGTTGTGGGCTCTGCCCTGTTGGTGGAGTCTCTCTGTTATTGCGGGTTGCCTCAGCAATGACTGACTGTGTCAGCAATGGGCCGGTACCTCAGTAGGGGCCGAAGCTCTCGGCAATGGTGGACGCCCCTCCCCCACGGAGCTGCACAGCCCTGGCTTCAGCTGCTCTGGCAGTGGAACTCTCAACCCTAGGCACTCCGAGTTGCCGTATTGCTTGTTTCTGTGGGGGTGGGACCCGTCGAGCCTGATCACTTGGCTCCCTGCCTCCGAGCCTTTTTGACTTGGCTCCGTGCCTCTGGAGCCTTTTTTATTTTTTTCTTTTTTTTAAGTTGTAGGGTTGACTCTCTCCCAGTGCCTCAGCTGCCGGCCGAAAGGGCACCTGGATCTCTGTGATTTCCCATGCAGCGACCGTCTGCGCTGGTTCACAATTCACCTCCCAGAAATCTCCTGGTCTGGTTCACCATCCAAAACCCGTTCAATCAGATGAACATGGCAATCTGCCCTCCCAAGTCTCAAATTGCCGGTTTAACAGGGCACCCAGACCCGTGTGTTTTGTGAGCCATGCAGCTGCGCTGTGGCACCAGCTGCCTGGCCGCCCCAGCGTATACCGCTGTGCTTACGTCCTGTGTCCCTCTTACACCTGGGCTTTTCCCCGCTCTGTGGGCTATAAAGATCTGTCTCCAATGCGGTGTGAACTCACCCTCTGCGTCTTGACTGAGAGCTGCAATCGTGAGGTGTTTCTACAGCGCCATCTTCCTCCCTCTCTCGTTATTCCATTTTCTTAACAATGTCTTTGCAGAGCAGAAGTTTTTAATTTCAATGAATTCCAACATACCAGTTTTTCTTCATGGATCATGGATCATGCTGTGAAAATCCTCCCAAGATTTTCCCTGGGTTGTCTTCTAAAAGTTTCACATGTGAAATTTAGGTCTATAATCCATTTTGAGTTAATTTTTGTGAGAGGTTTAAGATCAGTGTCTGGATTCATATTTTTTCCTTTTTATGGTATGCATGCCTAAACATTCCAGCATCATTTGTTGAAAAGATCATATGTTATCTGTTGAATTGTTTTTAATTCCTGAAAATATCAGTTAATTATATTTTTGTGGGTCTGTTTGTTCTCTATTCTTCTTCATTAATGTGGTTATCTATTCTATTGCTGATATTATACTTTCTTGATTATTATAGCTGTATAGCAAGGCTTAGTATTAGTCTTCCAACTTGTTTCTTGTTTAACATTGTATTGACTATCCTGGGTCTTTTGTGTTTTCATATAATATTTAGAATCAGTTTATCAGTATTTACAAAATAACCTGCTGGGATTTTGATTGGATTACATTGAATCTATAGATGAAATTAGGAAGAACTGGGGTCTTTAAAAGATTGAGGTTTCCTATTCATGAACATGGACATCTTTTCATTTATTTAGAACTTCTTTGATTTCATTAGATTTCTTTAAATAGGCCTGGTACCCATTTTGTTGACTTGTTACTAAGTACTTTTTAAGTGCTAATATAAATGTTATTGTGTTTTTAATTTTTAAATCCCAATTGTTTATTGCTGGCATATAGGAAAGCAGTTGACTTTTGTTTATCAACTTTGTATCCTGTATTTTAAAATTTATGATCTTTAAGATGGAGAGCAACCCTTCAATGATTAGGAGAGACAAGATAGAAATAAAGATTTTATTACTTATAGGTTCTGGAAGTACACGACCTTGTTGGAGGCTCCCTACATAGAGGTTATGTTAAAGCGAACAGACAGGGAGAGAGAGTGCAGAAATTAGCAATATATATTGGAGAATATAGTGTGAGTGGCTTTAAGTTCATGGGCAAATCCCTAAATGGTAAATTTAAAGGAAGCAGTGGAAAAGTGGGGAGCCCAGTCTACTAGGCAGAAGAGAAACCTCCAAGCATTTTATCTCCAGCCACTGGCTTGGACCATTTGGGTGTGGTGTTCTACTTCTAATACCTGGGCAGTAACCTATTCTGTGTCATTACCATTGAAATTGACCATGTAATGTCTAGGCATTAGACCTTGTGCCTTGTCATGGGTGCTATTTGAGTAGCAGAGACACAAAAGGCTATGGGAGAAATCTGAGTCAGGTACCTAGTAAGGCATCTGATGGGCATAATTAAACATATAAGCAGTCCAAAGGTACCCACTATGAATTGGAATCTCATGTGCAGCCATCCACCCCACTACATAGAGTATGCAGGGCTAGTCGGTGGGCTGTGTGTAGCTGTCCCATATGGAGGTGGGCACCAGGAGGCAGTTGTACAAGGCAGATATCTGGATTGACCACTTTGAGGACCTGGGAGGAGGTGTACAACCTGAAAACTGTCAAGGGTGACTGAGCTCTCCTTCTGGCCTAGAAAAGCTAAACTTTCCTTAAAAATGGGTGCTGAGGCAACATAAAATTATGATAATTTACTAAATTGTAATCTTGCTATAATCTGGCCAGGCATAGTGGCTGATGCCTGTAATCCCAGCACTTTGGGTGGCCAAGGTGGGTGAATCACCTGCAGGGACTTCACAACCAGCCTGGCCAACATGGTTAAATCTGGTCCTTACTAAAATTACAAAAATTTGGTGGCTCATTCCTGTAATCCCAGCTACTCTGGAGGCTGAGGCAGGAGAATCACTTGAACCCAGGAAGCAGAGGTTGCAGTGAGCCAAGACCGAGCCACTGCACTCCAGCCCGGGCAATAGAGCAAGACTCCATCTAAAAAAAACCTTGCTATAATTACTTATTAGTTCAGGAGTTTTGGGTCAATACTTTGGGATTTTCTACATAGACGATCATGTCACTTGTGAAGAAAAACAGTTTCTTTTCTTTCCCCCTAATCTGTATAGCTTTAATTTCCTTTTTAAAATCTTCTTACATTAGTTAGGACTTCCACTACAATGTTGAATATGAATGGTGGTAGGGTAAATCCTTACTCCTGATCTTAAGGATAAAACACCTAGTTTCTCACCAAGAATTAAGTATGATGTTAGCTATAGTGTTTTTTCTGTAGATGTTTCTCTGTGTGTGTGTGTCTCTTTGGAGATGGAATCCCTCTGTGTTGCCCAGGCTGATCTCAAACTCCTAGCCTCAAGCAATCCTGCTGTGGCCTCCCAAAGTGCTGGGATTATAGGAATGAGCCAGCACCCTGGCCTATAAATGTTATTTATCAAATTGAGGAAATTCCCCTCTATCCTAGTTTGCTGAGAGTTTATATCATACCTGGGTGTTGAATTTCGTCAAATGCTTTTCTGCATCTATTTATGTGATTATATGATTTTTCTTGCTTAACCTGTTCATGGCATGAATTATATAGTTTTTTGTTTGTTTTGAGACAGGGACTTACTCTGTCTTCCAGGCGGGAATGCAGTGGCACTATCAGGACTCACTGCAGCTTCAGCCTCCAGGGCTCAAGACATCCTCCTGCTTCAGCTCCCTGAGTAGCTGGGACTACAGGGATATGCCACCATGCCTGGCTAATTTTTTGTATTTTTAGTAGAGATGGGGTTTTGCCATGTTGCCTAGGCAGGTCTCAAACTACTGGACCCGGGTGATCTACCTGTCTTAGTCCCCAAAGTGCTGGGATTACATATGTGAACCACCACACCCAGCCTTAAATTGATTTTTTAAAATGTGAACCAGCCTTGCATACCTGTAATAAATATTACCTGGTTGTGATATATAATTCTTCTTATACATTGTTGGATTCAATTACTAATACTCTGCTTCAGGTTATTCCATCTATGCTCATGAAAAGGTAGTGACCTATAGATTTCCTTTTTTGTAATGTTTTTACCTGGATTTGGTATTAGGGTAATGCTTCCCTCCTAGAATGAGTTAGAGAGTATTATCTTTCCTTCTGTTCACTGGAAGAAACTGTACAGAATTGGTACAGTTTATTCCCTAAATGATTGGTAGGATTTACTGGGGAAGCTATCTGGGCCTGATGCTGTCTGTTTTTAAAGGTTATTAAATACTGATTTTATTTATTTATTTATTCTGGAGAGAGCCTCGCTCTGTTGCCCATGCTGGAATGCAGTTGTGATCTCAGCTCACTGCAACCTCTGCCTCATGAGTTCAAGCGATTCTCCTGCCTCAGCCTCCGAAGAAGCTGGTCATCTGAGTTATCAAATTTGTGACCGTAGTTGTTGAAGATATTTTATTATACTTTCAAAGTCCCTGAGATCAGTAGTAATGTCCCATTTTCCATTTCTGATATTAGCAATTTATGTCTCTTTTCTTTTTTTTTTGTTAGCCTCACTGTAAGTTACCAATTTTATTGATCTTTTCAAAGAACCAGCTTTTGATTTTACTGATTTTTTTTGCTATTTGTCTTTCTGTTTTCAATTTCATTGATTTTTGCTCTAATTTTTATTATTTATTTTCTTCTGCTTGTTCTAGACTTATAGTATGCTTCTTTCTCTAGTTTTCTAAGATGGAAGCTTAGATCATTGATTTAAGATCTTTGTTCCTTTCTAATATAGGTATTCAATGCTATAAATTTTCCTTTTAGCACTGCTTTCACTATGTCCTGTAAATTTTAATAAGTTCTATTTCCACATTCATTCAGGTCAAAACATTTTTTTTTTTTTGAGACAGAGTTTCACTCTTGTTACCCAGGCTGGAGTGCAATGGCATGATCTCGGCTCACTGCAACCTCTGCCTCCTGGGTTCAAGCAATTCTCCTGCCTCAGCCTCCCAAGGAGCTGGGACTACAGGTGCATGCCCCATGCCCAACTAATTTTTGTATTTTTTAGTAGAGATGGGATTTCACCATGTTGACCAAGATGGTCTCGATCTCTTGACCTCGTGATCCACCCGCCTTGGCCTACCAAAGTGCTGAGATTATAGGCGTGAGCCACCGTGCCTGGCCAAAACATTTTTAATTTATTCTGAGACTTTGACCTATGTATTATTCAGAAGTGTCTTATTTAATCTCCAAATATTTGAGAAACTTCCAGCTACCTTTCAGTTACTGATTTCTAGTTTTTACCCATTGTGGTGCAAGGGCATACTTTGCATGATATCTTTTCTTTTAAATTTTTTGAAGGGTCTTTTTGGCCCAGAATGTGATTTATCTTCTGAGTATTCTATGTAAACTTGAAAAGAATGTGTAGTCTGCTCTCAGTGGATGAATATTCTGTAATTGTCAAGTTCAGTTATTTGATGGTTGAGTTCAACTATGGTTGAGTTGTTTGAGATATTCTATCCGCTTCTGCCTTATGTATTTGGACAATCTCTTGTTAGGGGAACACATGTTAAGAATTGTGTGTTTTCATGGAAATTGACCTCTTTGCTATGTCATACTTCTATTTATCCCTGATAATTTTTGTTCTGAAGTCTGCCTTGTCTTGAATTAATGTGGCTATTCCAGGATTCTCTTGATTTGTGTTAGCATTATGTATTTTCATCCATCCCTTTATTCTTTATCTATCTGTGTCTTTATGTGTAAAGTGGATTTCTTGCAGACAATATGTAGTTGAGTCTTGTTTTCTATTTTGTGAGTCTCTGCCTTTTAACTGGTGTATTTCAACCATTTATATTTGAAGTGGTTATTGATATAGTTGGATTAATATCTACCACATTTGTAACTTTTTCATTCAATTGTTCTTCACTTCTTTTTTAAAAAATTTTCTCTCCTTCTGTCTTCTGGTTTTAACTGAACATTTTGTATTATTTTCTTTTCTCTCATCTCTTAGCATATCAATTATACTTCTTTTTAAAATAATTCAGGCTGGGTTTGGTGGCTCATGCCTACAGTTCCAATACTTTGGAAGGCTAAAGCAGGAGGATGGCTTGAACTCAGGAGTTCAAGACCATCCTGGGCAATACATTGAGACCCTATCTCTATTTTTAAAAATTAATGGCTTCCTTAGGGTTTTCAGGATACTTTTGCAACTAATTTATGGCTAATTTTGCTTTGCTTATTTTTGAGATAAGGTCTTGCTCTATCACCTGGACTTGAGTGCGGTGGTACAATCATAGCTCACTGCAGTCTTGAATTCCTGGGCTCAAGAAGCTCTCTCACCTCAGCCCCTCAAGTAGCTGAGATTATAGATGCACACCACCATGCCCAGGTAATTTTTTTAAAAATAATTTTTGTACAGATGGGATTTCATTATGTTGCCCAGGATGGTCTCAGACTCCTCGGGTCATGTAGTCCTCCTGCTTTGGCCTTCCAAATTGCTGAGATTACAGGCATGAGCCACCGCACCTGGCTACTTCACAACCAATTTAAGTCCATTCTCAAATCTACTTCATGGGTAGTGTGGGTACCTTATACAGAAGTATTCATATTGCTATCATTCATTTAACTTATCCATAAAGTTTATTTACCCAGTACATTTTTGCTATTATTATTTTGAAGTTACCTATTAGGTCAATTAATAAGAAGAAAAATTAAGGTTTTATTTTGCCTTCATTTATTCTTTATCTAACATACTTCCCTTCTTTGGGTAGCTCCAAGTTTCAGAACTATAACATTTCCCTTCTCTCTGAAGAACTTTTAACACTTCTTACAATATGGGTCTACTGGCAACGAATTCCCTAAGTTTTTGTTTGTGTGAGAAAGTCCTTAATTCTCCTTCATTTTCTAAAGATGTTTATTTATTTTTTATTGTATATATTTAAGGTATACAACATAATGTGTTCATATATACAAACATAGTGAAATGATTTCCTATAGTCAAGCAAATGAACATATCCGTCACTTTACCTAGTTACATTTCACATAGTAAGAGCACATATAATCTACTCTTAGCAAATTTTCGGGATACAATATTATTAACTATAGTCCTGATACAGTCTGTTAGATATCCAGACTCATTTGTTTTATGTAACTGCAAGTTTATACCCTTTGACCAATGTCTCCCAATTTTCTCCCACCTCTTGCCCCTGGTAACCACTTTGCTACGTTTCATTTCTATGTATTTAACTTCTTTTAAGATTCCACCTATAAATAAGATTATTTCATATTTTTATTTCTGTGTCTGATTTATTTCCGTTAGCATAATGTCCTTCAGGTTCATCCATGTTGTGGCAAATGGTATGTATCCTTCTCTTTTAAGGCTGAGTAATATTCACATGTATGTATCTCTCACAATTTCTTTATCCATTCATCCACTGATGAGCCCTTAGGTTGTTTCTATACCTTGGCTATTGTGAGTGATAGTACAGTGAACATGGGAACACAGATATGGCTACAAGATACTGGTTTCACTTCCTTTGGGTATACATGCAGCAGAGGGATCACTGGGTCATCTGGCGGTTTGATATCTGATTTTTATGAGGAACCTCTATGCTGTTTCCCATAATGGCTATACCAATTTACATTTACACCAAGAGCATACAAGGGTTCCTTTTTCTCTACACCCTTGCCAACTCTTATCTTCTGACTTATTTATTCCTTTCTTTATTTTTAGAGACAGCTCTGCTCTGTCACCAGGGCCAGAGTACAGTGGTATGATCATAGTTCACTGAAAGCTTGAACTCCTGGGCATAAATGATCCTTCTGCCTCAGCTTTCTGAGTAGCTGTGACTACAGGTACACACCACTACATCTGGCTAATTATTGTTTTTTATTTTTTGTAGAGATGGCGTCTCACTATGTCACTCAGACTGGTTTTGGTTTCCTTCCATCAAGTAATCCTCCCACCTTGGCTTCCCAAAGTGTTGGGATTACAAGTGTAAGCCACCTCGCTTGGCCATCTTGTCATTTTGATAATAGCTATTCTGACAGGTATGAAGTGACACTTCATTGTGGTTTTTATTTGCATTTCTCTGGTGATTAGTGATGTTGACTACCTTTTCATATACCTGCTGGCCATTTGTATGTCTTCTTAGGGAAAATTATTCAGGTCCTTTGCCAATTTTCTAATTCCTTTTTTTTTTTTTTTTGCTATTAAATTGTGTGGGTTCCTTGTGTATTTTTGATATTAAGCCCTTATCTGATACATGGTTTGCAAACATTCTCTTCCAATCCATATGCTGCCTTTTCATTTTGTTGCTTATTTCCTTTACTATGCAGAATCTCTTTAGTTTGATGTGGTCCTACTTGTTTGTTTTGTTTTTGCTTTTATTGCCTGAGCTTTTGGTGTGATATCCAAAAATTCATTGCCAAGGCCAATATCAAAGAGATTTTTACCTTTGTTTTCTTCTAGGGACTTTACAGTGTCAGTTCTTAATTTAGATCTTGAATCCATTTTGAGTTTATTTTTTTAAACGGTGAGAGATAAAGTCTAATTTCATTCTTTTGTGTGTATATATACAGTTGTTTCAATATCATTTATTGAAGAGATAATCCTTTCTCCATTGTGAGTTCTTGGCATCTTTGTTGAGAATCAATTGACTATAAATACGTATATTTATTTCAAGATTCTCTAGTCAGTTCAATCTGTCTGTTTTTATGTCAGTACCCTTCTATTTTGATTGCTACAGCTTTGTAGTATGTTTTGAAGTCAGGTAGCATCATGCCTTTAGCTTTGTTCTTTTTATTTAAGATTCCTTTGCTTATTTGGGGTCTTTTGTGGTTCCATGTGCATTTTAGGATTCTTTTCTATTTCTGTGAAGAATATTATTTGGATTTTGATAGGAATTATATTGAATCTGTAGATTGCTTTGGGTAGTATTATCATTTTTACAATATTAATCCTTCTAATTCATGAACACAGGCTATCTTTTTATTTCTGTTATCTTTAATTTATTTCATCAATGTTATATATTTTATGTACAGATCTTTCACTCTCTTGGAAAAATTTGCTTCTATGTATTTTGGGGGGTAGTTATTGTAAATGGCTTGGTTTCCTTTTTTGACAGTTCGTTGTTAATATATAAAAATGCTGTTGACTTTTTATGCTGATTTTGTAACCTGCAGGTCTACTGAGTTTATTTATTAGTTCTAACCATTTTTTTGGTGATGTCCCTAGGATTTTCTACATATAGGATATGTCATCTACAAACAGGGATAACAATTCTTTCTTGCCAATTTGTTTATTTTATTTGTTTGTTTGTTTTTTGAGAAAAGGTCTTGCTGTTTTCCAGGCTGGAGTACAGTGCCATGATCGTGGCTCGCTGCAACGTCTGCCTCCCGGGTTCAAGTGATCCTCCCACTTCAGCCTCCTGAGTAGCTGGGACTACAGGCATGTGCCACCATACCCAGTTAATTTTTAAATTTTTTTGTAGAGACAGGGTTTCACCATGTTGCCTAGGCTGGTCTCAAACTCCTGTGTTCAAGCAATCTGCTGACCTCAGCCTCCCAAAATGCTGGGATTACAGGTGTAAGCCATGGTGCCTGGCATTCCTTTCCAATTTGGATGCCTTTTATTTCTTGTGCTTGTCTGTTTTTGCTAGTTCTTTCAGTACTATGTTAACTAGAAGTGGCAAATGTGGATCCTTGCCTTGTACGATCTCTTAAAAGAAATGTTTTCAGTTTTTTCTCATTGATTATATTAACTCTGAGCTTTTTATGAATGGCCTATGTTGAAGAAATTTTCTTCTGCACTTGTTGAGAGTTTTTTTTTAAATCCTGAACAAACATGGAAATTATCAAATCTTTTTCTGCATCTATGGAAATGATCATTTGATATTTATTTACCTTTCATTTTGTGGATGTGGTGTATCATATTGATTGATTCACATATGTTAGACTAATCCTTGCATCCCAAAGGATCCTATTTTCTCCTTCACTTTTGCAGAATAATTTCATGGAATACAGGTTTATAGGGTGGCTTTCTTTTTCTTTTAACACTTTAAATATTTCACTCCACTCACTTGTTTGCACGGTTTATGGCAAGAATTCTGATGTAATTCTTATCCTTGTTCCTCTACCAATAGGGTGTACCCCTCCACCCCACCTTCCTGTACCTCCTTAGCTTCTTTCAAGGTTTTCCTTTTTGTCTTTGGTTTTCTTCAATTTGATTTTGATATACCTAAGTAAAGAGTTTTTTTGGCCGGGCGTGGTGGCTCAAGCCTGTAATCCCAGCACTTTGGGAGGCCGAGGTGGGTGGATCACGAGGTCAAGAGATCGAGACCATCCTGGTCAACATGGTGAAACCCCGTCTCTACTAAAAATACAAAAAATTAGCCGGGTATGGTGGCGTGTGCCTGTAATCCCAGCTACTCAGGAGGCTGAGGCAGGCGAATTGCCTGAACCCAGGAGGCGGAGGTTGCGGTGAGCCGAGATTGCGCCATTGCACTCCAGCCTGGGTAACAAGAGCAAAACTCCGTCTCAAAAAAAAAAGAGGTTTTTGTTGTTGTTGTTGTTTATTCTACTTAGTATTTTCTGATCTTCCTGGATCTGTAGTTTGGTGTCTGACGTTAATTGTGGGAAATTTGTAGCCATTACTACTTCAAATATTTCCTTTCTCTGTTTCTCCTCCTCTTTTTTCTTTTCTTTTCTTTTTTTTTTTTTTTGAGACAGAGTCTTTCTCTGTTGCCCAGGTTGGAGTGCAGTGGTGCAAGCATGGCTCACTGCAGCCTGAACCTCCTGGGCTCAAGTGACCCTCCCAGCTTAGTCTCCCAAGTAGCTGGGACCACAGGCATGTGCCATCATGCCTGGCTATTTTCATATTTTTACTTTTTGTAGAGACAGGGTCTCGGTATGTTTCCCAGGTTGGTCTCAGACTGAAGCAATCCTCCTGTCTCAAGCTCCCAAAGTGCTGGGATTACATACATGAGCCATCACACCTGGTCCTGTTCTGGCTTTTTCCCCTCTCTTTTCTTGTTGTATTTCAGTTTGGGAAGTTTCTATTAAGATATTCTCTGTAGAAAATTCTCTTTTGAGACATTCTTAAGTTCAGAGATTCTTTCCTCAGCCATACCTAGGCTACTAATAAGTCCATTAAAGGCATTCTGCATTTCTGTTACGGGGTTTTCATTTCTAGTGTGTTATTTTAAAAAATGTTTTAAAAATAGTTTTTGTAAATTCATTTTTTTCTGTTTTTAAATAGAAACAAGGTCTCACTTTATTGCCCAGGCTGGTCTTGAACTCCTGGGCTCAAGCATCCCAAAGTGTTGGTATTATAGGTGTGAGCCACTGTGGCTAGCCTCTTTTTATTTTACTCTTTCTCAGAGTTTAAATCTTTCTACTTATATTATCCACTGTTCTTTATATTGTCTGCTTTTTCCACTAACATCCTTAGCACATTGATCATACTTATTTTAAGTTCCTGGTCTGATAATTCCAAAATTATTGTCATATCTGAATCTGGTTCTCCTGCTTTCTTTTTCTCTTTAGATTTTCTCTTGCCCTTTAGCATGGCTTGTAAATTTTTGTTGAAAACCAGACATGATGTATGTGGTAATAAGAACTTAGATATATTGGCTTTAGGGAGTTGGTTGGTATTTATCTTGCTAGGAGAATTATGCTGTGTTTACTATTTGCTGTATCTGTAGATGTCTGAGGCTTCAATTTCTTCTAGTGTTGCTTTTGCCTCCTCTGGAAAACTTTCTGAAATAGTCTGAGCCTTATAGTTCTCTCACTGTGATTGATTCCCTGTTGCTGTACAGGGGTCCGGCTGCCGTGGAGGTGTGGAGGGGAGTATTCTCTCATCTTGTGATTAGGTCTCAGTGGTGTGGGTCTCTGCTCTTGTTGTGTGACCTCCACAAGTGCTGCTCAGCTCCCCTCCCACTTAGATATGACAGGGTGGCTACAGGGGCTGGCATTGGCTCACTGACCTTCCCTGGGTCTGGTCAGGCTTTCCTCTAGACTCCCATGCATGCTGTCCTTTGTTACAGGGAACTGGAGGAGAACAGAATGCTCTGCTGCATTTCCAAATGGCTGCTTTTCCTCTGTCCCAGCTGGATGCATGAGATTTCCCTCCAGTCTTCACAGGGGGGCCTTGTAGGGCTCCTGGAGATAAAACTCAAGAAAGTATGGGAACCCTCAAGGCAAGGGTTTTTAACTCTAGCTGGTCCAGCCTCTGCCTCCAGCAGCTGCTTTATTTCAATCTAGTTGTTCCTGCTTGTTCTGGCTTCTCCTCGTGGGCTTCTGCTCATGGTGAGCTGTGATTTCTCTGTACCAGCCTCTCTCTGTCCAGTTTTCAGGTCAGCAGTTTGCCCTGTGATCTAAGAGGAGCTATTGTTTTTTAGTTTGTTCAGTTTTCTTGTAAGGGTGGGAGTGATGCCACTGAGCTCTTCATATGGCAGAGGAAAAACCAGAAGTCTAGGCTGTCTTTTCACCATGCCAGAGGTTCCCTCCCATGACTGCCAACAGAGAAACTTAATTCCACTTCAGCATTTCCTCTCCACTGATCTTGCTTAGTTTCATTATTTCTGTCCATTCTCCTGCTTCTCCAACCTACTGAGAGCAACTTGTTCAGCAATAAGGTGACATTTAAAAGCTGTGATCAGGCGCGGTGGATCATGCCTGTAATCCCAGCACTTTGGGAGGCTGAGGTGGGTGGATCATGAGTTCAAGAGATCAAGGCCATGGTGAAACGCTGTCTCTACTAAAAAATACAAAAATTAGCTGGGCGTGGTGGTGCACACTTGTGGTCCCAGCTACTTGGGAGGCTGAGGCAGGAGAATTGCTTGAACCTGGGAGGTAGAGATTTCAGTGAGTCGAGATAGTGCCCGTGCCTGGCAACAGAGCAAGACTGAAATAAAAAAAAAAGCTGTGGACAGATGCACTAAGTTCTGGTCCTACAATGAGCTCCTAGGATGATAATAGTTGACAGTTGGGCCCCAACTCATGTGGGGCTGACCCTTCCAAAACCAGCCTCAGGCCCAACTAAGACCCAGCCATTGCTAGTGCTGCCCAGCTCACCTGTTGCTTTCCTGTTTCCCAGTTCCAGGGCTCCCCCAGGGACCCCGCTGACCAGCTCTTTTCCAAGGCCACAGTCCACAGGAGGACTGGAGAACATCTCAGGGAGGCAGCCACAGCAGCCCCTGCATGGAGCCCTAGCAATTATGTGGTTTTGGACCTTTGTCTACAAAATCTTAGAATTGTTACTGGGAAAGGAGGTGAGAGGTCCTCAGCCTGATGCAGACTGTGGCAACCAGTACTC
This sequence comes from Leontopithecus rosalia, assembly GCA_028533165.1. Lineage (NCBI taxonomy): Eukaryota > Metazoa > Chordata > Mammalia > Primates > Cebidae > Leontopithecus > Leontopithecus rosalia. Next base: position 121,770,587 of record CM052649.1, read on the forward strand.
AGGGGTTCGCTGGCTAGAGGAGGAACCCCCTAAGTCTCATCAGTGTGGAGGACCCCCTGAGCCTTGGCCCCTGATGGACTGAGTTCTGGGCTTTGGAAGCAGCACAATTCACAGACACTACATTGCCTTGACCCAGGGTAGACAAAGATCCTGTGAAGGAAGAAGAAAGGAAGTGGAGTGGTTGGGCGGCCTGGCCCTGGGCTACAGGTTCCAAACCAGAGACTCCCATCCTGGAGTCAGGGTGGAAGAGCACCAGCATTATTAAGCTTGTAACAATTATTTTAAATTATTTTTGAAAATACTTATTTTTTAACCTTTAATAATCAGAAGAGTCATATTTGGAACACTTTCTATATAAGTTTTTACTGATTTAAAATTTTTATTTATTTATTTCTTGATAGAGATTGGGTCTTGCTTTCTTGCCTAGGTAGGTCTTGAACTCCTGGCCTCAAGTGATCCTCCCACCTCAGCCTCCCAGAGTGTTAGGATTATGGCATGAGCCACAGTACCCAGCTTTCTATCAGTTATTAGATGTTAGAAACTGGAGGCTTAATTCTGGAAAGCATATCTTCACAGTGGTTTAAATATGAAAAAAATATTTTTCAAAACAAACTTTGCTTGTGTGAACACAGATTGATCCTAGTATCTGATGCTGTCACAGTCTTCAAGAGAAAAGAGCAACCATTCACCATCTTTGGACATACCTGTTGAAACGCATACTGCTGTGGGTGCAGATGAACCCGCTTTTATGCTTGTGTTATTTTGCATTGACTGTCTATTTTTAATTTAAATAATTATGCTTTGATCTTCATAAGTTTTTATTTTATGGAATTGCCTGCACTGACCATAAAGTATAAATAAAAGAAATAAATGTGTGAAATAAAGTGGTCCAAAGAGGAGCTCATTTTTTGGGAGGGGTTGGGGTTGAAGTAGGCTGGAGAAGGAGTCACCATGGACCTGGGCATGGTGCTTATGGGGAGAAGTGATTCCCTGCCCTCCATGGGGGTGAAATAGGAGTACTTGCCACTCCCCAAGCTGCCCCTGAAAGAATCACATGGAACTTTGGGGGATGCCTGCAAGAAGAAGAGCTTTGTGTCTTGTTCCAATGGGCTGGATGACCTACCCAGAGGAAGAGAAAACTGGGAGATGAAGCCCTTGGAGATAGCCCACCCAACCCCCCGCCCCCCGCCGGGGCCAGCCTGTGTTTCCCATGGGTCAGATCACCTGGGAAGTGAGCCATGTTGAGCCACCTGGCTGCCTCCTTCCCAGACCAGGCTGTCTGCTGGGTGGGGTGTACATGGTAGTGTCCTGGCACAAATGGCATGGAGCAGAGGTTAGGGGTTCAGCCAAACCACAGCTGAAGGAACTGAGAAATAAGCAGGACTCAGGGAAGGTGTGGCTGCCTCATTTCCTTTTTAATTGCAAAAGCAATACATGCTTCCTCTAAAAATTTATGTGTGCCGTAAAAATTTACAGTGCCACAGTACCCCATAGTATGAATAAACTATATCTGTTCCCCTAGTAGCAGGTAGATGGTTTTCAATTCTGCATAGATACTGACACACTGAATATCTTATGTCTTTAGGTATGAATGCAAATATTCCTGTAGAATAGGTATGTTCCTGTTGAGTGGAATTGCTTGAGTCAAAGGATGTTCATATCTATAAATTGGTAGATATTACCAAAATTGACCCTGAAGTGGCTGTACCAATTTATAAGCCCACCAAAATGTGCAGGAATGCCCACTTCTTGGGGAATCATCATCTTCCCATGTAAGAGTCCCTGGTGAGCTGGGAATAACTTGATGTCCGCTTGGCCGAGGAGGCTTTTCCCCCTTTCTGCTGATGGCAGTGGCTGCTGCCAACATGCCGGCTACAGCAGGAGGGCATGGCTGGGGCTGCACACTCTGTGGAGCAGAATATCTTATGTTGGCAGCCCCACCCTTCTGATTTGGGACTGGAGTTCCTGATGCCCAAACTGCAGCTGCAGACCCAGGCTTCCTGCTCTATGGTGCAACCCCAGGAGGGCAAGGCTACAGCGGCCCAAACTGCAGCTGTGGATCGGAGCCTCCCTATACTCTTGGGGGAGGTCTGGGAGCAGGCAGGATTTGCCTTCCTGCAGCCACCCTGCTAGGCGCTGAAGCTACCCTCTTACCAACCAAACCCAGGCATCTCTGCAGCCTGCACCCATGGGGGCCATAGGAAGAACCCCCCCACCCCCATCCCTGCAGGCTCTGGGGTGTCTGCCACCTTCCTAGGTATAGGACCTGGGTGTCTCTGCAGTCTGCACGCTTGGGGGCCTTAGGAAGGACCTCTCCCTTTCCCACTTCTGCCCCTGTAGTCTTGGAGGTGTCTGCTCCCACTTCCTGGCCTCTACTCGCTCCTGGCAACTGCTACAATCTTGGAGCAGAGTTTGGGCTAAGCTCTGGGTGTCTTGAATGACTGCAGGAGGCAGATGGAATCCTCGGCAGAAGGAGCCAGGTCCCCAGTAAAGGTCCCACTTTCAGGCCAGGGAGGGCCTTGAAGGCTGGGAGCTGGGCAGCCAGTCCTGCAGACCTGAGTGGGGACTTGTGATGCCTCTTCTGGGCCCTCCCATGGCCACACATGGACCAATTGGAAGACACTTACTCCCCTCTAAGGTCCATAAAAGTCCCAGCACCAACCAGAGCAGGCCAGAGGACAACCAGAGGGCAGAGAGATTACTGGGCAGACGACCAGCTGGAGAGAGAGAGGAGTGCCCTCTCCATTGAGAACTGCAGAGACCTACCAGCAGAGGGGAGCTACCCTCTCTGCTGAGAGCTTCAGAGACCTGCAGAGACATCTGAATGACTTGCCTGAGGAGAAGAGCTACCCTCTCCATGGCCTCCTCTCTGCTGAGAGCTGAACATTCCATGGGCAACCAGCCTACTGTGAGGAGCTACCCACTCCTCTGAGCTGTTCTAACACTAAATAAAACTCTTCTTCACCCCTCATATATGATGCAGGACAGGAACAAGAACTTGGGCAAAGTACCATGGCCACAGAGGTTTCCAGCCAACATCCCAGAAAAATGAGCACCCCAGAGATCCCATAAAGCTGCCACCTTTGTGAGCATCCCATCCTCAGGCAGGCTCCAGCAGCAAAAGCCTCCCAACCAGGCTCAGCACTGGTGTATTCTGTACACTGGACAGGGATGCACACAAAAGTGCTGCATTCACCCTTTTCCTACTTTTGAGAGTTAGCTGCATGGAAAATGTGAACAGTAGGGAGAAGGACATGCACCATGGGCTATTTGTAGACACGTGCCCAGGGACACTTGCAAGAGGGAAATGAGTGTTTTTACTCTGCATGCTCCAGCCTTCTGGGCAGCCACCCCCATGGCCTTCATGTTTCATGAAATATGTACCTGAATGTCTCAGGTCTCTCTCAATTTTTGGCTGGGCTATTTTTGTTGTTGTTGTTAACAAGTCCCCAGCAGGTATTTACTTTCTCTTTTCAACATGGGCATAATGCTGAGACCAGCTCGGTCATGGACACCGTAACTCGGGTGACGCTGTAGGAATTAAGAAACAGGCACAAAGATAGAGTGCAAAAGTGGGATCAGAGTGGGATGTCAGGGCTGACAGCATTTCCCAGCTGAAAGCCCAGAGAAGACTCTGACTCATGTATTTTTTCTTTGTGAACAAGTGATTATTTTTAATAAGCAGGTGCTCAGTGTTTTTTCATAGAATAAATTTAGACTACACAGGCAGATAGTGCCTGTTCACTACTAAAATAGAAAGAAGCTGTAAAGCACTCTTTGTGAGTCAGCAATGGGGACAAGGTGATATTTCCTGTTTTTTTGGAACTTGTTTAAGTAGTGCATAACCAGTACATATTGCTTTCTATTCTAGCAGTTTTCTGCCTGGGGATGGCTCGGTGTTCCTTGCCATCACCTCTCAGCAAACAACATATACTCCAGCACACGTCAAGACCTTCTCCCAACAGCATAACTGGTCGTCAACCTGGTGGTCCACTTCAGTTCTTTAGCTGAACCGTCTCCCTTCTTGTGGGTCAAGGGCTTCCTGGGGAGTGGATGAGTTTGGACCTGTGCACTTTTAGCTGCTGTGCATTGGCCTGAGGGGACTCAGTGGACTTGTTCTGTCGTGTTGGATCCACAGAGATGCCAATGGTCTGGTCCACCTTCTTGTGAATGCCAGCTACCCTTAGCTCCTCCAAGCTGCAGCCCTGCATACTTTGGTGTGATGCCTCACTGTGACGCATCTAACTATGGGGCAGGATGGGCCCAGGCATGGGGCTCGGGACAGCTGGTTGAACCACATGGTCATATGCAGCTGCCAGCCCTGTGGGAGTGGGGTTTAAAGATCATGCCATTCCAGCTGGGCCAACAGTTTGCCCATCACTTAAAGTGGTCTGATGGCATCCTCTAATTACTTAAAAACAGTTTAAAGTTGCTTTTTGTATTAGCTATATGTTTGCTTTTCTTATTTATCATATAAACACAGTCCTAAAGGAATAATGATTACAGTGGAGAGGAAACATATTTTTTTCTTTCTTTTTTTCTATTTTTCCAGGCTTATTGGTCAAAAAGTGGAAACATATTTTTAAAACATTCATGAGTAAAAACCCAAAATATTTGCACACTAATACAAATGACACTAAAAAATAAAACCCCTGTTTTCTGAATATCACGTATTAATAAGGGAATAACTTTCTCTCCACAGGTGACCAAGAATATTTTCATAAGCTTAAAATGCAGCTATCTGACTTGATAGAGAAACAAATTACAATCCCCCTCTGGAACTGCGCAGTGGTGTCATGAGCTGGCGTCTCATGAGAGCTGATCAGAGGTATCTCTTCCTGTTATGGTCTGAATGTGTCCCTCTCCACCAGGCCCCACTCATATGTTGGAATCCTAGCACCCAAGGCAGTGTATAGGAGGTGATTAGGTCATGAGCGTAGTGCCTTTATGATGGGATTAATGCCCTTATAAAGACAGACGCTTATAAGCCAGTTGAGGTGGTTTATGCCTATAATCCAAGCACTTTGGGAGACTGAAGCAGGGAGATCATGAGGTCAAGAGATTGAGACCATCCTGGCCAACATGGTGAAACCTGGTCTCTGCTAAAAATACAAAAATTAGCTGGGCATGGTGGCATGCACCTGTAGTCCCAGCTACTTGGGAGGCTGAAGCAGGAGAATCGCTTGAACCTGGACGGTTGCTGTGAGCTGAGATCATGCCACTGCACTCCAGCCTGGCAACAGAGTGAGACTCCATCTCAAAACAACAACAACATCAACAAAACAGACCCTGAGGAGGCCAGGTGAGGTGGCTCATGCCTGTAATCTCAGCACTTTCAGAGGCTGAGGCGGGTGAATCACTTGAGTCCAGGAGTTCAAGACCAGCCTGGGCAACATAGCAAGACCCTGTCTTAATTAAAAAAAAAAAAGAAACAAAACAAAACTAAACTAAAAACAGACCTTGGGGAATTCTCTTGCTCCCTGCCATGTGAGGATACAAGGCCAAGTCAGCCATTTGCAACCCAGAAGAGAACCCTCGCCAACCCTGACTATGCTGGCACCCTGATCTTGGACTTCCAGTACCCAAAACTGTGAGAAATAAATTTCTGTTGTTTATAAGCCACTCAGTATATGCTACTTTGTTACAGAAGCCAGAACTGACTAAGGCACTTCCCAAGTCTGCCCTCAGTGATATCACATCTTCAGCTTGAAATCAACCACAGTGGGAGTACGTGCACCAGGGAAATCGGCTCAGTGTTTTTTTTTCACAAAGCCAGTTATTAAACATTTATCAGACACCATTGTATTTCTTTACCATTCTCTCTCTCTCTGTCTATCTCTCTGTGTCTAATATGTTTTAATGAGCCATATGAAAATAAGATATAAACATCATAATCCTCAACCCCTTGATACATAAATGTGCATTTTCTTAAAACAAGGAATTTTTCTGCATCAAAATCAGGAAATTAATTATCTAATCCACATACCTCTTTCAAAATGCCTTTCTCCTCCCCACAACAATCTCTCTCTCTCTCTCTCTCTCTCTCTCTCTCTCTCTCTCTCTCTCTCTCTCTCTCTCTCTCTTTCTCTCTCTTTTTTGTAGAGACGAGGTCTTGCTATGTTGCCCAGGCTGGTCTAGAACTCCTGGATTCAAGCAATCACTCCACCTCAGCCTCAGAAAGTGCTTGGATTAGAGGCCTGAGCCAATTTGTCTGGCCCAATAATGTTTTTTATAGATTCAGGATCCCATCCAGGGTCTCATATTCCACTTAGTCATCCTGCTTCCTTAGTTTACTTTAGTCTGAAGCAGTTCCTTAGTGTCATCCTGTCTTTCATGACCTTGACATTTTTTAGGAGTACCAGTCAGTTTGTCTGATGTTTCCTCCTGATTTATGCATTCTTGGGTGCAGGAATACCTCAAAGGTGATGCTCTTTGTTTTCTCCACTGCATTGTATCAGGAAGAACATGATGTAAACTGACTTCCCATCTAGCAAAGTTAAGTTTTGTCATTTGGCTAAGGTGACATCTGCCAGCCTCCTCCACTGTAAAGTTCATTGTTAAGTGTTTTGTACTTATGAGTTAAGAAGTAATATTTTGAGATTCCTATTGTAGGGCACAGCTTTCTCTTCTCTCCGTGAATTCGTGTATGTATGTGTGTGTGTATGTATGTATGTATGTATGTATGTATGTATATCAGTGGGGATATATACATATTTATGGATTCCTATTTTATTCAGGGGTTCATAATTCATACTGACATCGAAGTTCATTCGACTTGGCTCTTCTGTCCAGTAAACTTCCTTATTTTCTGATATTGAAGGCTCTCCCTACAATTCTCTGCCCTAGCCTTGGAGTCGACCATTTCTCCAAGGAAGCTTTGTTTCTTTTCCTGAAAATGGTACTAAAAACTAAGTTCTGGATGCTAGGTGTGCCCACTGGTACTGAGGCATTATTGTTGCTAAGCCTTCAAAGACGACAGAGCTGGGAATGATCTGCATGCACACACACGTCTATCTGTCTGTCCATGTGTGTGTGTGCATTCCATATCTCCACATACAGTAAAGCCCAGGGGTTCACATTGATGCTTCTCATATCAGCCCATCTCAGAGTTACTCTCATCCTTTCCTTTTCACTTTCTGTATTTTTGTATTTCCCTTCACTGATAGAGAAACCTGACTCTCAGCACACTTAGTAAATTGTTTTATTTTCACAGCCCCCTCTTGTGTGTAACCAAACTTCTGGGCCTGTGGGGCAAAAGCTCCACCCCAGAGGTGCCCCCACCCCATCCATTCCCTTTCTGGTACCAAAGGCCTGGTGAAAATCCAGTCCCTATGAAGAGAAAAAGAAAAGGAGAGGGAAAGAGGGAAGAAGGGGGAAAGACCAGTTAGAAACTTGGTTGCAGACTTGTCTCCCTTCTTCACTCCCCTTCCCAACCAAAATGGGCAAGGAAAGCTCTGCCTGGATTAAGGGGAAGGGGTGGGAGCCATATTCATTTACTCTGAAACAATGCCCTAAGATATTGCCCAGCAATTTCATTATAGTTCCTTTCAAATGAATGATTTTGAAGATGAGTATTTTTTCAAAAACAGCCTTCTCTCTTTATTACAGAACCAATACATGAACATTACTGAACATTAAAAAAATACAAGTAAGACTTTAAAAAATACAATTACCAACCATCTCCCCACCCATAGATAATCACTTCGCTTTTTGATGTATCCTTCTCCCCACCACCCAACTCTTTTAGTTTGAAAAATTTCAAACCCACAGCAAGGCTGCACTGATAGTACAATGAACATCTGTCGACTAGTCACCTAGATTCACCAAGTGTTGTCATTTTGCTACATTTGACTTGCCTCCTTTCTACATATTCATATGTTTTATATTTTTCTATTTAAGTCATTGGAGATTCAGTGGCAGGCACTGTGGTAATTTATATCTAAAAACTTCAGTATGTTTACTAAGAACAAGAATATTATCCTACAGTACAAATGTCTCATTTGGAAAATGAAGCCAGGCACAGTGCCTCATGCCAGCACTTTGGGAGGCCCCGGTAGGAGGATGGCTTGAGCCCAGGAGGTCGAAACCAGCCTGGGAACAAAGTGAGACCCTGTCTCTACAACAGATTTAAAATTAGCTGGGCATGGTGTTGTGTGCTGAGGTGGGAGGATCACTTGGGCCTAGGAAGTTGAGGCTGCACTCCAGCCTGGGCGACAGAGAGAGATTCTTGGGGCAGGGGGTGAAGAACACTTCCCCAGTGATATCTTGTTCCTGTTTCATTTTCCCCAGTTGTGAAACTGATAATGTCCTTGGTCCCATCATTGGTGATGTTAAATTAAATCACTCAGATGATCTGGTAGATTTCGCTGATAGATTACACTTTCAAATTTATAAGCAGTGTGTAAGGTTACTGCTTACATACCTGTTCTCCAAAAGACTGACACCAATAATTAGATTTCACCTCTTTAAAAAAACCTTCCTGTTTCTTCTTTTTAAAAAGAATTTGAATATCAGCAAGAACTCATGGATTATGTTTTGAATGTTATAATCTCTCCTGTCATTATTTATCCTGATATTCAGATTGTCCCTCAATTGGTCAGTGAGGCCCCTTCAGCCTGGCTCTTCTACCCTCTTGCCATGTTCCCTTCACTTTTTGAGCACTTACTTTACATTACCACACACAATGAATGCTCCAGGCTCATCTTGAAATTTTTGCCCCGGCAACAGAAGCAGCTGTTCCTCCAACTTCATTTTAGTGGGAAATGATGTTTAAAACTAGAATCTGAGGCTTACTTAGGGTGAACTTGTTGCTTACGAAATATTGTGTCTCGACCTTTTTAGAGCTAGCAACCATATACAAAAAATATAAAACTATACAAATTAACAAATCCCTCTACTGCAGTTTCCAAAGGTTTCTCCCTTCTTTCTTCCATGCTGGCTTTTCCGCCACCTCCCAGCGGGGCACCCCGGCTCTCAGCGATGTGGATATATCTGTACTCATTCACTCAGTCCCACAATCCACAAATAAGCTTTGGACTTGTCTCCATTCCTTGAAGAAAATCTCATTACACATACACATCTATGTAGGCAAAGGTCCCTCTCTTTGTCCCACTCGGTGACATTTTGCTGACATTTTGACCTGTGCACCTGCTCACTTTTCGACGAAGCAGGAGAGCAAAACGCTGGCCTGGGATCCAGGGAGCCTCCTGGGTTCAGCCCTCCGGCCACAAGGGCACCTCACCACGGGTCCAGGGCGGAGTCTGCGGGCTCATAAGGCTGTAGCCAAGTGTCACTGTCGTTCTCTTCGGGGACGCACGTCCCTTTAAGCGGCAGGGGGCAGATGGTCAGGGGATCCGGGTGTTCCCCGCCGTCGTGGGCCCTGGGCCTGAAGTACGCACAGAGCGCGCCAGAGAAGGTGTCATGGAAGGTGAAGATGTGGGAGCCGTCGGACACGTTGAAGAAGGACAGCTTTCCCGCCTGGCAGTCCAGGAAGATGCCTATGCGCCGCGGAGGCACACGCAGGGTGAGCGCGACGCGGTGCGGGGCCAGGACGAAGTACTCGCAGCCGTTCCACAGCCCCAGGACCCAGTAGCCGGCCGCCGGGCTCAGGCCCATGGGCCGCGAGCGCGGCACTGCGGCCAGGCAGGCGCCCAGCAACCAGCGGCTGCTGCAGCCCACTTGCACCTCCCAGTAGTGGCGGCCCGCGGAGAAGCGCTGGAGGCTCAGGACGCACTTCTGCTCTGAGAACCCCTGCGGGTCGCTGGGCGCGGGGCTTGGCGGCGCACCGCGGGAAAACACACTCTTGCCGTCCTCCGACACTTCCAGGCTGGGGTGCGCGGAGGTTGGATCCAGAGTCACGTCCACTGCGCAGAGCCACAGCGTTAGTGACTGCCCAGGATGGTCTGGGCCCCGTCTGTGTCTTCCTCAAGGCAGATAAACCTCTAGGTTCTCTTGGTGGAATAATCAATGAAATGAAACCCTCGCTCCTACCCTCACCCTTAGCCCTGCAAGCCCCCTCCCCAGGACTGAAGTGGTGTGTGTAAGTCACTCCTGTTTGATAGTGACAAGGAATCCTGTCCTTTCCTGAACTGGAAGGTCCCTGAATTCCATACCAGAGACAGCAAAGGAGGTAGGTTAGCGGGGAGTGAACCATGTCCCATCAAGGCGAAGGACCTATGGGCTGGTTCTAGTTCCTGCTTATGTGACCTTAAGATAATCAGGGAGCACTGGGCATAGTTTCACAGAAATTTTGGGTTTTTTTTTTTAGTATACAGTCTTTCAGAAAAGTTTTTTCTTTTTAGGATTTTAAAAGGACCTTTGAGATCATCTAGTCCAGTGCCCCACACTTCAATATCCCATCCCATTTGACAGATGGGAACCTAGGGGACCTTTTCTGTCAGAGGATCTGGGAGGTTCCTTACAGACTCTGCACTCCCACCTGCAAATAGCCCCAAGCCGGATGGAAATAAATCTAGTGAAACCCAGAGGAACGATGTGTCTGGGAGCTCACCCATCTGTGTGTGCGCTCTCACCCGTGTGTGTGTGTGCATACATGGATGTGCATACGCATGCAGGCTTATGTGTCATGTGGCGTGTTTGCAAGTGTGCTTGTGTGTCTGTGTGTGCAGGCCCTATACTTGGCCCCTAGAAAGCCCCATCCTCTAATCTCAGATCTCTCGGCCTCCCTTCTGTTTAAGATCCAGCCAACCAAAGACACGAATCAGTTTCCTGGCTTCAGTTACCTGCATATTTTTGGGCTGCTCTCCACTCTGAAACAAAACAGAGAAGGGGAAAAAAGCTCAGAAATCTCAGTCAGTAACTTTGGAACCTTAACAAAGGTGTCAGATGCATGAGGGATGCCTGCAGATCGAATGACCCTATTCCCACCATGAAAACTGGTTTGAATCCAGTCTGGTTTTGGGTTCACCATGTATTTTCCTGAGACTGTAAGACTGAGTAGAGGACTCTGTCATTGATAGATGAAACCAGAGCTACATGCAGCCTGAAATTCTGCTGGAAAAAGCAGGAGAACGGAGTGTGTAGATTGAGAGACTCTATAAGCAGCCTGGATGCCCTGAGAGACAGAAATGGATCCTGAGCCTCTGCCTCTGACTGGCCAGGCTCTGCCCAAGAGGCCCAGCTGAGCCTGACATCTTGGGCATCTCAAGATGCCCTCTAGATGCCGTCTTTTCCTGACATACGTCCATTCTTAATGTGAACCAATCTGAGTGGATTTCTGTTGTGTTCTGTCTTGTTCTGATTTGCAACAAAGATATCACCAAATCACACAAGCAAAAGTAGCACACGACATTCTCAGAGCTCCATATATTTACAGCAAGGGTTTGCTGCCCCGGTTTTGCATCAGAATAACTGGTGAAGCTTTAAGCACAATAGCTCTTGTGTGGAATATCTCAATTTTGCAAACGTTGATTTTCCCTAACTTTATGTATAAGTTCAAAGCAATCCCACATAAAACTGCTTTTGGATTCTTTGGGGAGATTTATGAATTTATCCTAAAATTTATATTTTAAAAAGGTTCATTCACCCTAAAAAGGAAGTGGAAATGGAGAAGGAAAACTTGTACTTTCAGATACTGCAAAAGCCATAGTAGTAAAAAGAGTGATGCAATAGGCAGCCAATGGACAAACTCAGATAGAGATGGGAATCCAATATGCATCAAAGGTGGTTCCCCAAATCAATGGCAACCCCAGAATGGGGTAGTAAATGGCGTTGGTAAGCCCAACTCACTATATGGAGAAAAATCACAGGACTCTCACCTAGCACCTCATAAAATGGCAAATTTTAGATGGATTAAAGATGCAGATATAACATTAAGATAGTAGAAAGGTTTTTGTAGTTACATAAATAAAACAAATAGAAGAAAGTGTAAGAGAATATCTTTGTGACCTAAGTTGAGGAAGGTCTTCTTCAACAAAACTTCAAAAACACAAACCATAGGGTAAAAAGTTGATGGATTACATTTTATCAAAATTAATAATTTCTTTTCAATAAGAGGAACTACGGACAAAGCTAATGGCAGATGGCATGACAGAAGAAGGAATTCACAATGTTTACCCACAAGGGATTAATATCATACACACACACACACACGCACGTGCATGCACACACACACACACACACACACACACACACACACACACACACACTCTATTCCTGTTGATAATAATAGGCAGCAATCCTACATGAAAAATGGGTTAATGATATGAACTGGCAATTTTCAGTAGAGGAAGCCCCCAAAGCCAAGTAGCATGCATACAGATGCTCAAACTTTCAGCATTCAGAGGTGTGCAAACCTAAAGTACAACGAGGCATCACTTATTCTCATTAATTGGCAACCTTAGAAAACTGGCTCACATGAGATGTGGGAAATGGAACCTCCCTGCATGGCTGGTGGCAGGATGATGACACTGTCTTCACAATATCCCACTACCCCACTTAGTGAACATACCCACCATGGGCCAGCAATCCCCCTCCTAGTTATATACCCCAGAGAAATATCCACACAGGGCCATAAGGAAATTATACATTCTGTGTTGTGGAGTTAGAGGAAGCCTGGATACCTACTCCAGGAGGGTGGCTGGCTAAAATGAAGTGCTCCATGGCAAGGAGGAGAACCAGACTGAATGCACACAAGTGGCAGCAATGGATATTAAAGCATGATGATGCATGAGAAAAGCAAGGACCAGCACAGAGCCATGAATGTCACTTACATGAACTAAGATGCATATGAATAAATCAATATCCACATTTTGCAAGAATATATACAAAATATACACATTAGACTGTCTGCATTATGGGTGAACAGAGGGAGCTATGCAGAGACATATTTATATGTACAACACACCCATCCCAGAACCATGGACATCTTGAAGGATGAACACCAAGAGTCAACGTAACTCTGATATGTAACCAGGACTAGAACTAGTGGTTTGCTTTACACTTAGTCTTCAGGACAGAGGATAACCTCTACCCAGTGACATAGATTAATACATGCTGTGTGAGGCTGTGGAATGTAATCAGAATGATAAGCCTGATTAATCAGGGTGAGCTGGACTGGGTTGTTCAGATATAAATGAGGAACAGTCAGAGAGAGATGGATTCCACTCACCAGCTTGGCCTTCAGCCCTTCTCCAGTCTGAAGCAGCCAAGGAAAAACAAGAAATTAGCACATCAGGACCTCAAGCTTCCCTACTCACACATCACATCTTGCACCCACCCCTGTCACCTCTCTGTCTCCTCCCCTCTCTCCTGCTACCCACACAGTCAGCAGGGGTCCTGCCTGGGCATCATACCTGGTTGGAAGATGAGAAGCTATAGGGAGAACCAGATGCAAAAATATGAATGAGAGGGAATAGTGCAAAGAGGGGTCACTTACCAAGCTCTGTCTGAAGCTTCTCTGCAAGCAGAACACACAAAGGAAACATCAGCCTGCAGATGGGTGGAACCATCTTCCTAGGAAGAGCTTCCCTAATCTTAAATCATTGTTAAACACAGTTTCATCTTTGCCTCTTTATTGTCCTAAAAAAGGAGGACCATCTGCAGGACTTTAAGCCTCATCTTATATTACTTCAAAGGTGGAAATCTGCACAGGGCCTAGAAGGGGAACCAGACCTTAGTACTGACATACCCTTCCCAGGGTTCAGGTTGTTCTTTCTGCCTGAAATCACAAGCTTCCTGGGGAAGACCTCCTTAATAAGTCCAGGCACTGAGCGCAGCCTGTGTGACCCTCAGGGTCACTTACTGGGTACATTATTTAAAGGACTGGAAGGACATCACACCCAATTATTTCCCCTAACCAAACACCAAGGACTCCAACATTTTATTACTAGAAATGCATTCCTTTGATCTGTCCACCCAATGTCAAGTTCTTTCAAAAGTAAATGCTCCTGGGAGAGGCATTCAGATTACAGTGTTAGGACTTATAATTCAGACTATAGTGTTAATGGCTTATTAGGGCTATTTTTTTTCCTTCCCCTTGAAGGACTAGGGAGACTGTAAGACAAGCTTCCCCAACCTTATAGTCTCATCTGAATTGCCCCCAAACCCCAACACCATGGTGGCCTTTTCCTCCATTCCCCCTCCTTTGGGTTCATCACTATCCGCTCCTCTGTACAAAGACAGATATCCCATGGTTTCAAGTTTCTGAGTCCCTCTGGGGAGAAAAGTGAATCTGAGAAATTATTCCTACTTTGGTGCAAATTAAAGGTGCCACCCTTCCTAGCGGCATTTGCATTAAAAAGAGAAGGATATTCTAGGAAGATGAACCAGAGAAAGTAAACGTTTATGATGGAATTTTAACAGAATTGTCTAATTTGCAGGGGAGGAGCTGGCCTGGTCTGTCCAGAGGGTCTTAGGCAGCTGTACAGTGGCAGGCAGCCATCGTTTCAGCCCCTTAGCAAGTGGAGAGCTGGAGTCTCCCAGGGATGGTTTAGAATTAGATAGTTGCCAGCTGATCCCGTCCAAAGGGAGCCCCTCCTCCCACTGCACAGGCACAGGGATCCACCCCGTTGGCTGACAGGCAGCACTGTGGCCCCACACCCAGAACTTACCCAGCTCTACAGTGAGTTTCCCTGGAGAAAAATAAAAAAAAGAAGAAAGTCTCTCAGGTTGGGGAATGAGGCAGACGGATGAACACTGAGGCCTCACCTCCGATGTGTGCACTCCCGTCCCCGGTGGTCTGGGGGCCCACGATGGGCTGGACAGTGAGGCTCCAGGCAAGGGATGGGAAAGTGCCCACCCCCTGCCCCATTCCACGGCTCTCCTTCTCCATAGGAGGGTGACCCAGCGCCCTCCCTTCTGCAAGTTTGAAAATAAATGTTGGAACCTTCCAAATTTATTTTGCCCAGGGGAAACGTTGAGCACTGGTCACAAAACACAGGCTGTTTTCCCTGGTGCCTGATAGCAGCTTCCTGACCTTGTGTTGAGGTGTTATGCATCAACCCGACTCCTCCTGTGCATTACGAAAACCCTAGATGAAATGACGCTGGCAGCAGACCCTGGAGGCTGTTCCCTCTGTACAGTGGAACGTTAAGCAAGCCGTGAGGGTGTGATCAGTAGTATCCAGTCAACCCTGACATCTGCATGCTAGTCTCTGTTTGGAAAATGTAACTCTGTCCAGCACCTCCTCTTTTGCAGATATGAACGATTTTCCCTTTCCCCACGGCGGACGCTGATGAGATTTCCGGGATGGCCGCCCTGACACCTTACGCTGGAATAAATCCTTGTAACGGGATCCCGGGCCTTTGGATTAAGGCAGGTTGGCACTTAGGGAGGTGGGCGCAGGACGCCCTGCTCCCCGCTCACCTTGTCTCTTCTCGGCCTGCTTCTTCAGCTTTTCTGAAGGGAAAACGGGGCGGGGGAGGGCTGAGTGTGCGCCCCCTGCTCCTTCCAGGCCCCCTTCCAGCGCCGCGTCGGGAAGGAGGCGCCTCCGTGGCCCCTGGGGTCCCGGACCAGCCGGGTGCCCCTCCCCGCCCCCCTGCTCCCGAGCACAGCCCGAGCCGGTCGGTACCTTGGCGTCTCCGCTGCTTCTGGAGGAGGCCCAGCGCCAGCGCCACGAGGACAGCCAGCAGCGGCGGCAGCACCGCCATGGTCCCCACGAAAGCGCTCTTCCACCGGGAGCCTCCGGATAAAAACACGTCTGGAAAACACCCCACAGGGGGTCTCGATTTAGGCGCCACTAAACAGTGAAAGACCAGACCAGCCTGCCCTCGAGTGACCTCTGGCTGGGCGGGGAAGCTGCCGGGCCCACCGCAGCCGTCTATGAAACTGGCGTGCGAGTGGCGGCCAGTGGCTCTGGAGGTGGGAGCCAGGGCCGCGCGGGCGGGAGCGCGTTCAGCGGAGTGGGCGGCTGCGCGCCGCAGGGTGAACAGGGGTCCGGAGGTAGCCGGCGCCCCAGCCCCGCCCGCGGCTTCTGCGGCCACAGCGCTGCCCTCCCTCGGCTTCTCCCCACTACTGCCCCACGTCCGAAGGCAGGAGGATCCCAGGGGCTTGGCTGGCTTTGGGAGCCCAGTGGGAGCCTGCTCTGTACCCGCACTGTCCAATCCACAGGGCGTTCGGCTTCTACCTCGGCTCTCACCACGCTTTTGGAACAAGTGAAAACGAAGTCAAGTGCGCGCGGCCTTGTAGCTCCCACCTCCCTCCGGGCTCCCCAGGGAGGACCCGCCCCCAGGCTAGACGTGGCCCAGGGCAGCGCCCACAGGATTGCACCAGTCGTGGCAGGGATGTGCAGAACCCACTGGCCCTTCACAAACTCTGTGGCAGTTTTAATAGAGTAACTTTCTGTGTCATCTAATTATTAGAAAATGGTGCTTTTAGCTTAGATCTTTAAAAACTATTCTTTTTAAAAATTGTAGTAAAATATACCTAACAACATTTCCCATCTTAACCATTTCTAAATGTAGTTTCAGTGGCTCTAAGTGCATTCACCATGTCCTGCAGCCATAGCCACTGCCCATCTCCAGAAGTTTTTTCCTCTTTCAAAACTAAATATCAGCTGGGCACGGTAGCTTATGCGTGTAATCCCAGCACTTTGGGAGGCCGAGACAGGCGGATCACCTGAGGTTGGGAGTTCAAGACCAGCCTGATCAACAGGGAGAAATCCCGTCTCTACTAAAAATGCAAAATTGGCCGAACGTGGTGGCACATCCCAGCTATTCAGGAGGCTGAGGCAGGAGAATTGCTTGAACCCAGGTGGTGGAGGTTGTGGTGAGCCAAGAGTACACCATTACACTCCAGCCTGGGTAACAAGAGTGAAACTCCGTCTCAAGAAAAAGCAAACAAACAAACAAAACAAAACCTGTAACTCAGTATTCAATAAACAGTAATTCGTCTTCCCATCCCCAAGCCCTGGTGTCTTCCATTCCATATACTCTCCATCCCTATGGATTTGACTCCTCTAGGTAATCTCACATCAGTGGAAACAGACAGCATTTGTCCTTTTGTGTCTGGCTTGTAAGTGACATCAGTGGACTTTGGTTTTTAACTTTGTTTTTCTAGCTGTGCATTTTTATTGTATGGTACAAAAACATTGGGTCACAATGGATTGGACCTCACAACAGACGGTGTGTGAAGCACTGGCCTGGGGTCAAGAGCAAAGGCTCAGGGCAGGCTGTCTCTGAGCCGTGACTTTCCATCTCATCTGTTCTGCCAGCCACAGACAGCTTTCCCTCTCACGTCCCTGGCTTTGTGGTTCCTGCCACCAGAATGCCTTCCCAAAAGTATCAGTGTGAATCATGCCATTTATAAAGAGGTCTGTGCGTGCAAACAGTTACCTATCCAAAAATGTATATATAAACTTGTTTAATATGTTTCATAATAAATATAAATAATATAAATTGAGATTAAACACTAAAAAGAAAATATTGGGTTTTTCCTGGTACAAAACAGAGACTCCCTCCTCTTCCCCTCTCTTAGTTCATTTTCCTTAGAAAATGTGTCAATTCTTTCTTTACAACCCAAGAATGATTTTCTTAAGGTCCACTTGTTTGAAATGTAAACATAAAAGAGAGAGCACTGCCGTGGTGATTCCTGTCTCAAGGGAGTTTAGCTTAGGTGCGTACCTCCAAGTTGCAACTACAGGCTTGCCATAGACATATCACATGCTTAATTTTTCCTTTGGTTTAAAGACAGTTAGCTAACACAGATGGCCATCCCAATTCCCAGGGGATTTAGAACTGTTGCAAGCTCTCCTACTTGAAGACAAGTTATCATTTAACTTGAGAAGATGTATGCATTGGCCTGTATCTGACCAACTATATCAAAGGGTGAGGTTTTTTTTCTGTTATAATAAAATAGCTACTGATTTGGACTCATGTGAAAAATGGCCTGTAGGTTGGGCTTGTCCTCAAAACATAAAAAAAAAAAAAAACAGAACTACGAATATGAAACCCTTCAGTGGCTGCCTCATAATAAGATTTCAATAATGACCTTGCCTTCAGCTGGCTGCCCACACGCTCACTTCCCAGACAAGCCTTTTGTAATCTGTGGACATGCCCCACTACTTTCAGCCTGCTTCATTTTTCTCTACAGCACCTACCACCTACTAATGTGATGTGACAGGACACACTCCTTTTGCTTATTCTCTGTATCCCCCACTGGAATGAGGACTGGGATCACATTGTGGAAACTAAACAAATACTGTCTGGGAGATCGCATTAGGAATCTATAAGCTCCCATGATGCATCTGAGGAGTAGAGTTGATGAGTTTTAGTGTATAGCCTTAGGCACAGAAATGTGGGCTCTCTGGGGCCTCCCTCACTGGCTGCTTGGGTAGTAGTGTTCTTAGAGTGTTCCTAATATCCAAGTTGCTGACTTCTCAGGTACCAAGGCCAACACATCCTATACACAGACAGGCCCAGTACCATCGTGACTTTATAGACTGCCTTTGGGCCAAGGCATATGTAGATGTGAGGAGTAGGAAGATGGGTGTGAGCTCACAACCACTGACCTGCTATCTGGACCACATACTCTTTCTTCTGGCTCAAGAGGAGATTCTGGATGGAGAGGGTCACATTGCTGAGGGCTCCCTCTCGGACAATGACAGATGTTTCCAGACTGAACAGGCCCTGGGAATCCTGGACGATGGCTTCAAACTCTGGAGGCAGGCAGTGTCCCTGGTGGTTTCTCCACTGAGCCTTAGGCTTGGGGTACCAGCCACTGGATCTGAGCCTCAGCTGAATGCCTCCTTCCTTGGAGCCCTCAAGGGAGAGGTGAGGTTCCAAGCCCTGCCCTGGTGGAGGCAGGAGGAGTGGGAACAATCAGATTCCTTCTGAGAAATCCATGCATAAAGTTCATGCCACCGTTCACCACTTGTAGTCACCATAAAGCATCATGATCTGTGACTGCTATTAAGACACATGTGGGCCTGAAGCTCTCCACCCATGGACTGGAAATGACAGTCTAAATCAGTGGTAGCATGTGGGGACACTAATACCCCTAAGGGACATTTGGAAATGGGAAGGGGATCATTAGGTGTGGAAGGGCTACTAGCATTTAATCATATTATGCAAGGGACAGTTTCCCTAAAATGTAGAATAGCACCACCATGAATTCTAATACATTAGAGTTGTGACTCTTCTCTCCCTCATGAATCCAAGAGCTCCAGTGCCTGCATTATACACATTCATTTATCTCTCCATCCTTGTGGGACTGACATTGTTTTGAAGATGCAAAACATTAATGTGGTTTAAATGCCAATGCTGTATAGAAATGTATATCAGGAAAAAAAGCTCCATCCTCTCCGTGCCATCACACCTCACCCTAGGTAAGTAACCAATTTCATTAATTTCTAGTTTATCCTTCCTATGTTTCTTTTTGCAATGTGTCTCCTTATTTCTTACACATGAAAGTATATATTATTGAACCTTGCATTTTGCTTTTCTCTCTTAACAATACTAGAAATCACTCTGCCTCCATTGAGAGAACCCTTCGTCATTTTTTTCAGCCACATAATATTCATAAATAGATCATACTCAGCTTTTATACATGCTTGGACATTTAGGTGGTTTCCACTATTTTGCAATTATTTTTCAAAAGCTTTACAAAGATTAAACTCATACATATACTTTTTTCATATTGGAGGTATTGGAGGTGGAATAAGTTCCTGGAGGTGGGATTCCTGTGTCAGAGGGTAGACACACAGCTAGTCCTCTTAAGTATTGTCAAACTCCCCTGTCCTGGAGCTTCCCAAGTTCAAATTCCACTAATACAGTACAAGAGAGTTTGCTTCTCCATAGTTCTATCAATAGTACATGGAAGAACTTTTAAAGTTTTGCTAGTCTGACAGTTTCAAAAATTCCATTTTGATGTACCTTTGATTTCCCTTTCTCTCATTATGAGTAATTTTTTTTACTCATTTTATATATATATACACAAATATATATACATATATATACATATATACATAGAGAGAGAGAGAGAAAATACACGCACACACACACACACACACACACACACACACACACACACACATATATATTTCAAGACAGATTGTCACCCAGGCTGGAGTGCAGTGGCACAATCACAGCTCACTGCAGCCAGATCCTTCCATTTCACCCTCCTGAGTAGCTGGGACTACAGGCACACACCTCCACACCTGGCTAAGAGATGGGGTCTCCCTATGTTGTCTGGGCTGGTCTCAAACTCTGGGGCTCATGTGATCTGCTTGCCTCGACCTACCAAAGTGTTAGGATTACAGGCTTGAGCCACTGTGCCCAGCTTTCTTCATAAATTTAAGGGCTATTTGTGTATTTTTGGTGAACTGATAGTTTTAAAAAATTGCATTTTATTTTGTTTGTTCATTTGAGAATGGACCTATCCATCAACTTTTATGTTTTTCAAAAATTAGCAACATTCTTACGTTCTCTGCGACTCTGCCTCTACTTGGGCAAAGCAACTGTATCTCCTCCCTCTGCCCTACAGGGCCTTAGGACACTCCACGCACCTGCTACCTCCAGCTCCCAGATAGCTTCGCCAGAGAAGTTGTCGGAGAGGAAGCGACAGCCATACATGCCCTCATCAGAGGGGATGATGCTGTGAAGCTGCAGGGCCACACTGCCATCGGTGATGTCATCCTTGACCAACTTGGTCCTGTTCCGGAATGCCTCCATCTGCCTGCCCGGGAGCTCCTGCTGCTCCCAGTATAGGTGCACCACATCTGAGGTGTGGCTCCGAAACCAGCGGATCTCCATGTGCTGTGCATCCAGGTAGGGCCATAGGTGGCACGAGAACTCCACCTCCTCCCCGACGAGGGCCAGAATGGGATCCGCAGGGCCTACCACTGTGATCTTTTCTAGGATAAGAAGTCAGAACAGGAAAAAGCAGCCCTCATCCAATTTAAAAAAAAGTTTATCACACCCCTCTACAGCTGAGGAATCTACAGCAAGTCATGCAAACAAGAAAGGCAAGATACTCTACAGGACAACCGGCCTGGATCCTTGAACAATTAATTTTTTGTGTGTGTGTGTGTTCAGTAATGATCTTTAATGGTATTGATCTTTTTAAACCCATTTTTTTTCTTTTTATTGCATTTTAGGTTTTGGGGTACATGTGCAGAACATGCAAGATAGTTGCATGGGTACACACGTGGCAGTGTGTTTTGCTGCCTTCTGCCCCTTCACCCACATTTGGCACTTCTCCCCATGCCATCCCTCCCCTGCTCCCCTCCCCCACTGTCCCTCCCCTATTTCCCCCAATAGACCTCAGTGTGTAGTACTCCCTTCCCTGTGTCCATGTGTTCTCATTGTTCATCACCCGCCTATGAGTGAGAATATACGGTGTTTCATTTTCTGTTCTTGTGTCAATTTGCAATTCATTTTTATGAAAAAATGTGAGTACGTGATTAAAAGAATACACAGGCGACATCACAACCAGATTCGTGGTGCTGAGGTGGTAATGGTTCGATCCAACCAGGTACAAATGTTATTTTGGGGACAATTATGTAAATATGACCAAGGAATTAAGTAAAATGAAATCTTTGATCAAAACAGCAAGTTCCCCCCCCAAAAATCTGTACACTATCATCTTGAGTAAAAATCATATGTATTTGTATAAATGTGCAGAGAAAAATATCTAAGACACCAGATTGTTTGTGGTGATAATTTCTGCATGATAAGAATAGGGTATTTTCTTATTTTTGCTTGTCTGATTTTCCAGGTTTAAAAAATAATTCAGATGTACAGCTTCTACAAAGG
This sequence comes from Leontopithecus rosalia, assembly GCA_028533165.1. Taxonomy (NCBI): domain Eukaryota; kingdom Metazoa; phylum Chordata; class Mammalia; order Primates; family Cebidae; genus Leontopithecus; species Leontopithecus rosalia. The sequence goes on from CM052649.1 coordinate 121,792,297, forward strand.
GTATCAAAAATCATCTATGAGGGTTCCCTGCTCCACAGGTTTTCTTATAAAAAGGCCAACCAAATCCTTCCTTTGAGACTTATTTGCTGGGGTCTTTCATTTGATCACCCTCCTCTTTGAAGACTTCTTCATGGGGCCTCTGTGCTCTGGCCTGTTTTCTGCAGTTGCATGAGAGTTGCTGCTCCTGTGCAGTTCTTCCTCATGCACAGTTCCCTGCCACCCCACAGGCACTCACTCTTCTCTCTGGCCTCTGTACCTCCCCTCTCCTTTCTTTCCAAGTTTAGCTAAAACCCCATCCCAAAGCTCTCCTGTCATGGACCCTCCCTGTCCTGCACTTGGCTCGCTCTTTCTCTCTTCCTTTGCTCACACTATTTTAGGCTTCTCATTGCCCACTAAGTGAATATCCAATACCTTTTCTACAAGTTTCCCTCTTCAGGTTCTCTCCAGCTATCTCTCTCCACACACCAATGTCTGGCTATTTCCCTGGGCACACCTTGCCCTAGCTTATCCCTCATCTGTCATCTTCCTGCAGAACGTGCATCCTGCAAGCCTCTGCTCACACAGTATTCCCTCTCTATGGCTCTCCTCAGCTTTCCAGGAACAAATCATTGCTCTTAGCTGTGCTCCTAATGTCTTTGATGCTACGTCCACCACCAACCCCCTTGACCACAGACTGCTGAAGACCAGGGCTATGCTGCAGTCACCCTGGTATTCCTCGTTTCCAGTCCAGAGAATTACAAAATCACCTTTGAATTGTTAGTTTACACCCTCTGTTGGCTGCATCTTTCATGAGAGAAGTGTTGCAAGGGGTGGAGTTAAAAAGTGTCTATTAGTGGGTTCAACACAAACACAGGCCAGTGAGTTTCCTGGCACCCTCTTGCTCTGCTCCCTGTGATGCCTGTGGATTTCAGAGTGCTGAGAAGTGTGCAAGAGGTGTTGGGGGCTAGAGAGATGGTGGAGGAACACTACAGGCTGGATAATGCTCAGGGGTAGTGGACCTTTAACAACCAGGATGGAAGTCTTTTTTTGAATTTTAGTATCTGGCATGACCTGGTACTCTATTCTAAGATCTTAGCCCTGGGGAGCACCTGAAAGGAGGTGCTTATGTCTTGGCTGGCTGGGCTGCAGATATACGATACCTGGGTTCGGCTCCCCAGGCCGAAGGAGGAGGAGGTGCATGAAGAAGACAAGACTGCTGGTCAGAGATACTGGCTTCAAGGAGTCCAGGGAGACTGGAAAATCCACCATCTTTCATCAGCAGCGGGAGCCTCCTGAAGAGGGACAAAAAGGTGCTGGAGTGATGTGCAGAGGTGGGGGGAAGCTGGAGCTCAGTCCATCAGACCTGAAGTCTGTTGTGACCTCAGTTATTTTTGTCTTATTCTCAAATTCCTTATAAGCCTCAGTGCTTGGCTTCTCTTACACCATGGCTGGATGTGAGAGCTGCTTCTAATTTTTCCAGAGGACACTGTTAATGGAATCCCTGGCCTTGCTCAGGTGCACAGAGCTGCAAGGGGACAAGGCCGAAGGATCCCAGAGGAAGCAGCTTCTGAGCTGCTTATTGTTTAGAGGCAGGAATAGAGCCACACAATGTGTGGGGGTTCAGTGCCCCCCTTTTCTGGGATTAGCAACTTTCCTCAAACAAAGGGAAATCTCTGAAGGTCTCAGATGCATTGTCATTCTTCCCGCCTCACAGCCACCAACCCAACCTTTGTCCCATTTCCCTTTGGTCTGGAACATTGAGTCCACCAAATAGCAGGACAAACACAGAGTCTGCTCTCTCAGAAGTGGAGTGCATGTGGTAGCTACTCTCCAGCCCCAACAACTTCCTGGGACACTTTCCTTCAGGCCTGGGACCTCAAGTTGTACCTTCAGGAGGTCAGCTGGTAATTGCTCCTGTGTGGATAGTGTAATAACCTAACCTGGGCTAGTATAACTGACTCCATTCTGGCTGTAAACGCCAACCTGGCTTCCCCCTCCTTACCACAGCCCCTTTGGGTGCATAACTGGGTCAAGCTGCATTTAGAAGCATTGAAGGTACTGTTCTTAACACTTGTAACCATTGTAACTGCATCCTGCTTGGCATACCTCCCCACTGCTATTGTAAGAAAAAAGTTTCCCTTTGATCATTGTGTAGAAGGAGCCTGATTGCCTCCCTTCTTGGTAATTGTATGGAAACTACCTGTGCCTGCAGCCCCTTCCTCTAACCTGCTTTTCTGCTTCTGTAAAATTCTGCTTCAGCTAGGCTCTCCCTCCCCTACCTAAATCAAGGTATAAAAGATAATCAGGCCCCTTCCTCCAGGCCAAAAGAATTTTGAGCATTAGCCATCTCTAGGTTGCCGGCAAATCAATCAAGGACTCTTAATTTGTGGTGCATTCCTTCTAATTCACTTGGTTACAACAATAGCATCTTCAGGGCCACGGTGATGTAGTCATCCCATCTAGCCACCCCTTCCCCATCTGTGACCCAGGAGGCCCAGACCCAGTCCAGACAAGGGCTGCCCTCTCACTCCTGATGCTCTGCTCCCTTGGCCCCACTAATGACTCATGGTCAGAGAGTGTGTTGTAGCCAGTGAGTCTCTGGAGATACACAAAACTCTCCATATTTCTCTTGCATATAGTTGTGCAAGATTTTGTGCAGATTTTGTAATTGGCTTGACCTAAATCTCTGCTTGAATCATGGAAGAAACCAATGCCCACTCCCATGGACTGCTGGAAGCTCTTAGAATCAAACTTAGTACCTCACTTCCCCTCCATCTTCCAAACATCCACGCAGTCTTCATCCCGGGACTGCACCCCTTGCCTTTCACTTCATCACAGTGCCCTTGTGGGGGAAGGCCGCAGTGGGCTCCTCTCTCCAGGCTTCTCTGTCTCCCTGTCTGCCCCAACCACTTGGCTTTCCTTCCGAAACCTTGGCATGGCAGGTGCTTCTGGTGTCCTGTAGCCACAGGGCACTGGCCACACTGTCAGCAACACCCCCAGCAGGGTATGGAGGAAGGACTTTCAAAGCTGCTGGGCCATGAGGTGGCAGAAAACTCAGAGAGGGTGTGCAGGGTGAGTTAATGAGGTGATAGAGGCTCCCCAGGGACCCTTAGGCTGGGAGGGACCCAGGAAGGCAGGAATGCACGGGAAGGCGACTGGCCTTTGAAGCTCATGGGCTGATAGCCCTGTCCTTCTAGAGCCAAAATTGAGGGGACAAGCAGAGGACAGGTTTGGACAGCTTCAGGTATGTGTTTCAAGAAAGTCTCAGGGAGAGGAGATGGGGTCCCCCTGAAGTGGGGCCATGTTGACAGCTCTGTTATTGGAATTTGATTCACATGACAACCAGCATGGGCAGAGGCCTTGGGCAGGGTCCAGGCTCCAGCTGGATAGTCCAGTCCCTCACCCTCTGTGGCTACTGGTGGAAGTCTATCTGTGACAGGTGGGGAAGCTGGCAAGGAAGGGTGCTAGCAAAGGGTGTCTACACAGGCTGTGCCCTTTCTCACTCTCTCTTCTGTTCCCTTCTCCTTTCCTTTATGCTCCAGTCTTCTGGATTTTCTAGACACAGGTTACAGTCCCATGACAGCAAAGCCAGGAGGGACATGTCAGTGTCCGGCTAGTGCCTTCCAAACCAAGAGGGGCTCAGGCTGTATTTATGCATCCATTTGGACGTGTTGGATAATTCTGGGGAATTAGTTGAGTTTGCATTAGGTGGTGACATGGGTCCTCCCAGAAGGCAGTGATGGGGCATGAGACAGGTCCTATAGGTAGCCTCCTAGAAGGAGCACAGACACAGGCACACATGCATGCGCTCACAGTAATAAGAACTAATGTGCATTGGGCACTTCCATCTATTAATCACTTACCTATACCTATATCCAGTATTATTATCATTATTACTAATAGGTCCAAGTTACAGATAAGGAATCGGAGGCCCAAGGCTCCAGCCCAAGGCTAAGTGACTTGCTCCTGCACACACAGTGGGTAGGTGATAGGGTGAGGTTCCACCCCCACTCTCTGGTTCCAAAGCCTTGCTCTGTGCTGCTCAGATTGATTCCTCAGCAGCTGTGTTGTGTGTCTGGGTATATGCTTCAGTCACTCCTGTTACCCAAAACCATGACCATGTCAGGAACCAGTTGGTCACAGACCACACCCTAACCTGCTATCACACAGAGGCACTGAAGAAGCAACCAGCTCACAGGGTGCCATCCACAAAACCAGCAGCCAGCCAACCAACTAGTGAATAAAAAATTTAAAATTCCACTGCCAGATAAAGCAACTTAAAACGGAAGTCTCCCTAAGACTTTGTCAAGAGCACCTTCTCAGTCAGGAGGAACATGTACCTGGTTCTGTTGCTCCCAACACTCAAGGGTATCATCTTGAAAGCCTTTAATCAAAGAGAGAGATGGTCTGGCAACTTTTTGAAGGGAAAAGTCAGTGACTTCTGAACAGCACCTTCCTCCCTGTCTGCTGCCACGAGTCTGCCCTTTCTGACCTCACTCTCCAATTAAGCATCCTTGATCCTTACTTGAAGTGCAAGGGCCCTCCTTGAAGAAGTACTTTCCGATCTCCGCTATTTTGATTACAGTATAAACTGATTACAGGTTCTGTTCCTGGTAAGGAGGTTTTGCTAGGGGAAGGAGTAAGAGATTGGACGCATTGGATATTTGGGGAAGATGGAAAACCCAGTGTGCGGAAGGACGACCACAGAGGGACCCTTCAGCTGGACTGAGCTCTGCCGGTGGGCACATGCTCCCTGTCCTCCCAGGAGCCTCAGGCTGCTCTCTCTGGAAGGCAGATACTACTTGTGTGCAGAATGACGACCACCAAGGGATCCTCAGTTGGTTCCCTAGTGAATAACTTAACAAAATAAAACATGCTTTTCTATTTGTATTACACAGGTTAGATTCCCATGACAGCAAAGCCAGGAGGGGCATGTCAGTGTCCAGCTAGTGCCTTCCAAACCAAGAGGGGCTCAGGCTGTGTTTAAGATCCATTTGGATGCGTCATGTTCCAATTGTGTAAGCTGGTGACACAGGTCCTCCCACAAGGTGGTGATTACCAAATAGGTAATTTGGACCCATTAGTAATAATGATAATATAATAATAATAATTGAGGTATAGATAAGTGCTTGATAGATAGGAAGTGCCCAATGCATGTTAGTTCTTATTACTGTGAGCACTTGCTCTCCCAAACACATGTGCTTGCATTTGTGTTTCTGTGAAGAGGCCAGCTACGGGACCTGTCTCACAGTCTCTCACTCTTACTTTACTGGTGTATTTCAGATTCTCTCCATACATATACTAATTTGCCTGAACTTAACACTGTCCTCCTGACAAAAAAAAAGATCTCCCAAGGGCATCTTAGAACATGGCGGTGTCCAAAGGCCATGCCCTCCCACAGCACCTCGTCTGCCTTGCAGCTGGGTGTTGTCTTGAGTGATCCCAGTGTCTCCATGTGGGCAGAGCAAAACCTTGGGAATTCCCCTCACATAATTTTAAGACTAGTTTACCACTTAAATGACCACATTATGAAATCTGGCAGGAAAATTCATTTTTATTAACAAATGCCACATCACTTGCTCTCCCAAACACAGGAAGCATTTTGTTGCTCTGCACAGGCCTGAGGAGACTATGTGGTCCCAGAGTGCAAAACTTCTCTAGTAACAAAGTATACAGATTATCCCTGAAAGTATGACCTTTGCTTTGCTACTTCTGTGAGCTGTGTGACTAGTGAATTTTGCCTATCTCCTATCCTCTATTTCCCCAGCTGCAAGTCCCCAGGTGTCAGTGGGCCCTTGGCCCTCTCCCACTGGCCTCCCTGACACCCCCTGCAATGCCCTTCCACTCGGCAGACCCCAGCTGGTGCTCACTGCCTGCACTGGTTTGATTTCAATAGGTCCACAGAGGATTTCCACTCTCTTAGTCTCTAAGGAAGATGGACTGCCCCAAGAAAAGAACTGCAATGAGGCTTGAAATGTTTTTTATCTGGTCGGGGGCACGGGATGGAGCAAGATCCTGTCTCCTGAGATGGGGCCTACCTGAACAGGCATGGACATCTCCTCTTGGTCACACTTGAAACATCCCATGCTGCAGCCAGGCTTGGATAATAAAATGGTGTCACTAAGTGTACACCCTCCCAAAGCCTCCCACCATCATTTTCTGATTGCTGATTTTGAAAGTTGGAAGTGTAGACAGCTATCGAGAATAAGCCACTTACCTGGCAGGGGGCAGCGAAATGTCCGAAATAGCAGATGAGTCCCGGTGATCTGCCCTGCTCTGCAAAGGGCGATGACTGCTATAAAGTGTCTTGGTCCCAGATGCTAAGATTCCCTAGACATGGACTGGCAGCTGAGCTGCAGAGGCCAGTGCACGTGTGACAGAGTTAGTTACCCATCTTCTGCCCTAAGACATATGCTATTTGCTTTGCCCTTTTCTATAAAAACCAAGATGGATAGAACAAAACAAGGAAGTCGTCACATCCTGTCTCCGAGAAAAATCTTGAATTCCCATGTAAAATGTCTCTCCAGGGTCAGAGAAGGAGGGGAAAGGTATCTGAGAGCTTTGTAAAGAGTGACAGCTGCAGAGGCTCAAAGTGGGAGAAAAGGCTTCAGCTGGGTGCAGGGTCTCTGGGCACATGAAGCTGGGACTCCAGGGAGGCAGAGTGGCAGTCCTCTAACAGTGAAAGAGAGTACACTGCAATCTCCACTAACTAAGGGTGAGGGATGCCCAATTTTTAACCCACCAGAATCTTCTCCTGGGGGCAAGGTCAGTAAAGAAGACATTCTGGGGGCATTGTCATTAGCGCAACCTGCAAAACCTATTCACATGCAACTTAGGAATGCAGCAGGGTGTTGGATTGGGATTTCTCTAGTGGATCAGAGCTCAAAAAAGTAGAAGTAACCACCAGCCCACCCCATTTTACTGTAGGCCATGGTGTACCTTGAGCATCAGTGGACTGAGACACTAGCTACCCAGCCAGAGCCCACACTGACATCCTCCCCAGGCGACAGGCCAGAACTGAGGCACAGAATAGCTCAAGCACATTTAGGACACCCAGGGACTCGCAGAAGTGCCTGTGTTAGGAGAGGGGTCTGTGCTGGGGGCAGGGCTCTTCACGGTGGCAGACAGGAGCCAGTGAGCTACAGGCATGGGCCTGGAGGTGACTGTCTGTGCTCAGACAGGCTGGTAGGCCGGGCACCCAGGTTTGTTAGTGTGAAAAGATGTCCCTGGGACAGCAAGGGGGCTGAACAGTGAGCTCAAACAGTGGGTGCAGTTCCCTGGGCCTGAGGAGACAGAGGAGGCCTCAGGGACAGGGTGTACTTAAAGTGGATGCTGCATAAACAGTAGGATCAGAGAAGCAATGGGGCAGCCTGGGGGCTCAGACACTCTTCACGGAGCAAGGGGATTAGCACGAAGGAGGTAGGAAAAGGCTAGGGGCTGGTCAGGCCAGTATGGAGCTCACTAGCGGAAGGGAAGGCCGATTAGAAACAGATGGGATCACATTTTAGAGGACGTTGCATGCCACATAGGGAAGTGGAAGAGAAGAAAAATTACACTTGTAGAGAGGGGCTGCTCACAAACGAGAACGTGTCCTAAGCTTTTCATGGCCCTTAAGCTAGATTCCTCCGTGCTGAGAATCACCTGGGGAGAGGCAAGACTTTCACAACAGGAATGCAAAGAGAGAGAGAGAAATGGACATAATCCACTTCTGTGGCTGCCAGACACAGCCCTGGTGGGATGTGAGCGGGGGATACCACCTGTCACCACTGCCTGCATGTCAGGTGCATCATCCAGCAGGAAGATGTAGACAGCGACTGTGCCCTGCCAGCTGAACCGCCCATTCCAAAACCCAGTAAATGCATAAAGACTCAGATCCAAAAGGAAGATAGGTGCTGAACCCCTGGTGGGCTGTAAGTGCCACTGGAAAGCATGGACCCTCATCTGCCCTTGTGTGGGATCTTACAGGTGTGAATTTACTTCCTGGAAACCTCTGTGGCACCTGAGTTCTTGTCCTGCCTCCAGTAAGAATGAGGTCATGAGGTACAGACAAGTGAGGGGTGAAGAAAATGAAGAGGAGCTTTACTGAATGTTAGAACAGCTCAGAGGTGATCTGCAGTGGGTAGCTCCTCTCTATACGTAAGTCCTCCCCTCCCGTTGAGCGTTCAGCTCTCAGCAGAAAAGACCCTGGAGAGGGTATCTCCTCTCTGCCCACTGGTCTTCCAGCTACCAGCTGCTCTCAGCAGAGAGAAGGCTCTGGAGAGAGTGGCTCCTATCCACAGGCAGGTTGTTCTGAACGTCTCTGGAGGTCTCTGAAGCTCTCAGCAGAGAAGGTAGCTCCTCCCTGCAGCTGGCCATCCCATTGTTTCTCCATCCTCTGCGCTGCTCTGGCGGAGCCTGGGGTTTTTATGCACCTTAGAGGGGAGTAAGTTCATGCTGACTGGTCCCGGGGCAGCCAGAGGAGACACCACAAGTCGCCACTCCAGTCCGAGGGACTGGCAGCCCGGACTCCAGCCTTCGGGTTCTCCCTAGCCTGAAGGTGAGGCCTTACTGGGGACCTGCCTTCTTCCTCCAGGGACTCTGTCTGTTTCCCACTGCCATTTGTGGCCCCTGGGCTAGGCCCCAACCCCACTCTGAGATGGGGTGCAGAGAGAGGCCAGTCAGTGGGGAGCAGAGACCCCTGGGCCTGTAGGGATGGGGGTTGGGAGGCTGGGTGTGGAGTGGTTCTTCCCAGGCCCTGGAGGTGCAGGCTGCAGAGATGCTGGGGTCCTGCTCTTGGGAGGGTGGCCACAGCTGGACCAGAGACCTCCTGCCCCACCAACTCGGAAGGTGCAGGGCTCCTGCTTGTCCCCTGGCTCCTGCCTCCTCTGTGGAACAGGAGGCCAAGGTCTGCAGTTGTGGGTCGGGCAGCTGCCCATGCACACGGGCAGATCCTGCCTGCCCCTGGCTCCCACCCAAGAGCTCAGGAAGGCTCAGATCCACAGCTACAGTTTGGGTGGCTGTAGCCCCACCCAGGAGGGTGGGAATCCTGCCTGCTCTGTAGAGCAGTTTGGGTGGCCGCAGCGTCACCTGGGGAGATTCCTCCACAACCCAGAAGGGGCAGAGCTCTTACTGGCTCCACAAAGTATGCAGCCCCAGCCAGGCATTCCTGCTGCAGCTGGCATGATAGCAGCAGCCACTGTCATCACGCGGACAGTGGAGAACATGCCCCGTTACATAGCCTCCTTGCTGTACAGCAGCCCTCACCATGAGGTCGTCTCACGGAATTCTGGAGGGGCGAGTGGGAGAATCCTCAACCCCAGGGCAAAGGCTATTCTCATGCCCAGCATGGGCTACCAGAGGAGATAGAAGGTAAAGTCATGCCAGCCTCATAAGCAGTGAATTCCTCCTTTACTGACAATTCCTCACCACCTCCTCCAGACTACAGCATGGTCCCTTGAGCTTCCTTGTTATATTTTCTTTTTTACTGTTCTCCAGGGAGCTCACACTGACATTCTTGTGCCTGTCAGCTGGCACAGTGCCCACCATTGTGCTTTGTCACGTGAGGACATGTACATGCCCTGGGAAAGAGGTGAAGCCCACTGGCTGCCCTCAGAGTCACAGGTGCCCATCTTTAGATCCTGAGAATGTGCGGGGCTGCAGGAGCCACCCACACCCTCTACTCCCAAACAGCCCAACCTCCCCAAGGCAAGCTGTTTTCAAGGGTGACTTGAGTGGTGCTGCCCAAAGGAATCAGCACAGAGCATCCCTAGCTCAGAGGAATTCCTTCGCTGCAAGGAAGTAGCCAGCGCCCTCTCTTGACAGCAGTAGTGGGTGGAATGAGGAGCTCCAGGTGCTGGCTTCAAGCCAGGTAGAGTGAGCATTGATTATAGAGGAGACCCTGTTAGAACAATGCCCACATAAGTCCCGTCCATTTGCAGAACGGTGGGTCAGTGCACCTTTATTATACCTTTTCAGAGAGCCAGCCCAAACACAGAGTTTGACAAGGTTTGAGTTACATAAACAGGTGGTAATAATAATAAACAAGGATGAGCTGAGCATGGTGGCTCGCACCTGAAATCCCAGCACTTTGAGAGGCCAAGGCGGGAGGCCTGCATAAGCCCAGAAGTTCAAGAGCCCAGAAGTTCTAGACCAGCCTGGGCAACATAGTGAAACGTTGTCTCTATGTTAAAAATATATTAAAAACAAATAACCAGGTTGTTGCTTAAAGATAGTGCTCTTGGATATTCAAACCTGTATCTCTGTCCCCAGCAGATGGTGGGTTCTCCTGTTTCAGCCACACCCTCTCTTGGCACATTTAGTGAACAAATAGAACTGTTAGCTCTATCAGGAGGAAAACATTTGAAGAAAAAAATTATGTTAAATTTTCAAATAAGGCAAAAAGGTAGGTAAGATGTCCTTACAGTGTCATATGGGGACTGGCCCAGCCACAGATTGTTTATGAAAATGCACTTTGATTACTGTTTACCATTTCTTAAAAACCCCAGATTTAGTGAATTTGCATAATTAACTTGTAGACTTTTGTCCAGTAGAGTTGCAAGTAATTTCTTTTTGTTTTTCTTTTTCGAGACAGGGCCTTGCTCTGTTGCCCATGCTGCAGTGCAGTGGCACAGTCACAGCTCACTGCAGCCTCAATCTCCCAGGCTCAAGTGATCCTCCCACCTCAGCCTCCTAAGTGGCTGGGACCACAGGTGACCAGCTAATTCTTAAATCTTTTTTATAGAGATGGGGGTCTCACTATGTTGCCCAGACTGGTCTCAAACTCCTAGGCTCAAACAATCCTCCCACTCAGCCTCCCAAAGTGGTGGGATTACATGCATGAGCCACTGCATGCATCCAAATAACTTCTATCTAGTAGGAAAATATAACCCAAAAGGTTAGGGTTTATTGCCTTGTAAGAGATTATCCAGTTTTGTAGATAACACAGCAGTGGGGATAACATCCCAATGTTTCTGTGTTAAACTGCCTCTAAATATTCAATTCCTGAAGTGCTTTTTGAACTAGTCTTTACCACATCATTGGCTACCTCAAATCAGGGAATTGAATAAAATATTTTACATATCATCATTTTATAATTGAATGAGTCATGTTTTGAAAGCTTTTTGGAAATTATACTTTGAACAACTCATCATCCTAGAAACAACTTTTCTTAAAAGTCCTCTGACCCTGGCCCTAATGAGCAGTGCCTGTCAGGACCCATCAGCCTGGCCTCACCCGCAGTGTGTGCTCCTTGCTGGGTCCCAGTCCATCCCTAAAAGAACCAGGATCAATTGGGATCATATGGAAAATGTTGTCTGCAAAACTGGGCTTCAAACAGTGCCTTCCTTCTAAATGTTAGAGGTCCTTCAGTGCAAGAATTATTTAAAAGAGTACTTTTTGTTGTTATTTTGTTTTGTTTTTACTTTCTAAAATGTTAGATTTGGGGATTAGAAGGAGTGATTATTTGGCTTTTTTTAAATTGCATTTTAGGTTTGGGCGTACATATGAAGAATATGCAAGAGAGTTGCATAGGTACACACATGGCAGTGTGATTTGCTGCCTTCCTCCCCTTCACCTATATCTAGCATTTCTCCCCGTGCTATCCCTCCCCAACTCCCCCCGCACTGTACCTCCCCTTTTCCCCCCAATAGACCCCAGTGTGTAGTGCTCCCCTCCCTGTGTCCATGTGTTCTCATAGTTCAACACGCACCTATGACTGAGAATATGTGGTATTTAATTTTCTGTTTTTGTGTCAGTTTGCTGAGAATGATGTTCTCCAGATACATCCGTATCCCTACAAAGGACACGAACTCATCATTTTTGATTGCTGCATAATATTTCATAGTGTATATGTGCCACATTTTCCCAGTCCACTCTATCATCGATGGACATTTGGGTTGGTTCCAGGTCTTTGCTATTGTAAACAGTGCTGCAATGAACATTCGTGTGCATGTGTCCTTATAGTAGAACGATTTATAGTCCTTTGGATATATACGCAGTAATGGGATTGCTGGGTCAAATGGAATTTCTATTTCTAGGTCCTTGAGGAATTGCCACACTGTCTTCCACAATGGTTGAACTAATTTACACTCCCACCAGCAGTGTAAAAGTGTACCTATTTCTCCGCATCCTCTCCAGCATCTATTGTCTCCAGATTTTTTAATGATC
>CM052649.1:121804919-121831103 GCA_028533165.1 Leontopithecus rosalia
CAAATATGGGTGAGGGGGCAGAAGGCAGCAAAACACACTGCCACGTGTGTACCTATGCAACTATCTTGCATGTTCTGCACATGTACCCCAAAACCTAAAATGCAATAAAAATTAAAAAAAATAAATAAATAAAATAAATAAAAAAATAAAAAATAATAATAATAAAAAAATAAAAAATAAAATGGACTTCAGGGCAAAATAATATGAGAGCTGAAGGCACATTACATAACGATAAGAGCATCAATCCACCAAATATATATAAATATCTTAAAGGTGTATATGCTAGACAGCATCAAAATTCGTGAAGCTAACCCCATAATTGTAGACAACTTCAAAATTCCAGTCTCAGCATCTGATGGAACTGACAATTAGTAGGATTACAGGGGATCTGAACAACACAATAAACCAAAGGATCGAACTGATATTTATAGAAGCCTTTTCTCTAAAACACCAAAATACACATTATTTTTAAACTCCGAAGGAATAGTCAGCAAGGTAGACAGTATCTTAGGCTCTAAATAAAATGAAGCAAAAGCAGAAATCAATAGCAAAAGGACAATAGCAAAATCCCTAAGCACTTGGAAATTAAACAACACACTTATCAATAATCCATGGGTGGTGATATCAGCCTAATGAAAAGGTAGAAGATCCAGCTTTCCTCTCCCCCAAACAAAAATAACTCTGAAAGTGTGCAATCCACTTAAGAAACCACAGCAAAGAAGAAGCCCAAGAAGAGCTGTGTGAAAAAGAACAGTTTTGTTTCACCTGTATCACCTCAGCCTCTGAGCAAGCATTACTCAGCATGGAGAGGGAATTCCTTGGCTTGAATGTCCCTCTTGGAAGGAAATGTGAGATGTACAACCAGTTTCCCATGAATTTTGAAATATTGTCCAAATGGCCAGCTTCAGTTTCACCCCAACCAGCTATGCTGTGGGGATCAGCATAGCTGTGATGTCTGGGGACACTGTGAAATATAACTGTAAACAAGAACCCAATATCTCCAGATTCCTTGTGGCTAATAGAGACACCAGACTGAGATAACAGAACCAAGTGACTATGACAAGTTGACAGAAGAGTGGTCACAGAACCCTTTGTTCTTAAAAGGGGCAGCTCTTTTTTAAAAACAAAAAATTTTGACTTTTATTTTAGATTCATGGGGTACATGTGCAGATTTGTTACACAGGTATATTGTGTGATACTGAGGTTTGGAGTACTAATAATGTCGTCACCCACGTAGTAAGCACAGTACCCGATAGTTTATAAAACCTTGCTCCCCTCTTTCCCTCCCTCTTCTGGTAGTGTCAGTATCTTCTGTTGCCATCTTTATGTCCATGAATACCCACTGTTTAGCTCCCACTTTTAAGTGAGAACATGCAACATTTTGTTCTTTTTCTGCATTAATTTGCTTAGAATAATGGCCGCCAGCTGCCTCCATGCTGCTGTTAAGAATATGGTTTCATTCTGGAAAAGGAAGCTATAGATAAGCATCGTACTTTGTGCCCTTGAGTGAGAAGAGTTCCCATGACTCAAGTCGAGAACTGTGGCCAGGATCTCCCACCCGCCGTACCACACCAGCTGTTTAGAAGAAATATCTGACTGAGGCTTCTGGTTTGGAGTTTGGGAAGCCACCCAGTTGGAGCTTGACTATCTTGACCAATCAGAACCGAATAAGCTTGACTCTGACATTTGCATAAATGGACCTAACTGAAGACCAGGGCCGGTTTCCTAATTAGCCAAACCCTTCCTTTGTGCTTTGGAGAGCACACTTTCACTTGTGCAAAAGGCTGTGTCTCCCCAATCTGCAAATTTTTCTTTTTCTTTTTCACTCCACAGATCTCATAGTCTTTTGTTAACAACATGGGGAAAACAAATAAGAGGGTGGGCTATTTCAGTATAAGCCATGTGGTGGGAATCGCTGTGACCCCCCCATTGGCCTGCTTAGCACAGAACTCCATCAGACTTCTCCACTGAGTATCTCAACAGCCCTCACAGCAGCTGTGCAGCCTGCAATCGTCACTGCCAAAGACCCTTCAGTGTTTGTGATTGTGGGTTCCAGTTGCTTGTTCTACAGAATATCATAGCAGTTCTTGCCACTGAGCTAGCAGAAACCAACTTCCAGCACAGCAGCAGCAAACCTCCTGCTGCTTTCACTGCCCTGGATATTTTTTTTTTGTCTTTGCAGTCTTCGGGTGCCTGAACCAATTTCCCTCCCTCTCCACTCCTAGGAGCCACCCAGAGCTGTAAGACCACTGCTGTTGTTGCAATCACCCTGGCTTAAGGACTCAGCACAGGAGTCTTGATAGTTGCAGATGCTTCACACATCATCCTTCTCCTCTTCTTCCTAGAGCTGCCTGGGCTGATCCTGCATCCAGAGCCACAGGACTGCCACTCCTGCAGTCACCACTGCCTGGAAACCCAGCCCAGCAGTATTGGCAGTCTCTGGGTGCTTTACCTACCACTCTTCCATCTCTCCCAGCCCTGGAGCCTACCTGAGCTATCTTCCTGGGGATACTCTGGCCCAGGGTCCCACACCAGTGGCCTTTGCACTTCCCAGGCATGTAAGCCACAGCATCTTTTCTCTCTGTAGTTACCCCAGCTGCTGCCTTCATGTGATTTTGGCCCAGGAACAGAGAAGAACTACTGCATGTGTGCCCATAAGCAACATTGAGGCTTTCTACCACAAATTTTGATGCTGTAGCCATATGCAGTATGAGGTCATGCCACCATAATACACATTCTTCTGGAGCTGACTCCTGCAGTTAACAGCCCTGTCTCCCACAGCTTTATGAACACAAGCAGCTGGTCCTGACACCTGGATTCTGCCCTTACCCCTGTGCTTGCATCCATAGATAGCCACACCTCTGCACATGCATGCACGTACACAGTGCACATGCAGACAGTCTAACCTCTGTTGCTGGCCTAAAGTTACACCACGCAATAATACACGTACAAGCTGTGAGTCCCCATTGCCACATGTATGTCCCAGCCACTGCTTCTGATCCTATGCCTTGCCACCATACATGAACTTTCATCTAGCCTCTACTGCCATGCATGTGCCAGCTGCTAACTATAGGAGCAGTGTATGCACACCATTGACTCTGGCCTCCACCACAACTGGCTCTGATCCCCAGTTGCTGGACATAATGGCACAGCTGAGGACTCCCCCAAACCTGACAACCTCTGCATATCTCCCCCAGACCTGGTAACCAAGGACCAAGCAGGTGTCAATGTCACAGACCTCAGCTGCCTGAACCAACAAGACTGTCTAGACAGATTATCTAGACAGAAAACCAATAAAGAAACATTAAACTACACTATAGATCATTCACAGACAGTTCATCCAACAGCTGGAGAATACACATTCTTCTCAATGGCTGATAGAGCATTCTTAAGTGTAGATTATATGTTAGACCACAAAGCAAGTTATAACAAATTTAAGACAGAGATCATATTAGGTATCTGCATTAGGACATTCTCATGTTGCCATAAGAAAATGCCTGACCCTGGTTTATTTATAAAGAAAACAGGTTTAATGTGCTCACAGTTCCACAGGTTGTATACCAAGTACGGTGCTAGCATCTGCTCAGCTTCTGGTGAGGCTTCAGGGAGCTTTAACTCATGGCAGTAGGTGAAGCAGGAGTGGGGATGTCACATAGTGAGAGCAGGAGCAAGAGAGAGCAGGGGAAGGTGCAAGAAGATCTTGCATGACCTCAGAGTGAGAACTTATTTATCACCAAAAAGATGATGCTTAAACCATTCATGAGGTATCTGCCTTTATGATCCAATCACTTCCCACCAAGCCCCGCCTCTAACACTGAGAATTACATTTCAATCTGACATTTGGAGGACATTCAAACTACATTATTCCACTCCTGGCCCCTCAAATCTCATGTTCTTCTAACATTTCAGAATAAAATCATCCCTTGTCAATAGTCCCCCAAAGTCTTAACTGGTTCTGACATCAAGTACAAAGTCCTAAGTCTCATCTGAGACTCATCTCCTTCTACCTATGGACCTGTAAAATCAAAATAGTTTATTTACTCTCAAGATACAATGGTAGTATAGGAATTGAGTAAAACATTACCATTCCAAAAGAGATAAATCGGCCGAAAGAAAGGAGCAACAGGCCTTGCATCAATCATTTACCCAGAAAGGGAGCCATTAAATCTTAAAGTGCCAACACAATCTTTGATTCCATGTTCTGTATCCAGGGCACAATCATATCGGGGAGGGCTGGTATCCCAAGACCTTGGGCATCTTTGCCCCAGTGACTTTGCAAGGTGCAGCCCTCAGAGCTAATCTCAAGAGTTGAGTAACTAAGACTTTTTCAGGCTGAGGATGCTTGCTTCCAGTGGATCTACCATTTTGGGGTCTGAAAGGCAGTAACCCTATTCCCACAGCTCCACCAGGCAGTGACCCAATAGAGACTCTGTGTGCCGGCTTGAACCCCACATTTTTCCCTGGTGTTTCCCTAGTAGAGACTCTCTACAGAGGCTCTGCTCCTATAGCAGGTTTCAGCCTAGTAACCCATGCTTTCTCATACGTTTTCTGAAATCTAGGTAGAAGCTGCAAAGTCTCCTTCACTCTTACATTCTTAGTACTTGCAGGTTTAGCACCATATGGAAGATACCCAAGCTTATGGCCTGCACCCTCTGACGTTTGGGTCCAAGTTGTACCTGGGCCCTTTTGAGCCAAGGCTGGAGCTGGAGTGGCTGGGATATAGGGAGCAGCCTTTTGGGGCTGGCACAAGGCATTGGCACCCTAGCCCTGGCTCATGAAACCATTATCTCCTCCTAGGCTTCTGGAAATTTCTGAAATGTCTTTGAGGTATTTTTTCCCCACTGTCTTGGATATTAGCATGTGGCTCCCTTTTAGTCACACTAATCCTTCTAGCAAGTGGTTGTTGCAAAGCCTGCTTGGATTCTTATCTTGAAAATGGGCTTTGCTTCTCTGCCACATGGCTAGGCTGCAAATTTTCCACACTTGTATGCTCTGCTTCCCCTTTAAATGTAAGTTCCAACTTCAAGTCATTTCTTTGCTCCTGCATCTGAGTGTAGACTGTTAGAAGCAGCCTGGCTACGATGCTTTACTGCTTAGAAATTTATTTTACCAGATACCCTAAAACATCACTATTAAGTAAAAACTTCCACAGATCACTAAGGTATGAACACAGTGCAGACGAGTTAAGTGCTAAGGCATTATAGGGTGACCTTTACTTCAGTTCCCAATAAGTTCCTCATTTCCATCTGAGACCTTGTCAGCCTGACCTTCACTGTCCATATTCCTATCAGCATTTTGGTCACAACCATTTAACCAGTCTCTAAAAAGTTTCAAACTTTTCCTCATCATTCTGTCTTCTAGGCCTTCCAAACTCTTCCAACCTCTGCCTCTTACCCAGATCCAAGTTTGCTTCCACATTTTGGGGTAGCTTTATAGCAATGCCTCACTTTTGGAATCAATTTTCTGTATTAGTCCATTTTCATTGCTATAAGAAATACCTGAGCCTGGGTAATTTATAGTTTTTAAAAGATGAGGTTTAATTGGCTAATGGTTTAAGCCTGTAGGCTTTATAGGAAGTATAATGTTGGCATCTGCTTGGCTTCTGGAGAGGCTTCAGGGAGATTTTACTCATGGTGGAAGATGAAGCAAGAGCAGGCATGTCCCACGGTGAGAGCAAGAGCAAGACAGGTGAGGGGAAGTGCCACACACTTCTTAAACAAGCAGATCTTGCCTGAACTCAGGGCAAGAACTCACTTATCACCAAGGGGATAATGCTAAAACATTTATGAGGAATCCACTCTTATGATCCAAACACCTCTCACCAGGCCCCAACTTCAACACTGGGGATTATAATCCAAAATAAGATTTGGAGAGGACAAACATCCGAACAATTTTTTGGTATCTTTTCTGACAAAAATGGTATAAAACTTGAAATCAAAAACAAGAAAAACTTCAGAAATTACACATTCATGGAAATTAAACAACATGTTCCTAAATAACCAATGGGTCAATAAAGAAAGTAGAAGAAAAATTAAAAACTTTCTTGAGACAAATAAGAACAGGAATACAACATACCAAAACCTATAAAACACAGTAAAGGTAGTGTTTTCCTCTTAGATGGAAAATTTACAGCAATAAATGCCTACTTAATATAAAAGAGAAAGATTTCTAACAAACAACCTAATGATGCACCTCAAGCAATTAGAAACCCAAAAATAAACTAAACCTAAAATTAGTAAAATAAATGAAATAATAATATTTGGTGTTCATCTCAAACTTGGATTCCTATTCTGACAAAGTGCTGCAACGAATACAATGGGTGCTAAGAGACCCATAGGAAATACAAGAATGATTATTGAAACAGGTCAGGGTCACTGATCTCATGTTCTAAGGTGTTATCCAAGCTCATGGTCTCATGACTAGTAAAATTAAGGAGCATGTACAGAAAGGGTAAGGTTGGAGTAAAAGTTTAATAAGTGAAAGAAGAAAGCTCTTTGCAGTGAAGAGGAGAGTCTGAGTGGATTGCCATTTTTATGGTTGAATTCAAAAGCTTTCATAAGAAACTCCTCTCAGCTGTCTGTACAACTCCCTCTATCTATTCAGCTGTGGATAAGCAAGAAGCACCACATCTCTTGTTTGTATAACTGTGGGTTTGTTTTAGGTGAGCCTTCTTCCTCCCTATGCAAGTTCCCATGGAGCCCACCGAGTATGTGCCTGAAAAGGGGAGGAAACTTTTTCCTGGGAACCTGCTGACTACACAAAAAATTAAAAGCTTCTGTGCTTTCTGCTGATTTTGCCTGTCTGGCTCCTAACCTACAGATGCAGCCTGAGTCTCCCCAGGCTGCTCTATTCTTTCCTGCAGCTGTGATTTCTCAGGTAGGCAGCTTCTGCAGTCTAAATTTTTCCCCAGGCTGCTTTTTGTTAGAAGGGAAATGATTTCTTGAGCTGCTTTTTGTTAAAAGGGAAGTTCTTGCTGAGGACTGTCTGCCCTAACTATATAACTAGCTGATCTCTTTTTGCCTTTTTCCTCACTGTGATAAGAAGTTCCAGTATTGCCTCTGCAAGATCTGCTGAGATGTACAGAAAACTCTAGGGCTACTCAGCATGTTCAGGCATGTGAAACAACAGTGGCACTCTTCATCTAAAGTAAAAGCATCAACATCAACAAAAAGGAGATCTGCTCAGAGAGCCCATCCAAAGGCCACCAATATCAAAGACCAAATGTAGATAAATCCACAAAGATGGGAGCAACCAGAGGAAAAGGCTGAAAATTCAAAAACCAGAACACCTCTTTTCTTCCAAAGGATCACAACTCCTCATCAGCAAGAGAGCAAAACTGGATGGAGATTGAGTTTGATGAATTGACAGAAGTAGGCTTCAGAAGGTGAGTAATAACAAACTCCTCTGAGCTAAAGGATCATGTTCTTACCCAATGCAAGGAAGCTAATAACATTGAAAAAAGGTTAGACATTGCTAACTAGAATAACCAGTTTAGAGAAGAACATGAATGACCTAATGGAGCTGAAAAGAACAACACAAGAACTTCATGAAGCATACAAAAGTATCAATAGCCAAATTGATCAAGAGAAAGAAAAGATATCAGGCACTGAAGATCAACTCAATGAAATAAAGAAGACAAGATTAGAGAAAAAAGAGTGAAAAGAAATGATCAAAACCTCCAAGAAATATGACTATGTGAAAAGACCAAAACTACATTTGATTGGTGTACCTGAAAGTGACAGGGAGAATGAAACCAAGTTGGAAACACTCTTCAGGATATTATCCAGGAGAACTTCCCCAACCTAGCAAGGCAGGCCAACATTAAAATTAAGGAAATGCAGAGAACACCACAAAGATACTCCTTGAGAAGAGCAACTCCAAGACACAGATTCATCATGATTCATGAAGGTTGCAATGAAGGAAAAAATGTTAAGGGCAGCCAGAGAGAAAGGATGGGTTACCCACAAAGGGAAGCCCATCAGACTAACAGCAGATCTCTCTGTGGCAACCCTACAAACCAGAAGAGAGTTGGGGTCAATATTCAACGTTCTTTTTTTTTTTTTTGAGATGGAGCCATGAATTGTTGTTGGGCTGGTGTGCAGTAGTGTGATCTCTGCTCACCGCAACGTCTGCCTCCCTGATTCAAGCGATTCTCCTGCCTCATCCTCCCAAGTAGCTAGGATTACAGGCACTCACCACTATACCTAGCTATTCTTTTGTTCATATTTTTTAGTAGAGGCAAGGTTTCACCATGTTGGCCAGACTTGTCTCAAACTCCTGACCTCATGATCTGCCCACCTCCACCTCCCAAAGTGTTAAGATTACAGGTGTGAGTCACCATGCCCAGCCACAACATTCTTAAAGAACATAATTTTCAGCCCAGAATTTCATATCTAGTCAAACTAAGCTTCATAAGTGTAGGAGAAATAAAATTATTTACAGAGAAGCAAATGCTGAGAGATTTGGTCACCACTGGACCTGCCTTACAAAGGCTCCTGAAGGAAACACTAATCATGGAAAGAACAGCCAGTTCCAGCTACTGCAAAAACATACCAAAGTATAAAGACCATCAACACAGTGAAGAAACTGCATCAACTAACAGGCAAAATAATCAGCTAGCATCTTAATGACCAGAACAAATTCACAGATAACAATATATATATATATTTTTGAGATGGAGTTTCACTCTTGTTACCCAAGCTGGAGTGCAATGGCGCAATCTCGACTCACCGCAACCTCTGCCTCCTGGGATCAGGCAATTCTCCTGCCTCAGCCTCCTGAGTAGTTCAGATTACAGGCAAGTGCCACCATGCCCAGCTAATTTTTTGTATTTTTAATAGAGATGGGGTTTCACCAGGTTGACCAGGATGGTCTCGATCTCTTGACCTCATGATCCACCTGCCTCGGCCTCCCAAAGTGCTGAGATTACAGGCATGAGCCACTGTGCCCAGCCCACAGATAACAATATTAACATTAAATGTAAATGGGCTAAATGCCCCAATTAAAAGGCACAGACTGGTAAATTGGATAAAGAGTCAAGACTCATCAGTGTGCTGTATTCAGGAGACCCATCTCATATGCAAAGACAAACATAGGCTCAAAATAAAAGGATGGAGGGATATTTACCAAGCAAATAGAAAGCAAAAAGAAGCAGGGGTTGCAGTCCTATTCTCTGATAAAACAGACTTTAAACCACACAGATCAAAAAAGACAAAGAAGGGCATTACATAATGGTAAAGGGATCAACACAACAGGAAGAGTTAATTCTCCTAAATATATATGCACCCAATACAGGAACACCCAAATTCATAAAGCAAGTTCTTAGAGACCTACAAAGAGATTTAGACTCCCACACAATAATAGTTGACACTCCACTGTCAACATTAAGCATATCAATGAGACAGAAAATCAACAAGGATATCCAAGATTTGAACTCAGATCTGGACTGAGTGGACCTAACAGACATCTACAGAACTCTTCACCCCAAATCAACAGAATATACATTCTTTTCAGCACCACATCACACTTATTCTAAAATTGATCACATAATTTGAAGTAAAACACTCCTCAGCAAATGCAAAAGTACAGAAATAATAACAAACAGTCTCTAAGACCACACAGTGCAATCAAATTAGAACTCAGGATTAAGAAACTCACTTAAAACTGCACAACCACATGGAAACTGAACAACCTGCTCCTGAATGACAACTGGGTTAATAATGAAATTAAGGCAGAAATAAAGATGTTCTTTGAAGCCAATGAGAACAAAGACACAATGTACCAGAATCTCTGGGACACATTTAAAGCAGTGGGTAGAGGGAAATCCATAGCACTAAATGCCTCAAAAGAAAGAAGGAAAGATCCAAAATTGATGCCCTAACATCACAATTAAAAGAACTAGAGAAGCAAAGCAAAAAAATCTCAAGAGCTAGCAGAAGATAAGAAATAACTAAGAGCAGAGTGGAACTGAAGGAGGTAGAGACATGAAAAACCCTTCAAAAAACCAATGAATCCAGGAGGTAGTTTTAACAAAAGATCAACAAAATAGATAGATTGCTAGCCTGACTAATAAAGAATAAAAGAGAGAAGAATCAAATAGACACAATAAAAAATGATAAAAGGGATATTACCAACAATCCCACAGAAATACAAACTACCATCAAAGAGTACTATAAACACCTCTATGCAACAAACTAGGAAATCTAGAAGAGATGGGTAAATTACTGGACACATACACCCTCCCAAGACTAAACCAGGAAGAAGTCAAATCCCTGAATAGACCATTAACAAGTTTTGAAATTGAAGCTGTAATTAATAGCCTACTAACAAAAAAAAAAATGTCCAGGACTGGACAAGTTTACAGCAGAATTCTACCAGAGGTACAAAGAGGAGATGGTACCAATCCTTCTGAAATTATTCCAAACAATAGAAAAAGAGGGAATCCTCCCTAACTCATTTTATTAGGCCAGCATAATGCTGATACCAAAATGTGGCAGAGACACACACAAAAAAGAAAATTTCAGGCCAGTATTCTTGATGTATCAATGTGAAATCCTCAATAAAATACTGGCAAATTAAATCCAGCATCACATTAAAAAGCTTATCCACCATGATCAAGTCATCCTCATCCCTGGGATGTGAGGCTGGTTCAGCATATGCAAATCAATAAACATAATCCATCACATAAACAGAACCAAAGACAAAAACCACATAATTATCTCAATAGATGCAGAAAGGTCTTTGATAAAATTCAATACCTGTTCATGCTAAAAACACTCAATAAACTAGGTACTGATGGAATGTACCTCAAAATAATAAGAGTTATTTATGACAAACCCACAACCAATATCATACAGAATGGGCAAAAGCTAGAAGCATTCCCTTTGAAAACCAGCACAAGACAAATATGCCCTCTCACCAATCCTATTCAACATAGTATTGGAAGTTCTGTACAGGGCAATCAGGCAAGAGAAAGGAAAGAAATAAAGGGTATTCAAATAGGAGAGGAAGTCAAATTATCTCTGTTTGTACATGACATGATTGTATATTTAGAAAGCCTCATTGTCTCAGGCCAAAGTCTTCTTAAGCTGATAAGCAACTTCAGCAAAGTCTCAGGATACAAAATTAATGTGCAAAAATCACAAGCATTCCTATACACCAGTAACAGAGAGAGCATCAAATCATGAGCAAACTCCCATTCACAATTGCTACAAAAAGAATAAAATACCTAGGAATATAACTTTCAAGGGATGTGAAGGACCTCTTCAAGGTGAACTACAAACCACTGCTCAAAAAATAAGAGAGGACACAAACAAATGGAAAAATATTCCATGCTCATGGTTTGGAAGAATCAATATCATGAAAATGTTGGCCATACTGCCCAAAGTAATTTATAGATTAAATGCTATCCCTATCAGGCTACCATTCACTTTCCTCACATAACTGGAAAAAACTTACAAGAAAAAAACAACAACCTCATCAAAAAGTGGGTAAAAGATATTAACAGACACATCTCAAAGGAAGACATTTATGTAGCCAATATACATATAAAAAAAGCTCATCATCAGTGGTCATTAGAAAAATGCAAATCAAAACCACATTGACATACCATCTCACACCAATCAGAATGGCAATCATTAAAAAGTCAGGAAACAACAGATCTAGAGAGGATGTGGAGAAATAGGAATGCTTTTACACTATTGGTGGCAGTGTAAATTAGTTCACAATAACAAAGACTTGGAGTCAACCCAAATGTCCATCAATGATAGATTGGATTAAGAAATGTGACACATACACACCATGGAATACTATGCAGTCATAAAAGAGGATGAGTTCATGTCCTTTGCAGGGACGTGGATGAAGCTGGAAACCATCATTCTCAGCAAACTAACACAAGAACAGGAAACCAAACACTGCATGTTCTCACTCATAAGTGGGAGTTGAACCATGAGAATGCATGTACACAGGGAGCAGAACATCACACACCAGGGCCTGTTGGGGTGTGGGGACTAGGGGAAGGATAACATTAGAAGAAATACCTAATGTAGATGATGGATTGATGGGTACAGCAAACCACCATGGCATGTGTATACCTATGTAACAAACTTGCAAATTCTGTACATGTACCCCTGAATTTAAATTATAATTTAAAAAGCAAAAAATATATATACAAAAATTATCCAGGCACTGTGGTGCATGCCTGCAATCCCAGCTAGGTGAGGAAGGTGAGGCAGGAGAATCACTTGAACCTGGGAGGCAGATATTGCAGTGAGCTGAGATTGCACCACTGCACTCCAGCCTGGATGACAGAGTAAGACTCTCAAAAAACAAGACAAAAGCCATGTACTGACAATACCAAATGCTAGTGAGAATTTAGAGGAACTGAATTACTTATACATCGTTGATTGAAATGTAAAATGGTACAAACACTGTGGAAAATAGAAAATTTCTTTTAAAAACTAAGCAAATACTTATCATACAACCCAACTTAACATACAACTCAGTGCCCAGTTGCACTTCTGGGCATGTATTCCACAGACATGAAAACATATGTCTGCACAAAAATTTCTACACAAATGTTCAGTGCAGTTTTAGTTGTAATAGTGAAAATTTGGAAAAACCCAAGTGATTTTCAACTAGAGAACAGTTATACAAACCATGGTATATCTTCACCTTGAAACACTGTTCAGCAATAAAAGAAATAAACCATTGATACAAGCAGCAACTTGGATAGATCTTAAGGGCACGATGTGGAGCAAAACAAAAATCTTAAAATGTCACATACTTTATGATTTCATTTGTATAACATTCTGAAATGACAAAATTAAGGCAATGGAGAATAATTTCATGGTTGCTATGATTTGGGCAGGTTGGGGGATGAGGAAGGTAGCAGAGGGAGACCTTTGTTGAGTAGGATAGCTTTGTATCTTGATGTGGTAGGTTACATGAATCTATACATGTGAGAAAAAGATGTGGAAATACACAGCAAGACAGAATAAACCGATAGTGTATGATGCTATCTTCAAACTAAATGACCTCAAATGAAAACAAACTCCTTGAAAACAAACTGTTTAAAAAGTTCAGAATGATTTTATAAGACAACTCAGTCATAAATAAACAGCTGACCTGATGCCTGCAGTTCCCAGGTGGCCTCTTCATCATAAATTGGGGAACTGAACCAGCACCCATACAGGCCAATGTCCGAGGGAGTGATGTTTTCTAGCCTCAGAGAGACATGCCCCCATGCAATGAAGTCCTTCACAAGCTCAGTTCTCCCTTGATACTGTGGCATCTGCATAGATTCCAGGTCTTTCCCATCTCTGTAGAGGTGGACCACAGCATGGAGCTGATTCTTAAAGAACTGCACTTCCATGGCTTTGGCACTGGTCTCAGGAAAGAGGGAGCAGGAGAATACAGCATCCTTCCCCACCGAGGCCTGGACAAACTTGTCTGGTCCTTTCACCTGCCACTGTCCTATAGGAGGAAACACAACAGATAACAGCAAAATCCACTTGAGTCCTCCTCAGGGCTCTGGTGGGCTGGAGATGTGTGGGGCATGGGGTGTGGGTGTCCATCATGGACTTCTTTCTAAACCTGATGACTTGCATTTGCACATCTTCTTACACTTGCCAGAACTCTTCCATATCAGTTACTTCACTCAGTTCTCACACACATCTCATGTGAGAGGAGGTTAGGTATGTGCTATCAATATTCCCATATTCAACATGAGGAAACTCTTTCTGGGGCTGAGTTATTGAGGGGCCTGAGAGGCACCTTCCAAACACAGACTCCTCCACTAGAGGAGAGTCTCTCCACATGCTCTCCTCTCTGCCTATCTGCTTAATGAACACTCACACAACCCCTTTGCATCTTTGATGCTAAAAAACTTTTTTTATGACCCAGGAGAGGAGTAAGCAGCCATAAAATATCCAATTTGGGGAAATTTATTTCCTTCAAATACATGATTATGTCTTGTAAGTGTTTTATGGATACAAGAGAAGAATATATATTCTCTGCTGAAACACATTTATTTCTGCTTCTTTTTTAAGTATATTTCTGTCATATTCTGAAGGACATGGTATGACACAATGAGGAGATTTTCTAGCTTTTATTTCAGAGATTTGCTCTTTAGTGCACTCATGTTGTGACATATCTTTTTCATGGTACCTACCTTTTATTCCGGGTAAAAATTTTATGTTTTTCCACTTTATTATTTTGGACTTCAATAATACTTCATTCAGCAAAAGCCTGTCCAAGCTACAGCCTGTGGGACATGTGAGGCTCAGGATGGCTTTGGGTAGGGTCCAACAGAAATTTGTAAACTTTCTTAAAACATTATGAGATATTTTTGTGATTTTTTTTCATTCATTAGTTATCATTAGTGTTAGATCTTCTTTTTCCAATATGGTCCAGGGAAGCTAAAAGACTGGACACCCTGTTCTAGTGCTTTATCAACATGGCTTACCTGTTTTTGTTGGGTTTTTTTTTTTTTTTGGTTTTGGATTTTTTTTTTTATTTTCTTGGTATAGCTTTGCGTTGACCTTCATTTGAAACTGTTTTCATCTTGCTGCAGTCGTGATAATTGTTTGTTTTCTGCGAGTCTTCCCTGCACAACTGTCAGCTTCATGAGGACAGAGTGTATGTGTTTTCCTCAGCACAGGATTTCCCATGCCCAGCACAGACAATGGGCTCCACAAACAGGGATTATGCCTATGAGTGGTGAGCGCTACTTTCTTTCTGCATTTGCTTATCTGTTTTGTGATCAACTAAATAACTTTCCTGGTGTAAATCACACTTACCACTCTGTATGATTTGAGTTCTTCTTAGAGAGACCATAAATGATGGAGGCCCACTCCCTTCATTGTGTAAGTACCCACTCCCTTTGATTGGCAATGTCTTTTGATTAACTCACATGTATCCATTTATGGTATATGGATATACCTGTGTGTGGTGTGTGCATGTGCATCAGAGGCAAAGTGGATCACACGTGTGAATTTCCAGATAAGTGGATATTTTTAATTTTAGCACTAATTATTTGTTAGTTTAAGTATACTTTATAAATCTTGCTGAAATGTATTTCACTCATGCATCTTTAAGAGTACTATTAAATAAGCCATAACTGTGCAGCCTGATGTCTGACCAGCTGTTGACCCGGTATAGCAGATGTTGAGTCCCTGCACCTCACTACCCAACCCTGAGTCCCCCTGCAGTGGGATGGGCACTTCCCTGCTTGCTGACAGCTCTGCCCCTGGAGCCTGGCCTCTGCCTCTCTGCTGAGGGCTTCCTGCACCTTTTAGAACCTATGCAGCCCAGGCAAGGGGCAGCCCAGAAGGTTTGCCATTTTAATAGTCCCACGGACACATCTCACCTAGTGGGGAATTGGAAGTAGGGGATGCTGGGAAGATTCTGAGCCATCATCTATGCAGTTCCTCCAAAGGACCCAGTGGGACAGAGTCCTAGTTACCACCATAGCAACCTCCTCATTAGCACCACCTTTATGGCTTTCCTCCCACTGGCTTCACTCTCTGAACCTATGACTGTTTTGCTAAACAAAGCCAAGAAAACAGAAATAAAGACATCAAAATTCATGTGTCTTACTCACAAGAGAGCCCCATTTAAGTACATTCTCACCCATTTTCTGATTAGCTTCTTTGTCTGCTTTCTGTTTCTGCATGAGGCAGCAGGGCATCCTGGAAATGACCTTGGAGGAAGTAAGGCTATATTTAACTTTCCTGTTCTCTGACTATGAGCTTTGTGATGAATAACTTCTATTAGGGTCAGTTTTTGCTTATGATGACATGGAGATAATATCACATCTGTGACATTCCTATGGGCTGAAGGGCTACTGTGTGGATTGCATGAACTTGTGCATGCAGAGCATGCAGCATAGAGCCCCACTGGTGCACGCTATGTTGCAACAAAAGACAGTTTCTTCCCTTGCTTCTCCTCAAGGGAAGGAGTAAAGGGAGATGATGTCAGCAAGACAAATGACAGTAGCAAGGCTGGCTGGAGGAACAGACATATCCTAAAAAATGTTTCCTTGGCTTGAAAGTCCCACACAGCCTTGAAGAGGCAGCACTCACAGCAGCCCAGCTGACAGGCTGGGTCCCAAAAACTGACCTAGAGCAAGGGCCTCTCTGCAGGTGGTTTGTTTAGCAGATCATTCTCAGAAAGAAAGTGACAAGGCTCCCAGTACAGGACAGTGAGGCAGTGAATTTGCCCAGGCACACAAGCAGTGCTCCATGATACTTGTATTTCCTGGCAGAGCATGAGGTAATTCTGCCTTACCCTCCCTTGTCTTGAGTTGAGGGACTCTGATCATGAGGCCAGACAAGGATGAACTTGCCAGAACAACCAGGACTTTGGTCTCCAAGGATCCAAGGTATTGATAAGATGGTGCTTCAGGCCTGGGGGGTAAGGCAAAGATGCATTCATTTGGTCATTCATTAGATGCACTAAGCCAGGACACACAGTTAGAGATTATGCAGTGATTTCAAGTCTGTGGACATGCACATGAATAAGCACTTACTAGATCAGAAAAAAGGTTTCCACAGGTAGCACCACAAAGAGCACATTCTCTAATCATAATACAATGAAGGTCAATAGCAGTTTAAAAATAGGAAACCCTATGAACTTAGAAATTGTTCATAACACAATTTTAAATAACAGATGGGTCTAAAAGAACTCATAATAGAAGTTGAAGGTGGTTAGACTAGAAGACGAATGAAAACACTACATTTAAAACCCTGTATGATGCATGTAAGGCAGTTCCTACAGGAAGGCTGATCCTTAAGTGCTTATATTAGGAAAAAAGAAATCTGAAAATTGGCTGAACAAAGCATCTGAGTTAATCTGAACTAATGCTTGGATCCTGAGAGTCTTTGGCCACTTGCCCTGTCTTTTCTCTCACTTCACTTCCCAAGCAATTTGCATGAGGAGAACAACTAACCTCAAGGGAACTGTGAGGCTCAGGCCACGGCTACTCTCCGTGAGCTGTCAAAACTCTCAGGAGTCCACCTCCAATTGCCTGCACCACAGATATTTGCTCTCTAACCCTTGCTCCCTTTCTCCCTCTTCCACTATTTCTCTCTCTCTCTCTCTCGCTCTCTCTCTCTCTCTCTCTCTCTCTCTCTCTCTCTCCTGCACCAGTCGGGGAGGCCCTTTCCCAATTCCAACTGGAACTCCAACATTCAACACTAATTCAGCCAACTGGTAAACTCTGCCTTCTCCTGGCTTTCTGCCAGTACCAGAGAAAGTTCAACCTCCTGCCCCAGTCCTGGGAGGACCAGTAGAACTAAGCTAGACGAAATCTTGGGGATGCCCAGTTCCTTCTCACCTTAACAGTCCTCTTTCAGAAAGAGGACTCTGGGTCTCTGTCATTTGTCTGGGGACACCTAGAACCATACAGACACCCCTGGTTTCCCCTTACCCATCTACATAGGTGCCAAACATTCCCACATTCCTTTGTCCTCCCCACTGGGCTGTCGTCTTCACAACCTCACTAGACTTGGCTTACCAGGGAGCCTAATGTCAAAGCATTGAGTTTTATATTCCAACACAGCTTGGCCCCAATACAAACTACATAATGACAGCCAATGGCCCAACAATTGTATCTTTAGTTCACATTCTCAGGAACCTTGACGACTTTATCATCAGAAACCTTTTGCAAATGGCAAAAGGTTCCCTATAGTCAGACTTTCTTCTACCTTAAGCCCCACCCCTCCTCCCTCTTCTCCCATTTAAAAACTACTCCAAGAAATCAAACCTCCTCTGCCATTCTCTCTCTCCAGGAAGTGGCTGGGGTTGAAGGCATAGCTCATGTTCATGTCCCCTTCTCCATGTCTGATTTGTTGCAAATCAAACAGCATCTGGGATCTTTCTCTAAAACTCCCTCTCATCATCACAGGGAATTCTTGCACATAACTCAGTCCTTTAATTTAACTTGGCAGAATAGTTATATAATTCTAACCTCCACCCTCACCCCTAGTAAAAAAATGAGTGCTGAGCTTAATTAAAATCGAATATCCAAGCTGTAAGTATATTCAAAAGACCTTTATGTTTTTCTCTTCATAAATCTTGTTTTCCTGGGAAAGGTTTTTCTCAGTAAACTAAATTACTTTTCTCCACTCTGTCTTAACCACTCTTGGTGCATATATAAAAGACCCTAAAATAACTTCTGGTGGCCTGGGACTCCTTGGGAAAACAGAAAAGGCACCATAAATCCCATTTTGGGAAAAATCTCTGTTTTTCTCTTGGAGCCCCTGGAATTAGAGGTGAATAAGTACCTTTTAAAATTTGTCTTTGTCTTCCAGCTATGCTTGTTTATTAGGCCCAAGACTGTATTCCTAGCTGTGTTCAGAAAGGGTCTCACTGGAAGGCCAATAATCCAATTGGGAAATTAGAAAATCAAAAATCTTGTAACTACTGGATCTTCTTCTGGTTGTCTGTGATGCTATACATGTGTTATGTGTGCAATGTCTACTAAAAAGAGCTCTAATTAATTGCCTAAGAAAAATAAGTGCTTAAATCAAATATTTTTAAGAGAAAAGCAAAAGTTGTGAGACCTTTCTTTTCATGTAACTTTAATATTTAAAAATAAAAACATTCTTGGGAGTTTTTGGTAAAATACCAGCGTCCTTAAGGTATAGAAATGCGGTCTACACTAGCATTTAGAGGTTTGCTAAATGTTTTAAGGTTGTAAACTGCTTCTTTTGCCTTTAAAAACTGTCAACCTGCCTGTTTCACAACTGGTAAGGCCAGAAACAGATGAAAGTAACCATCGCCCTAACTATGCTGGGGAAAGTCAAACTTCATCCGCATCTAGCACATAATTTAAAAACATAACAAGTTTTACATTAAAGTTAAAAGTTGCTCAGAGTTACCATTATGATATGTGATTAAAACTATTAAGCATGAATTTGCCTGCAAAGTGTATAAAACCTGTAAAAAATGTTTTTAGTTAAAAACTATAAGAAGGCATAAAAATGTAAATTTTGCTTAAAAATAAAAAAATTATCTTAAATAAAATAAAGTAAATGGTTTAAGCAAATTGTAAAAACATTGTAAAAATTAATCCTGCAAAGAACACTCTGTGTGTAAACATGATAACTAAACTCAAAAGAGCACCACAAGGTTTTCTTAAAATGGTAATCTACTTTTTAGCAAAACTTGTCAAGGGTTATAACAGGTATATAAAAATCTCACTTCATAGTCAAACTGGTTAATATTAAATAGAATTGTCTGTAAGATCTCATTAAAATTAGGGTTAACATTAATAGCAAACTAATGCAAGGGTAAAAATTTTTTTTTTTTTTTTGAGACGGAGTTCCGCTCTTGTTACCCAGGCTGGAGTGCAATGGCGCGATCTCGGCTCACCGCAACCTCCGCCTCCTGGGTTCAGGCAATTCTCCTGACTCAGTCTCCGGGATAGCTGGGATTACAGGCACGTGCCACCGTGCCCAGCTAATTTTTTGTATTTTTAGTAGAGACGGGATTTCACCATGTTAACCAGGATGGTCTCGATCTGTTGACCTCGTGATCCACCCGCCTCGGCCTCCCAAAGTGCTGGGATTACAGGCTTGAGCCAAAATTTAACTTTATCTCTTAAACAGGATTTTCATGTAATAAAAAAGGCTAATAAAAATTTGCTTTTCCAAATTTTTAACTCATCATTTTGGCAAAATAAAACAAACAAAGAAACAAAACCCAACTTATAATGATCTAAAATTCTATTTTATAATATCAAATGTTTTAAATTTTAAACATATTAAACAGGCTTCCCAAAATCAAATTTTAATCTCAGAATTGTCTTTCCTAACTGTAACTTTCAGGTCCTGCAAAGAGCCCCTAAAGCATCTGGAAAAAAGGTAAAGAGGATTATTTAACATGTTTAGGTACATAAAACTGACAAAATAATGTCTAATAAGTTATATTTGCGGGGATAATATAAACATATGTTCCAAAACTGTATGAAATGTCTAAGGTTAGTGTCTGAATATGTGCTATTAATCACAGTGAAGGTTGTTATGTTGGGTTATTGTAAACCACAAAAATGACCACATTTCTTTGTCAATTGTGTTTATAACTGTATCCAAACTGAACATTTTGTCATTTACAGACAATTGTTGTTTTGTTTTAATTCTCTTCAAAAGATGATTAATAATCAAGCTGTGGAACTTAAAGTGCTCTCAAGTGTGGATTTCTCACAACAATAACAAATGCACAAAACTCATGAAAAGCTAAAATGTTTATAAATATCAAGCAAAACAAAAGTTAATAAAATGGACCAAACTAATAGAAAATGAAAACAAGTTTTATCTTTTTTGCTTAAAACATTGCTAATCCTTATTTTATTTTTCAGAGTCAAGAAAACTTGTCTTAAGCTAGCTACAACTTTTCATCACTAAGTAAAGTATACTCCTGTAAATAGGATTTAAAGTATGTTTGTTTCTCTCTGCCTAGTTCCTCCATAATTTAAAACATAGTTATAAGTATTCTGAAATTACAATATAGTTGTTAGCATCAGTGCAATAAGAATCTATTTTCTGGCCAGGCACAGTAGCTCACGTCTATAATCCCAGCACTTTGGGAGGCCGAGGCAGGTGGATCACGAGGTCAAGAGATTGAGACCATCCTGGTCAACATGGTGAAACCTCGACTCTACTAAAAATACAAAAATTAGGTGGGCATGGTAGTGCTCGCCTGTAGTTTCAGCTACTCAGGAGGCTGAGGCAGAAGAATTGCTTGAACCCAGGAGGGTTGAGGTGACCTGAGATCACACCATTGCACTCCAGCCTGGGTAACAAGAGCAAAACTCTGTCTCAAAAAGAAAAAGAATCTGTTTTCTTTTGTAACAGAACACAGTTGGAGGAACTGGTTATTTTGCCAAGGCTTTGACTGGAATGGTGTGCTCTCCTTTAAGGAATCAAACTTGACTTATGGAGCTAATAAAGCCCTTGGAAACTAGCCTTGTATTCTCTGTATGTAGTCCCTGTACAGGGTTTCTGACATTGACATGTGGTAAGGAAAGAATGTCACTTTCTGACAGGCCAGGAACCCTAAGTTACCTTGGACCCTCAAAAGGAAAGGAATTTTGTCCAACTCATAGGTGTTTAATAGTACAAATATATAATTCAAAAATGATAGCACACCTGTTGTTAAATTCTAGTCTTGACTAATGTTTTTCAATTTTTATTATTTGCTACAGTTTAAATAATATTTATTACAGAAATCAACTTCTAAATACATCACACTCAAGTCAAAGCCTAAAAAGGTGAGGAAGCAACCCCTATCAGCCCAGATAAATGTCCTAAGTATCAATGTAAAAAAAAAATCTTAAGCAAAAAAGTCATAAAAAATAAATACGAAAAATTACTCATCTACCCAGTCTCACTCCTATCTCAACAAATAGTTTTTGTCCTTTCTACTTCTCCTTTTAAGCCAAGTATTAAAACCCTTTTAATGGAAATTATTTACTATGCCACCCTTGTGGGATTGCTTTACTCACTTTACTATTTGCAGTGAAACTATATACTGTAGCAACCTCAGGGTAAAATATCCAACAGAGAATCTCAATTACTGTAGCATTTTGCTTAATTATTATCCTCATAGCAGGAACAACAGTTACTAACAATAAAATAACACATAGGCCTTTCCAAACATGCGCCTCTGCCTCTCATTGGAAAAAAACAAAAAAACAAAAAAACGTTGCTTCTAGCTCAACAAATAGGGCCTACTAAAAAATGCTGCTAAAATGTCTAGGACTAATGTTTTCACCCTGCCTACTTAAGCTTTTTCAAAAATGCTTAACCAACAGAATCATGGCTATTTCACAAACAACTACCCAAAACATCTACAAATGGCATTGCTCCTTCAGCCAATCCAAAACCAAAAAACTCTCTGCCCTGCCCTCTAGCTCAGTAGGAAGTAGAAAAAAAAAAAAAAAAAAAAAAAAAAAAAACGTTGCCCCTCGTCCTTTCTAACTTTAGGGTCTGGAATGACAGAGCAGGAGCACTGTCATCTTAGACAAACACCACTACTTTGCTCCCTTTCTGGCTTCACGCATTTCAAGGAAATCACTTCTTTCTAACTACAAGCAGCCTGAAAGAGCAGACAGTAAAACACAGATAAGACAGCTCAGGCACAGAGAGAGGGAGGGAAAGTCTCTTGGGTAATTGCCAAATATCACCCTCATACAATGGGCCCCAGTGAAACAATGGGCTTTAATAAGCACATTCCTTTCCCTTCAGGCGCACTAAGATAAGGAAACTAAAAGTAGACTCAGGGGGTATGCCTGTAGCTGCAGGAAAATGTATGGAAACAAACACAGAAACTCTCCCTCCCAGATAAGCAACACAAAGAAACACAAAAACATTCCAAGCCAGTAATAAGCTGTTCACCTCAAACCCTTTAAAAAAACCTCTCAGTCTATAAGAAAAATGCCTCCACCCAACTTGGCCAGAAGCTCCTCTCAAATTTATTCTCCAAAATAAATCTGTCTTTAATTGTTAAGACACTTTTTGTGTTTCTTTCATCTTTCTTTAATTCTTACACTAGTAAGCTGAGCTTATAGGATAAAAAGCCATAAGTAGGGAATGATTTTTAAAGCTCAGTGTTATTACGGGTAGTAGTCTTAAATGATAGAGAAATAGCATATATTTGGAAAACAGCAAAATGAATTCTCAGCATGCAAAGAAGTTCCATGTAAGAAAGGGTCAGGATGAAATACAAGGAAGGTGGAGGGGCACTCATAAAAGGTCTCAGTGCTGAGTTTTCACATTCAGCCTTATCTTTTTTATTATGTGTATTTAATTGGTCAGTGCCACAAAGAAAAATTAACACGGAGGCAAAGGATCTCTCAGTGAGCAATTTTTACTTCATGGACTACAAGAAGGGTACTCTCGCTAACCATCTTACCACGAGAGTACAACAAACAAAGGAAAAGCAGACATAGTTATCCCTTATAGCCCTCGTGTGGTACTTCAGATCTCTCGATGTATTCATCTATATCACTGAAACTTCGTATCATTTAATCTACATCTCCCCAATTTTTTCAACACGTGTGTTCAGAGATACAGTGTTTCAGGATCAGGTCACAGATTGCCTTTCTATGATGGCTCAGCTTGTGCCTGGATTCAAGGAACCCTTAGAGAGACCTTGGATCCAGGGCCTGGAGTGTACATCAGCTTGCCGTGCTGATAGCTCCAACCTCTGAAGAGTAGGCATCCATGGAGTTGCTAAGGTTTGTGGGTTAAAGCATGCATGAGGTTGAGAGAGGAGGCAGGTGATTGCCCAAAGTGGCTCAACTGCAGCTGCTTCTTGGGTGAGGGAGGGTTGGGAAGTTGTGCCTTCTATATAGTTCCCCCAACAGAAATGTCTGTTTCTCAACTCAGTGACAAAACATGCCAGTGTCTTGTGTGGAGAAG
Organism: Leontopithecus rosalia; assembly: GCA_028533165.1. Classification (NCBI taxonomy): domain Eukaryota; kingdom Metazoa; phylum Chordata; class Mammalia; order Primates; family Cebidae; genus Leontopithecus; species Leontopithecus rosalia. The sequence continues at coordinate 121,828,343 of CM052649.1, forward strand.
GCCCATGGAGACCATAGTAGCCCCTGCTGTGTGGCTGATATCAATAGCTTTCCCTTTTCTTCTTTGTTCCTAGTCATCTCCTGGAATCTCAGATATGTCAGTCTCAACAGTATTCATTTCTGTGGATAGTCTCCTTTTTTGTTGTATTTTGTTGTTGTCATTGTTTTTGCCCCACTGTGTTGCCTCACTTATTTAATGTGACCTTGAGCCCTCTTAGAGATATTTTGGTTTGTGGATAGCTATTTATCTCTTTGCGGGGGGGTGGGTGGTGGTGGTGGTGGAATAATGGCTAGTATCTCCCATCTTGATGACACATCCACCACAATTTCTGTATGTATTCAAGTACCAGCAGACATTTAGTTTGTTTCCATATCTTGGCTATTGTAAGCAATGCTTCAATGAACATGGAAGCACATATATGTTTACAAGGTGGCAACTTCATATCCTTTGAGTATATACCCAGAAGAGGGATTGTTGGGTCATATAGTAGTTCTATTTTTTAAAATTTATAGACGAAACTCCACACTGTTTTCAAATATGGCTGCACCAATCTACATTTCCACCAACAATAAATGGGTTTTCTTTACTAAACACCCTCACCAACACCTGCTATATCTTGTCTCTTTGATAATGGCTATCCTAAAGATTGTGAGATGGTATGTCATAGTTTGGATGGGAATTTTCCTGATGATTGATGATGTTGGACATTTTTATGTGCCTGTTGGCCATTTGCACGTCTTCATTTTAGATGTGTCTATTCAGGTTCTTTGCACATATTATAAATTGGATTATTTGTTTTATTGCTATTGAGTTGTTAGTTCCTTATGTGTCTTGAATCCTAAAGTCTTATAAGATATATGACTTGCAAATATTTTCTCCCAGTTGTTTGGCTGCCTATTCATTTTTTTATTATTTTCTTTGGCATGAAGAAGCTTTTAAGTTTGATATGGTGTACTTGTTTATTTTTGTTTTTGTTGCTTGTGCTTTTGGTGAGTTACTTTTAAAAAGGTCCTTCTCAGACTAATGTCAAGAAGTTTCCCTGTATTTTTATTATTTTTTTTTTAGGAATCGAATGTTTAGAGGTATTAAGTCTTTAGTCCATGTTGAGTTTACTTTTGTGTATGGTGTAAGACAGGGGGCAAATTTCTTTCTTTTGTGAGTGGATATCCAGTTTTACCCATATCAGTTATTGAAGAGACTATCAATTTCCCATTTTGTCTTTGTGGTGCACTTGTTGGCAATTAATTGGCAATATATGCTTCAGTTTATTTATTAGCTCCTTATTCTGTTTCACTGGTCTATGTGTTGGGTTTTATGCCAGGACCATTCTTTTTGATTTCTATAGCTTTGCAATACATTTTGAAGTCAGGAAGTATGATGTCTCCAACCTTATTTTTATTCCTCAATATTATTATTTCTTTTTTTCCACTTTTTATTTATTTATTTTTTATTGCATTTTAAGTTTCAGGGTACATGTGCAGGACATGCAAGATAGTTGCATAGGTACACACATGCTAGTGTGATTTGCTGTCTTCCTCCCCTTCACCCACATCTGGCATTTCTCCCTCTGCTATCCCTCTGCAGCTCCCCCCACCTGCTGTCCCTCCCTGATTCCCCCCAATAGACCCCAGTCTGTAGTGCTCCCCTCCCTGTGACCATGTGTTTTCACTGTTCATCAGCTGCCTATGAGTGAGAATATGCGGTATTTCATTTTCTGTTCTTGCGTCAGTTTGCTGAGAATGATGTTCTCCAGATTCATTCATGTCCCTACAAAGGACATGAACTCATTGTTTTTGATTGCTGCATAGTATTCCATGGTGTATATGTGCCACATTTTTCCAGTCCAGTTTATCACCGATGGGTATTTGGGTTGGTTCCAGGTCTTTGCTATTGTAAACAGTGCTGCAATGACACTCATGTGCATGTGTCCTTGTATTAGAACGATTTATAGACCTTTGGATATATACCCAGTAATGGAATTGCTGGGTCAAATGGAATTTCTATTTCTAGGTCCTTGAGGAATCGCCACACTGTGGTCCACAATGGTTGGACTAATTTATACTCCAACCAGCAGTATAAAAGTGTTCCGATTTCTCCACATCCTCTCCAGCAACTGTTGTCTCCAGGTTTTTTAATGATTGCCATTCGATCTGGTGTGAGATGGTATCTCAATGTAGTTTTGATTTGCATCTCTCTAATGACCAGTGATGATGAGCATTTTTTCATATGTTTGTTGGCCTCATGTATGTCTTATTTTGTAAAGTGTCTGCTCATGTCCTTTGCCCATTTTTGAATGGGCTTATTTATTTTTTTCCTGTAACTCTGCTTTAGTTCTTTGTAAATTCTGGATATCAGCCCTTTGTCAGATGGGTAAACTGCAAATGTTTTTTCCCATTCTGTTGGCTGCCGATTCACTCTAGTGACTGTTTCTTTTGCCGTGAAGAAGCTGTGGAGTTTGATTAGGTCTCATTTGTCTAGTTTGGCTTTTGTTGCCAATGCTTTTGGTGTTTTGGTCATGAAGTCCTTGCCTACTCCTATGTCCTGAATGGTTTTGCCTAGATTTTCTTCTAGGGTTTTTATGGTGCCAGGTCTTATGTTTAAGTCTTTAATCCATCTGGAGTTAATTTTAGTATAAGGTGTCAGGAAGGGTTCCAGTTTCTGCTTTCTGCACATGGCTAGCCAGTTTTCCCAACACCATTTATTAAACAGGGAATCCTTTCCCCATTGCTTGTTTTTGTCAGGTTTATCAAAGATTGTATGG
>CM052649.1:121841515-121875228 GCA_028533165.1 Leontopithecus rosalia
AGGACCTAGAAATAGAAATTCCATTTGACCCAGCAATCCCATTACTGGGTATATATCCAAAGGACTATAAATCGTTCTACTATAAGGACACATGCACATGAATGTTCACTGCAGCACTGTTTACAATAGCAAAGACCTGGAACCAACCCAAATGCCCATCGATGATAGACTGGACAGGGAAAATGTGGCACATATACACTATGGAATATTATGCAGCAATCAAAAACGATGAATTCGTGTCCTTTGTAGGGACATGGATGAATCTGGAGAACATCATTCTCAGCAAACTGACACAAGAACAGAAAATGAAACACCGTATATACTCACTCATAGTCGGGTGGTGAACAATGAGAACACATGGACACAGGGAAGGGAGTACTACACACTGAAGTCTATTGGGGGAAATAGGGGAGGGACAGCGGGGGGGAGCAGGGTAGGGATGGCATGGGGAGAAATGCCAAATGTGGGTGAAAGGGCAGAAGGCAGCAAAACACACTGCCATGTGTGTACCTATGCAACTATCTTGCATGTTCTGCACATGTACCCCAAAACCTAAAATGCAATAAAAATAAAAAAATAAAATAAAATAAAATAAATAAAAGACCTGAAATCCATAGAAAAGAGTGTCTGGGTTAGGATAGGGGTTGTGGAGACTGAGGTTCTTATATGTAGATGAAGTCTGAAAGGTGGCCACTCTTAGAAGCAAATGGATGGCAAATATTTCATATTGAGATCTTTTAAAATTGTTAGACTCACAGCTAGTCTTTTCAGAATCAAAAAAAGACCTGGAAAGGGACAGGGATACAGAACGCAAAATTCCGCCACAAGAGGCAGCTTTACCAGGTTGTTTCAAAATATGTCAAAGAAATATGTTTTGGGGTAAAATATTTTAATTCCTTTCAGGTCCTGCTATCTATCATGTGATGCTATACCATAGTCAGGTTCGGATTTGGTATCTTATTTGCTACAAAGTCTGTTTTTTCAGTCTTAAGATCTCTGTTGTAATGTCAATGCTACTCAGTTGTGCTTGAACTTCAAAGGGAAGAGGATATTACGAGGCATGTCCAACCTCACCTTTCCATCATGGCCTGGACTAATCTTTCAAGTTTATTTGTGAATCCCCTTCCTTGAGAAGGGGAGGTTCCCTTCCGTTGACTGGGAAGCTTGGAGTTTTATTTTTGGTAAGCTCACAGCTAATATTATACTCAACAGTGAAACAGTGAAACCTTTCCTTTGAGATTAGGAACAAGTTAAAAGTGTCCACACTTGCCACGTAGTATTGGATGTTGTAGCCAAAGCAATTTGGCAAAATAAATTTAAAAAAATAATTAATAAAAGGAAATTAAATCAGAAAGGAAGAAACATAATTGTCTCTGTTTGCAGATGAAATGACATGTAGTGAGCCCTAGAAAATCCGCAAAAAAATTCTGTTAGAACGAATAAATGAATTTAGCAAAGTTGTAGGATACAAAATTAACGTACTAAAATTATAGTGTTTCTACCCACTAAAAATAAATTGTTTGGAAAGAAATCAAGGAAACAATTTCATTTGCAGCAGCATCAAAAAAATAGAAATAAATTTAACCAATGAGATGAAAGATCTGTACACTGAAAACTATAAGACACTGATAAAAGAGATGGAATAAGACACAAATAAATAGAAATCTGTCATGTGTCATGGATTAGAAGAATTAATATTGCTTAAATGTTCATAATACCCAAATCAATTTATAGATTTAATGAAATCACTATTAAAATACAAAGGCATTTTTCACAGAATTAGAAAAAAAATTAAATTCACATGGAATCTGAAAAGACCCTGATTAACCAAATAAGTCTTGAGCAGAAAGAACGAAGTACAAGCCTCATACTATCTGATTTCAAATTATATTTTGTTATATTAGGTTGGTGCAAAAGTGATTGCGGTTTTTGCCATTGAAAGTGATAGCAAAGACTGCTATTACTTTTGCACCAACCTAATAGTAATCAAAACCATATGGTACTGGCATAAAAACAGAGACCTAGATCAATGGAACAGAATTAAGAGCCCAGAAATAAACCCATGCTATATGGGCAACTAATCTTTAGTAAGATTACCAAGAATACAAAATGGTTAAATGATAGTTTCCTTAATAAATGGTGTTTGGAAAACTGGATATTTACATGCAATAGAATGATATTGGACCCATAACTTTCATCACACACAAATCAATTCAAAATGAATTAAAGGCATAAACAAAAGGACTTAAACTATAAACTCTTAGAAGAAAAGCATACAGAAAAAAGAGAAAGAAAAAAAAGAAAGCATACAGAAAAATCTCCTTGACATTGATCTTGGCAATGATTTTTCATCCTGACACCAAAAGCATAGGGAGTAAGAACAAAAATGAACAAGTAAGATTACATCAAACTCAAAAGCTTTTGCACAGCAAATAATCAACAAAATAAAAAGCAACATATGGAATGGGAGAATATTTTCCAATTATATAGCTAATAAAGAGTTAATGTCTAAAATATGTAAGAAACTCATACAACTCAATAACCAAAAATACTCCAATTTTAGAATGGAGTATTTCCCCTAAACATGAATAAACATTTCCCCCAAAGGACATATAAATATCAATAGCCAAGAGGTTTATGAAAAGTGACTCACTATAACTAATCATCAGGGATATTCAATCAAAAGTATAAGGAGATATCACCTCATACTTGTTAGAATAGATATTGATAAAAAAAATTACAGGTGTTGCTACACTGTTGCTGGGAATATAAATTGTTATAGACATTATGGAAAACAGTATGCAGATTCCTCAAAAAAAACCCCAAACAAATACAACTATGCTTCATGGTCTTAAATGTAGCTAAACCCTAAAGATTCCACAAAAAACAACAGTTAGAACTAATACATTTAGAAAAATTGCAGGATACAAAATTAACATATAAAATTAGTAACCTCATTGATAATTTATAATTCAGCAATCCTACTTCTGTGCATTAATCCAAAAAAATTAAAGTTGAGATACTTGCACTTCCATGTTTATTGTGGCATAATTCACAGTAGCCAAGATATGAAAACAACCTATTTGCTGACAGACGGATGGATTTAAAAAGTGACATATATATAAAGTGAAATTTATTCAACAATAAAAAGAAGGTAATCCTGATACATGGATGAACATGGAGGACATTATGTTAAGTAAAATAAGCTAGACATAAAAATATAACTACTAAACGATCTCACTTATACATGTAATCTAAAATAGTCAATCATAGAAGCAGAGTATAACTGTAATTGCCAGAGAATGAGGAAAAGGAGAAATGGGAAGGTGATATTCAAAGGGTATAAAGTTTTATTTGTGGAAGATGAAGAGGTTCTGGAAATCTACTATACAGCACAGTGCCTGTAGCTAACAATAAACTATTTTATCCTTAAATTTTGTGAAAAGGGTAGATCTTATATTCTGTTCTTACTATACACACACACACACACACACATGCACACACACACACGCACACACACACATTGTAATAATAATAATAATAATAATAATAATAATAATAATAATAAAAGGAGTAGGAGGAAACTTAGGGAGAAGATGGATATGTCTATAGCCTTAATGACGGTGATGATTTGGTGTATACCTGTCACCAAACTCTTTGAGTTGTATAAATTAAATATGTACAGCTTTTTACATGTAAATCATACCTATCATACCTTGATAAAGGGATTTTATAAAACAAAACAGAGAAATAAACATCTTTAAGTGAATGTATCCATTTCTTCTAGAATTTCTAGTTTGTGTGCATAGAGGTGTTCATAACAGTCTCTGATGGTTATTTGTATTTCTTTGGCTCAGTGTAATATCCCCTTTGTCATTTCTGATAGTGTTTATTTGATTTTTTCTCTCTTTTCTTATTTATTAGTCTAGCTAGTGGTCTATATATTTTATTAACTTTTTTCAAAAAACCAACGCCAGATTCATTGATGTTTTGAATGGTTTTTCATGTCTCAATCTTCTTCAGTTCAGCTCTGGTTTTGTTATGTCTTGTCTTCTGCTAACTTTGGGACTGCTCTTCTCTTGGTTCTCTAGTTCTTTTAGTTGTGATAATAGATTCTCAAATTGAGGTATTTCTAACTTTTTGTTGTGGGTGTTCAGTGTTATAAAGTTCCCTGTTAATATTGCCTTAGCTGTGTCTCAGAGATACTGGTATATTGTGTCTTTTTTCTCATGAATTTCAAAGAACTTCTTGATTTCTGTCTTAATTTCATTATTTACCCAGAAGTCATTCAGGAGGTTATTCAATTTCCATGTAATTGTAGAGTTTTGAGTGATTTTCTTAGTCTTAATCTGTAATTGTATTGAGTTGTGGTCTGAGAGAGTGGTGGTTATGATTTCAGTTCTTTTGCATTTCCTGAGAAGTGTTTTGCAGTCGGTTTTAAAGTATGTACTATGTAGTGATGAGAAGAATGTATATTCTGTTATTTCTGGGTGGAGAGTTATGTAGATGTCTATCAGATCCATTTGATCCAGTGTGAGTTCAGGTCCTGAATATCTTGTTAATTTTCTGCCTCAATAATCCATCTAATACAGTCACTGGGGTGTTGACATCTTCTGCTATTATTGTGTGAATGTCTAAATCTCTTTGAAGGATCTCTAAGAACTTGCTTTATGAATCTGGGTGCTTCTATTTTGGGTACATATGTATTTAGGACAGTTATGTCTTCTTGTTGAACTGAACCCTTTACCATCATATATTGCTTTTCGTTGTCTTTTTTGATTATTGTTTGTTTAAAATATGTTTTGTCTCAAATTAGAATTGCAACCCCTGCTTTTTTTCTGTTTTCCATTTGCTTGGTAGGTTTTTCTACAAACCTTTATTTTGAGCCTATGGATGTCATTGCATGTATGATGAGTCTCTTCAAAACACCATACCATTTGGTCTTGCTTCTTTATCCAGCTTGCCATACCTTGCCTTTTAATTGGGGGGTTTAGCCAATACGGGCAGTTTAAAAAATATTAATAATAAATTTTTGGAAACATAAATGCAAAATTCTAATTAGAAATTTTATAAGCTCCATAAATTTTTTTTAAAAAAAACCTAATACATTATGATGGAATTGAGCTTACCCAGTGATAAAAGGTTAGGTCAACATTGGAATATGTATGTTTATGTAAGTATTACCTGAATAAGTTAAAGGAGAAAATCTATAAAATTCTCTATAGATGTAAATAAAACACAGATAAATTTCAACATTCAATCGTAATTTAAAACACTTGTGGATCCAGAAATAAAAGAAAACCTTTTACGAATTAGCAGCAGATGAGTTAGAAAGCTATTTTATCTGATAGAAAGCTATTTTAAAATACCCATAGCTAACATCATACATCATGCTAGGAGATTTAAACTCAGGAACTTAATAAAGATAATAGCATTAAACATTGCATTCAACACTATGCTGGAATACTACTCATTGCAAAAAAAAGAAAGAGAGCGAAAAAAGAACTATAATTTCCAGGAAGGAAAAAAATAGAATGCCTATTTCCAACAGGTTATATAATACACATTGGAAATCTGGATTAATCTAATATACAAACTATTTCAATTCACATTTTGTTATGTTCATAAAAATAAGATTAATATTTCACCAAATCTTTATTCAAGGTTCTTAGTTTCTTTGCATTGACTTAGAACATGTTCTTTTAGCTCACGGAAGTTTCTCATTACCCACCTTCTAAAGTCTGATTCCGTCATTTCATCAGGATACGAACAGACACTTTACAAAATAAGACATACATGAGGCCAACAAACATAGGAAAAAATGCTCATCATCACTGGTCATTAGAGAAATGCAAATCAAAACTGCATTGAGATACCATCTCATGCCAGTTAGAATGGAGATTCTTAAAAAATCTGGAGACAGCAAATGCTGGAGAGGATGTGGAGAAATAGAAACACTTTTACACTGCTGGTGAGAGGGTAAATTAGTTCAACCATTGTGGAAGACAGTGTGGCAATTCCTCAAGGACCTAGAAATAGAAATTCCATTTGACCCAGCAATCCCATTACTGGGTATATATCCAAAGGACTATAAATAGTTCTACTATAAGGACACATGCACACGAATGTTCATTGCAGCACTGTTTACAATAGCAAAGACCTGGAACCAACTCAAATGCCCATCGATGATAGACTGGACTTGGAAAATGTGGCACATATACACCATGGAATATTATACAGCAATCAAAAACGATGAGTTCATGTCCTTTGTAGGGACATGAATGAGTCTGGAGAACATCATTCTCAGCAAACTGACACAAGAACAGAAAATGAAATACCGCATTTTCTCACTCATAGGTGGGTGATGAACAATGAGAACACATGGACACAGGGAGGGGAACACTACACACTGGGGTCTGTTGTGGGGAATAGGGCAGGGACAGTAGGGAGGGGAGTTGGGGAGGGATAGCATGGGGAGAAATGCCAGATGTGGGTGAAGGGGAGGAAGGCAGCAAATCACACTGCCACATGTGTACCTATGCAACTATCTTGCATGTTCTGCACATGTACCCCTAAGCATAAAATGCAATAAAAAATAAGATTAATAAGCAGAATAAATTGTATTTTATATGCCAGCAAAGACAGAAAAACAAATGTGCCATGTATAATAACATAAGATGTTACATAGAAATGTTCAATAAAATATTTGTATACTCCTATTGAGAATTAGATAACTTTATTAAAGAACTAAAATAAGAGAAGAGACATATCTGGCTCCACTGAGCCCCACTGGTCAAGTGGCAACACAATTCCTGGTGTTGTCTTTAAACCTTACTTAAGCTGGGAGGCAAGTGCACATTGGCTGTTGCGCATACAGAAAGCATCTGTCCCCTGGCCAACCTCAACAGCTGAGCAGAAACCCAGCCAGCCCTGGGTTTTTTTTGAATATTCCCTAAATTGGAATACAACAGCAGATCTGTGATTATCCACAGAGGGAGCGTCTGATCTTGCCCAGCCCCAGTAGCTGGCAGCAACTCAATCAACCATTGGTGTTCTGCTTAAGGCTACTCTAGACTAGGAGGCAAGCCCAAGTCCACACATATCTGTGAAGCATAGCCTCTGGCCCTGCCCACCCTGAGTGATCAAGCAGCAGCCCTAGAAATTTCACCCAGCCTCAGAGCTCAGCACATGTTCCTGTCCAACTACAGATTCCAAACAACAGTACCATCTAGCAAGAAAGACAACCTCTAACCCTGGCCATCAGAAGCAATTGCAGAGCCCAGTCAGCAGCTCCACCTGTCCAAGGAGCACAGCCAGCAGTTCGATTTAATGTCAGAGCACAGACAGTGGCCCAGTCCAACTAGAGAACCGAACACCAACATCTGCCTGTCTGAGGTTGCTACCAGTTGGTCTATTCAGAATTGCAGGCTAGATTAAATAGTGAAGGCCTCTTACTGACAAAAAACACCTGCAAAGGCCATAAAAGATGGCCATTTCTTCAAATGTGCATGCACTAACACAAAGACACAAGGATTATTTTAAAAATCAAGAAAATATGACACCAAAAGAAACTAATAAAGCTCCAGTAATAGACCCTGAAATGTGCAAATCTATGAAATCACTAAGAATTTAAGATAATCCCCTTAAAGAAGTTCAGGAAACTACAAGAAAATGAAGATAGAAAATAAATAACATTTGAAAAATGATTAATGCCACAAAAATGGCTTTTGAAAAAGAAAAGGAAAATGATTAATGAACAATAAGAAAAGTCTGACAAGTAAAAAAATAAAATAGTTAAAATCCTAGAAATGAAGAATATAATAACTGAACTGAAATATTCAATAGAAAGCTTCAACAGCAGACTTGATTAAGGAGAAGATTCACTGAGCATGAACACTGGATATTTCAAATTATCTAGTCAGAGAATGAAAAAGAATACAAAATGAAAAAGATCTGTAGGAATTATGGAACACCATCAAAAATACTAACTTTTACATAATAGGAGTTTCAGAAGGAGATGAGAGAGAGCAAAGCTCAGAAAGCATTTTAAAGAAAATAATGGCTGAGAATTTCCCAAATGTGGTAAAAGACAAAAGTTTCCAGGCTCAGGAAGCTCAGATGTCATCAATCAAATTAAACCCAAAGAAGATTTTATCAACATACATCATATTCCAATTATCAAGAAAATCAGAGACAAAGAAAACTGAAAGCAGCAAGAGAATAAACCATACCACATTCAGGGGAGCCCCAATATAGCTTTCAGCATTTATCTTAGCAGGAATCCTGCATGCCAAAAAAGAATGGGATTATATGTCCAAAGAGTTGAAGGAAAAGACTGCCAATCAAGTATACATTACCTAGCAAATCTGTCCTTCATAAATGAGGGAGAAATAAAATCTTTCCCAGACAAACCAGAGCTATGGTAATTAATAACTATTAGGTCTATTTTATAAATATTACTAAAGGGAGCCCTTTCACTAAAGCAAAAGAATAATAATAACAAAAACATATGAAAATAAAGAATATATTCAGAATTATCTAATACAGTAAGGGTGGTATTTAAAGCTAATTTATCCCTACTGTCACAGTTAAAAGACAAAATTATTGAATGCACCTATAGCTAAAATAAATTGTAAAGAAATACAAATTACAAAACATGTATGTTGTGTCATCAGAATCATAAAATGTGGAAAGGAGTGAAAGTGTAGATTTTTTGTATTTATTTAAAGTTATCAGAATAAAATAGCCTGTTATAAACATAAGATATTTTATGTATGCCTCATGGTAACCACAACACAAAAAGCCACAGCAGGTGGTGGCTGGCAAGATGGCCAAATAGGAACAGCTCTGGTCTGCAGCTACCACTGAGATCAATGCAGAAGGTGGGTGATTTTTGCATTTCCAACTGAGGTATGTGACTAATCTCACTGGGGCTGGTTAGACAGTGGTGCAGCCCACAGACAGTGAGCTGAAGCAGAGTGGGGTGTCAACTCACTTGGGAAACACAAGAAGTCAGGGAACTCCCTCCCCTAGCCCAGGGAAGCCACATGGAACTGTGCTGTGAGGACTAGTGTACTCTGGCCCAGATACCTTTTTCCCATAGTCTTCATAACCCACAGACCATAAGATTCTCTTGGATGCCTATACCACCAGGACCCTAGGTTTCAAGCACAAAACCGGGCAGCCATTTGGCAGACACCAAATTAGCTACAGAAGATTTCATACCTCAATGGCACCTTGAATGCCAGCCACCAGAGCCCATTCACTTTCCAGGAAGGGGGCTAAAGCCAGGAAACCAAGTGGTCTACCCCAGTGCATCCCACCCCTACAGAGCCCAGCAAACTAAGATACACAGAATTGAAATTCTTGCTGCCAGCACAGCAGTCTGAAGTCGACCTGGGATGCTTGAGGTTGTTGTGGGGAGGGGTGCCCACCATTACTAATGCTTGAGTAGGTGGTTTTCCCCTCACGAAGTAAACAGACTGCCTCTCTAGATTCCTCCTCTCTGGGCAGGGAAGCAATGAAAGAAAAGCAACAGTCTCAGTCAGGGGCTTATATATCAAACTCCTTTCTTTTTGGAACAGTGCACCTGGGCGAACGGACAGCTGTGGGTACAACTTCAGCAGTCTTAAATGTTTCTGCCTGCTGGCTCTGAAGAGAGCATTGCCTCTCCCAGCACAGTGCTCGAGCTCTGCTAAGGGGCAGACTGCCTCCATAAGGGGATCCCTGAACCCTGTGACTCCTGATTAACAGCGAACAGCTCCCAGCAGGGGTTGATAGACACCTCATACAGGAGAGTTCCAGCTGGCACCTGGCAGGTGCTCCTCTGGGACAAAGATTCTAGAGAAAGGATCTTTGCTGTTCTGCAGCCTCCACTGGTGGTACCAAGGTAAACAGGGCCTGGAGTAGGCTTCCAGCAAACTCCAGCCTACCTGCAGCAGAGGGGCCACACTATTAGAAGGCAAACTAACAAACAGAAAGGAATAGCATCACCATCAACAAACAGGATGTCCACACAGAAACCCCAACCAAAGGTCACCAACATCAAAGACCAAAGATAGATAAATCTATGAAGATGAGGAAAAACTAGGACAAAAAGGCTGAAATTCCAAAAACCAGAATGCCTCTTCTCCTCCAAAGGATCACAACTCCTAACAAGTAAGGGAACAGAACCAGACAGAATATGATTTTGATGAAATGACAGAAGTAGGCTTCAGAAGGTGGGTAATAACAAACTCCTCTGAGCTAAAGGAGCATGTTTTAACCCAATGTAAGGAAGCTAAGAACCTTGAAAAAAGGTTAGAGGAACTGCTAACTAGAACAAACAGTTTAGAGAAGAACATAAATGACCTGATGGAACCAAAAAACACAACACGAGAACTTTGTGATGTGTGCACAAGTAACAATAGCTGAATTGATCAAGTGGAAGAAAGGATATCAGAGACTGAAGATCAACTTAATGAAATAAAGTATGAAGACAAAATTAAAGTAAAAAGAATGAAAAAGGAATGAACAAAGCCTCCAAGAAATATGGGACTATGTGAATAGACCAAACCTACATTTGATTGATGTACCTGAAAGTGACAGGGAGAAAGGAATCAAGTTGGAAAACACTCTTCAGGATATTATCCAGGAGAACTTCCACAACCTAGCAAGACAGGACAATGTTCAAATTCAGGAAATACAGAGAACACCACAAAGATACTCCTCGAGAAGAGCAACCCCAAGACACATAATCATCAGGTTCACCAAGGTTAAAATGAAGGAAAAAATGTTAAGCGCAGCCAGAGAGAAAGGTTGGGTTATCCACAAAGGGAAGCCCATCAAACTAACAATGGATCTCACTGCAGAAAACCTACAAGCCAGAAGAGAGTGGGGGCAAATATTCAACATTGATGTATATATATTATTGCACTTTAGGTTCTGGGGTACATGTGCAGAACATGCAGAATTGTTGCACAGGTACAAACATGGCAATGTGGTTTACTGCCTCCACCCCCCCGTCACCTATATTTGGCATTTCTCCCCATGTTATCCCTCCCCAACCTCCCTACTCCCTGCTCTCCCTTCCCTATTCCTCTCCCCCGTATTCAACATTCTTAAAGAAAAGAATCTTCAACCCAGAATTTCATGCCCAGCCAAACTAAGCTTTATAAGTGAAGGAGAAATAAAATCCTTTACAGAGAAGCAAATGCTGAGAGATTTTGTCCTCACCAGACCTGCCTTACATGAGCTCCTGAAGGAAGCACTAACTATGGAAAGGAAAAAACTGTACCAGCAAAAACATGCCAATAAAGATCATCAACAATATGAAGAAACTGTATCAACTCATAGGCAAAATAATCAGCTAGCATCATAATGACAAGATCAAATTCACACATAACAACGTTAACCTTAAATGTAAGTGGGCTAAACACCCCAATTAAAAGACACAGACTGGCAAACTGGATCAAGACCCATCAGTGTGCTGTATTCAGGAGACCCTTCTCACATGCAAAGACACATATAGGCTCAAAATAAAGGGATGGAGGAAAATTTACCAAGCAAATGGAAAGAAAAAAAGCAGGAGTTGCAATCCTAGTCTCTGATAAAACAGACTTTAAAAGAACAAAGATCAAAAGAGACAAAGATGGGCATTACATAATGGTAAAGGGATCAATGCAACAAGAAGAGCTAACTCTCCTAAATATATAGGCACCCAATACAGGAGCACCCAGATTCATAAAGCAAGCTCTTAGAAACCTACAAAGAGACTTAGACTCCTGCACAATAATAGTGGGAGACTTTAACACTCCACTGTCAACCTTAGACAGATCAATGAGACAGAAAATCAACAAGGATATCCAGGACTTGAACTCAGCTCTGGACCAAGTGGACCTAACAGATATCTGCCGAGCTCCCCACCTCAAATCAACAGAATATACATTCTTTTCAGCACCACATCGGACTCATCCTAAAATTGACCACATAATTGGAAATAAAACACTCCTCAGCAAATGCAAAAGTATGGAAATAATAACAGTCTCTCAGACCACAGTGCAATCAAATTAGAACTCAGGATTAAGAAACTCACTGAAAACTGCACAACTACATGGAAACTGAACAACCTGCTGCTGAATGACTACTGGGTAAATAACAAAATTAAGACAGAAAAAAGTTATTTGAAACCAATGAGAACAAAAACACATTGTACCAGATCTCTGGGAAAGAGCTAAAGCTGTGTTTAGAGGAAAAATTATAGCACTAAATGCCCACATCAGAAAGTGGGAAAGATGTAAAATTGACACCCCAGCATCACAATTAAAAGAACTAGAGAAGAAAGAGAAAACAAATTCAAAAGCTAGCAGAAGACAAGAAATAACCAAGATCAGAGGAGAACTGAAAAAGATAGAGACACAAAAATCCCTTCAAAGAAATCAGTGAATACAGGAGCTGTTCTTTTCAAAAGATTAACAAAATAGGTAGATTGCTAGCCAGACTAACAAAGAAGAAAAGAGAAAAGAATCAAATAGACACAATAAAAAATGATAAATGGGATATCACCACTAATTCCGCAGAAATACAAACTACCATCAGAGAGTACTATAAACATCTCTGCAATAAACTAGAAAATTTAGAAGAAATGAGTAAATTACTGGACACATACACCCTCCCAAGACTAAGCAAAGAAGAAGTCAAATCCCTGAATAGACCAATAACAAGTTCTGAAACTGAGGCAGTAATTAATACCCTACCAACCAAAAAAAGCCAAGGACCAGATAAACTCACAGCCAAATTCTACCAGAGGTACAAAGAGGAGCTGGTACCCCTCCTTCTGAAACTATTCCAAACAATAGAAAAAGAGGGAATCGTACCTAACTCATTTTATTAGGCCAGCATCATCCTGATACCAAAACCTGGCAGAGACACAACAAAAAAAGAAATTTTTTGTTATAAACATACCTGCTTTTCCAAAGAGAAAATGCAGATTTAATCTTCAATGTAGCACAAACTTGCCTGAACAAATTTTAATCAAGATAGGGGTGTAAAGATATGAGAATGTTCAATTCTGTAAGAACATTCAATGTTAGTAAGTAGATTCTCTAAAATATATTTTTTTGGCCCGGTGTAGTGGCTCAAGCCTGTAATCCCAGCACTTTGGGAGGCCGAGGCAGGTGAATCACAAGGTCAAGAGATCGAGACCATCCTGGTCAGCATGGTGAAACCCCGTTTCTACTAAAAATAGAAAAAATTAGCTGGGCATGGTGGCACGTGCCTGTAATCCCAGCTACTCAGGAGGCTGAGGCAGGAGAATTGCCTGAACCCAGGAGGCGGAGGTTGTGGTGAGCCGAGATCGTGCCATTGCACTCCAGTCTGGGTAACAAGAGCAAAACTCCATCTCAAAAAAAAAAAAATTTTTTTTTCCAGATTTTTCAGACACAAGATGTTTGGCAAAATTTATAAAAGCTGATATTCAAATTCTATAGAACTGAGTTTTATTGTTATTTATTTGAAAGCAATATTATTCAAATTAAGACTATTATACATTTCCTATTCTAATTTATTTATAGATTTCAATGAGTAGGCCTTTGTTCTGCCAAAATTAATCTCAGAGTAATATGAGAAAAATGAACATGTTCTTATATCAGCCCAAGAATAATAAGGGTATTTTAAGCAACCTGGAAGGTTATTTGGGACAGATGAAATATGAGCTCCATTTCCTGGGTATTTTGTCAAAGGAATTAGGCTGAATATGGCAATAACCAGTTTCTCTTATCTTTGCTTAAAATTAATACAAAATAACCTTTTGGTGAAGGATAGCAGCAAAGCAAGCTTTTAGTTTTTCAAAATTTCTTTTATCTGCTTAGAAAAAATACTCTAATAATTTTAGCTTAAGTTCCTATGGGCAATTAAATGTGTTAAAAATGTTAAAAATATTTATAAAATTTACCACAGATTAAGTCAGTAATTAATTAAATATAAGTATTAAAATGCATTTGCAAAGGTGTTATTAATTTTAGATATAATTTAGTATATTCCAGAAGTACGTGTTACTGTTGATGATTTGTTAATTTCAGACCCATCTATATGGTGCTAGCAATTCTGGTTCTAGCAATTCCACCATTACCTGATGTACAGTAGCATCACTTATTCTTTTATTCATCTTAGAACTCAAAGCAAATTTCCTAGCCATAGTTATATTGAAAAAAAAAATTTCAGGCCAATATCCCTGATGAACATCAATATGAAAATCCTCAATAAAATACTGGGAAATTGAATCCAGCAGCACATCAAAAAGCTTATCCCCCATGATCAAGTTGGCTTCATCCCTGGGATGCAAGGCTGGTTCAACATATGTGAAACAATAAACATAATCCATCCCATAAACAAAACCAATGATGAAAACCACATGATTATCTCAGTAGATGCAGAAGAGGACTTCAATAAAATTCAACACTGCTTTATGCTAAAAACTTCCAATAAACTAGGTGTTGATGGAACATATCTCAAAATTATAAGAGCTATTTATGACAAACCCACAGCCAATATCATATTGAATGGGCAAAAGCTGGAAGCATTCCCTTTGAAAACCGGCACAAGACAAATATGCCCTCTCTCACCACTCCTATTCAACATAGTATTGGAAGTTCTGGACAGGACAGTCAGTCAAGAGAAAGAAATAAAGCATATTCAGATAGGAAGAGAGGAAGTCAAGTTTTTTCTGTTTGCAGATGACATGATTGTATATTTAGAAAACTCCATTGCCTCAGGCCAAAAGCTCCTTAAGCTGATAAGCAACTTCAGTAAAGTCTCAGGATACATGATCAATGTGAAAAAATCAAAAGCATTCCTACATATGAATAATAAACAGGGAGCCAAATCATGTGTAAACTTCCATTCACAGTTGCTACAAAGAGAATAAAATACCTAGGAAAACAACTTACAAGGGATGTGAAGGACCTTTTCAAGGAGAACTACAAACCACTGCTCAAGGAAATAAGAGAGGACACAAACAAATGGAAAAACATGTCATGCTCATGGTTAGGAAGAATCATATCATGAAAATGGCCATACTGCCCAAAGTAGTTTATAGATTAAATACTATCTCCATCAAGCTACCATTGATTTTATTCATAGAAATAGAGAAAACTACTTTAAATTTTATATGGAACCAAAAAAGAGCCTGTATAGCCAGGACAATCCTAAGCAAAAAGAACAAAGCTGGAGGCATCACACTACCTGACTTCAAACTATACTATAAGGCTACAGTAACCAAAACAGCATAGTACTGGTACCAAAACAGAGATATAGACCCAAGGAACACAACAGAGGCCTCAGAAATAACTCCACACATCTACAACCATCTGATCTTTGACAAACCTGACGAAAACAAGCAATGGGGAAATGATTTCCTATTTAGTAAATGGTGTTGGGAAAACTGGCTAGCCATATGCAGAAAACTGAAACTATACCTCTTTCTTACACTTTATACAAAAGTGAACTCAAGATGGATTAAAGACTTAAATGTAATACCTAAAACCATGAAAACCAGAGAAGAAAACCTAGGCAATACCATTCGCGACATAGACATGGGCAAAAACTTCATGACTTAAGCACCAAAAGCAATGGCAACAAAAGCCAAAATTGACAAATAGGATCTAATTAAATTAAAGAGCTTCTGCACAGCAAAATAAACTATCATCAGAGTGAACAGATAACCTATAGAATGGGAGAAAATCTTTGCAATCTATCCATCTGACAAAGGGCTAATACCCAGAATCTATAAAGAACTTAAAGAAATTTAAAAGAAAAAAACTTTTTGATTTCCATCCAAAAGTGCACAAAGTATATGAACAGACACTTCTCAAAAGAAGATATTCATGTGGCCAAGAAACATGACAAAAGCTCATTATCACTGGTCATTAGAGAAATGCAAATCAAAATTACAATATGATACCATGTTACGTAAGTTAGAATGGCAATCATTAAAAAGTCAGGAAACAATGGATCCTGGAGAGGATGTAGAGAAATAGGAATGCTTTTACACTATTGGTGGGAGTGTATATTAGTTCAATCACTGTGGAAGACAGTGTGGTGGTGCCTCAAGGATCTAGAACCAGGCCTTTTGACCCATCAATTCCATTACTGGGTATATGCCCAAAGGATTATAAATCATTCTCCTATAAAGACACATGCACACAAATGTTTATCGCAATACTGTTCACAATAGCAAAGACTTGGGACCAACCCAAATGCCTATCAATGATAAACTGGATAAAGAAAATGTGGCACATATTGACCATGGAATACTATACAGCCATAAAAAAACCATAAATGGAGTTGAACAATGAGAACACATGGACACAGGGAGGGGAACATTACATACCAGAGCCTGTCAAGGGCTGGGGGACTAGAGGAAGGATAGCATTAGGAGAAATATGTAATGTTGATGATGGGTTGATGGGTGCAGCAAACATCTATGGCACGTGTATGCTTAGGTAACACACCTGAATGTTCTGCATATGTATCCCAGAACTTAAAGTATAATATAAAAAAAAGCCACAGCAGTTGCACAAATAATAAAAAAGAAAGGATTCAAGGCATACAACTGTGGGAAACCATCAAACTTCAAAGAAAGACAGCTAGAGAAGAAGAAAAAATGAAAGATCTACAAAGCAAACTAAAACATATTACAAAGTGGAAGTCTGTACCTATAAATAACCTTCAATGTAACTGGCTTAAATTCACCAATTAAAATACATAAAGTGGCTGAACAAATTTAAAAATCAACCGTATACTGTCTATAAGAGACTCACATTACTAGTAAGGACGCACAAGTATGAAAATGAAGGGATGAAAAAGGGTATTCCATGCAAATGAAAACAAAACAAAACAAAAAAAGCAGTTGTAGCTATACTTACATGAGACAAAATAGATTTTAAGTAAATAACTATAAAAAGAGAAAAAGGTCCTTATATGATAATAAAGGGATCAACTTACCAAGAACATATGCCATTGTAAATCTATACGCACAAAACATTGAAGCAATTAGAAAATATTATGAGGAGACTTCAGCAATGAAAAGATAATGTAGAAACACAAACAATAAGAAAACATTGGACTTAAACTACATGTTAGACGAAATGGACTTATTAGCCATATAGAGAATATTCATCCAACAATAGTAGAGTACACATTTTTCTCAAGTGTGCAAGAACCATTTTCCAGAATATATATCTTAAGCCATTTAAAAGGTTTAAATTTAAGATTAAAATCATATCAAGTATATTTTCAGACCACAATGATATAAACTAGAAATCAGTAGAATCTTGGAAAACAGGCAAATATATGGAAATTAAACATCATGCTTTTCAACAACCAGTGGACCACAGAACAAAACAAAAATGAAATAAAAAATATTTTGAGACAAGCAAGAATGGAAACACAACAGACAAAATTTATGGGGTGCAGTGAAGGCAGAAATGGAGGAAATTTATAGCAATAAATATCTATATCAAAGAAGAAGGACCCCTAATAAAGAGTCTAATATTATACCTCAAGGAACTAGAAAAAGAAAAAAGAATTAAGTCCAAGAACAGATCAATAATAAGTAAGGAGACTTAATTAGTAACAAAAATTCTCCCATCAAAGAAAAGCCCAGGACCCAATGGCTTCATGGATAAATTCTACCAAACATTTCAAGAAAAACTTCCAATATTTCTCAAACTGTTCCAAAAAATGAAAAAAGAGGACATACTTCCAAACTTATTTTACAAGGCCAACATTACCCTGGTACCAATATCAGACAAGGACACTGAAAAAAAAGAAATTACAGGCCAATATTCTTGATGAAAATAGATGCAAAAATTCCACCCCTGATGAGATACTAGTAAACCAAATACAATAACATATTAAAATAATTGTCCACTGTGACCAAGTATGATTTAACCCTGGGATGTTCAACATATACAAATACAAACATGATATAACATATAAGCAAAGTGAAACATAAAAATCATAGGACAATTTCAATCAATATAGATAAAATGTTTGACAAATTCAGCACCCTTTCATGATTAAAAACGTGGAATATATTAGGTATACAGGAAATGTACTTCAATGCAATAAAAGCCACATATGACAAGCCATAGCTAACATTGTCACGGGATCCTTTGGGTGTTGGTTTTCCTCTGGAAACCTTTGCCCAAGTTTTGCTCAGGCCCATTAGGCTTGTTCTGCCCACTTGGCCTTGCAAGCTGTGCTTGGCTTCTGCTACCAGACCAGATACCACATCTGCCAAGGGTAAGCCAGGCACAGAGCAGTGAAGTATGCATGAGTGAGTGAGTGAAGGTTCTGGCCACTGTGCACAGCCAGGTATGCTGGCTGCTGTGGTGAAGCAGGTAGCTCTAGGTGCCAGCTCCATGCAAGCCTGTGGCTACAAAAGATGCACTGCAAGTGGCTTCCACTGTACACACCCATGAGGGTCTGGATGAGGGGAATATTGTGGTGCCCGGAAGTTTGGAAATGCCAGAATCCACAGAGCCCCAAAGAGGGTGTCACGGCCCTGGCTTAGGAAGACCCTAGGTCTGAGATCTCTGCAGGTCTGCAGCTCTTCTCTCCTTCTCATTGCCTGCAATGTGGCAAACAGGGTGGTGTTTATCAGCCCTGTTTGTGTACAGCTCTTTCAGTCCCACCATTCAGTGGCTCCCAAGTTCTTGTCGCATATCCAGGAAGAAGGAGATACACAGATAGCTGGAGGGCGAGTAAGGTGGAGAGGAGCTTTATTGAGCAACAGCACAGTTCTCAGGAGATCTGAAGTGGGTAGCTCCTTTCCACAGGCAGGTTATCCCAATGAATCAAGGAGACCCAAAGTGGGTAGCTCCTCCCTGCTTCTCACTTCATAGTCCTGGTGTTAGTCTGAGTCTGGCTGAGTCTAGGGCTTTCTTATGAATTCAGAAGGAAGGGAGTGCATGCTGATTGGTTCATGGGTGGCCATAGGTGGCTGGGAAAAAGCACTGTAAGTTCTGACTACAGGCAGTGGACTCCACCCAGAACTGGCAGCCCAGCTCTCAGGCTTCAGGTCATCCCTGGCTTGAAGGTAATCAGGGACCTGTGCCTTTCCACCCAGGAAACTGTCTCCCTTTTACCACCAACATGCCATCCATGGCACCTAGGCTGTTTGTGCTGAGTTGCACCTGCAAACCTGTGCAGAGCTGTCCTCAGCTCCTGTCCTCCTTCCTGTGCTCATTGGTGCTCAAAGTTCAGAGGGTGCTGAGGAGGCAGGAGCTGGCATGTCAGCACTGTCTCCAGCACATGCACACCTGGCTGGGTCACAAAGTGCCTGGGCTTAGCTACAACTTTGCCCTGCACTGGAGTGGGCACCAGGAGTAGGGAGATGGCAGGAAGTGAGAGCAGGCATTTCTGAGCCTGCAGAGGCAGAGATGGTTTCCTGGGGTGCCAAGAGCACAGGGATGCCTGGGTCTGGAGCTGTGGCTGGGTGGCTGCAGCTGTGCCCCAGAAGGTAGGATTCCTGCCCCATGGACTCGGTAGAGGGTAGGGCTCCCACCTATTCCCAGCCCCCTCCCAGCCCCAGCTGGCTCCATGGAGTGCAGAGCCCCAGCCACACCTCCCCGGCTGCAGCCAGCATCTTCACAGCAACTGCTCCAGACAGGCTGCCACTGTTATCAACATCATGTTTAAACATGAAAAGTGGAACACTTTTCCTGTAGATCAGGGACAATGCAAGGATGCCCATTTTTACAACTTCTTTCTAAGAGAATACTGGATATCCTAATCAGCACAGTTAGGTAAAAGAAAGAAAGAAAAGACATCCACATTGGAAAGAAGAAAGTAAAATTGTCTATATTAGTAAGGACATGATCTTATATATAGAAAATCCTAAAGACTTAACCAAAAATGTATTGGAACAGGTAAACAAGTCTAGTAATGTTGAAGGATACAAAATCAACATACAATATCAGTATCATTTCTATCAACTAATGAAAAACTATATGAAAAAGATTAAGAAAGTAATTCCATTTAAAATAGCAACAAAAAAGTATTTAGATCTAAATTTAATCAGAGATGAAAGACCTGGTTAAAATCGTAGAAAATTATAAAATACTAATGAAAGAAATTGAAGGAAACACAAGCAAATGGAAAACTGTCTTGTGTTCATAATTAGAAGAATTAACATTGTTTAAATGTCCTTTACTAGCAGAGCTGCCATGTGCCCTAGTGTGCTCTGCAGGAATTTTGGACAAGCACAGTTGAAGCTTGCCACCAGCCACTCCATCCCCTCAACCAGTGACCCTGATCACTTGATTGGTGGATCTGCTGCATGCCATATGTGACTCCAGTGATCCAAGGACTGCTGGAGTCACATGTGACCAGACTACGGGAGACCCAAAACTTTCAACTGTCAGAGCTGCTGTATACCACACATGTTCCCCAGGAATTGGGAATTAGCCTGCCCAGCATCTGCTAACACCAGAAATACCACCCCATGGAACAGTAGAGGCACCACACACTGCCTGTGTCCCCCAGGATTCCAAGTACTGGTACACTGAGCATCTGTTGCCAGTGACTTCACCCCCTTGATTGGCAGAGTGACTGCATGCTGCATGCAGCCCCCAAGGAGTCTCAGGAACTGTCCATTTGGTGTCCACCACTGATGGTAGCCACATCTCCTTTACTTGCAAAGCTGCTGCATGCTATGTACATCCCCCAGGACTCCAGTTACTGGCCCACTTAGCACTTGGCAACACCAGTAACCTTGCCTCCTCGACTGGAACAAGTGACCAGTGAAGTGGTCATGTTTGATGTGCACTGCCCTTGCCTAAAAAACAGCCCACCTGGTCACCCCAGCTCCCAGCAAAGCTGTGCCATTGCCTCTAAAAACACACACAGCCTACATCATTGACACATTGGAAGGCACTGCCAATGTTGATTGCATGGAAATTATTAATATAATACAGTGCCCACTTAGAACCTACACAACCAACACCATAGGACTCATCTACAGGAAAACATCTTTGCCTATAAAAGTTTCCACTTCAGGGAACTAGAAAAAGAAAAAAAAATTAAGCCCCAAATTAAAAATGTTTAAAATAACAAAAATTAGAACAGAAATAGTAGAAAAACAAAAGAAAAAAATCAACAAAGCTAACAGTTGGTATATATATATAAAATGTTATTCCATAAAATTGGAAGAGGCGGCTGTTCCACCAAATTTTCTGATATCAGTGTAGGAACACAAGAAACATGAAAATCCAAGAAAATATGACACTTCCAAAGGAGCACAATAATTCTTCAATAAAAGACGCCAAGGAAAATAAAATCTATGAATGCCTGAAAAGGAGTTCAAAATAATGATTTTTTTTTAAGAACACTTAGTGAGATACAAGAGACTAGAAATAGAAAATTTAACAAAATCAGGAAACAATTCATGATCTAAATGAAATATTTTTAAAAAGCCCCTTCCCCATTAA
The DNA here is from genome assembly GCA_028533165.1 of Leontopithecus rosalia. Taxonomy (NCBI): domain Eukaryota; kingdom Metazoa; phylum Chordata; class Mammalia; order Primates; family Cebidae; genus Leontopithecus; species Leontopithecus rosalia. Next base: position 121,862,986 of record CM052649.1, read on the forward strand.
AAAAAAGAAATGTTCAACAGAGAGACAGATATTACAAAACAGAGCTTAACAGAAATCTTGGAGCTAAGGAATTCAATGAATGAAATAAAAAACATAATCAAGAGCTTCAATACTACAAGAGGTCAATTGGAAGAAAGAATTTCCGAACTTGAAGACAGATATTTTGAAATAACTCAGTCAGATGAAAAAAAAGAGAAAAAAATGAAAAAAGTATACAGGACTTATAGAATACCATTAAGTGAAAAAATGTTCACATTGTGTGAGTTTCAGAAGAAGAGATGAGAGTTGGTATAAATAACCTATTTAACAAAATAATATCTGAAAACTTCCCAAGTCTTGGAAGAGATGTAGACATCTAGTTCCTGGAAGCTTAAAAGTTTTCTAATATATTCAACACAAAAAGATCCTCTCTATGGGACATTATAGTCAAATTGTCAAAAGTTAAGAACAAAAAGAGAATTCTAAAAAGAGCCAGATAAAAGTGTCAGGCTGCATATAAGAGAATTCCCATCAGACTAACAGCAGATTTCTTAACAGAAATCTTACAGGCCAAGAAATAATGGGATACTATGTTCAAAGTGCTGGAAGGAAAAAAAGGCAACTAAGATATGATGTTCAGCAAAGCTATTTCAGAAATAAAGAAGGAAAATATATTTTCTTAGATAAGCAAAACTGGGGGAATTTATTACTACTAGATCAGCCTTACAAGAAGTGCTTAAAGGAATCCTACATCTGGAAGGGAAAGGTCAATAACTACCATATGAAAACACCTGAAGGCAGAAAAGGCCCTGGAATAACATATATGAAAAAGAGAAAGAGAAAGAAATCAAATGTTATCACTATAGTAATCCATCAAATGGCAAAGATAAATGATAAGAGAGGAAGAATCAAACTGGGATATACAAAATGATGACTAAAAAGTTAACAAAATAACAGGAGTAAGTCCTCACTCATCAACAATACCCTTGAATGTAAATAGTTTAAATTCCCTAATTAAAATATATAGATTGGCTGAATGAATGAATGAAAAAAAGATCTCATTATATGCCACCCACAAGAAACTCAAGACACACCTATACTGAAGTTGAGGGATGAAGAATGATATTCCACAGAAAAGGAAACAAAAACAAGAAAGAATAGCTATACTTATATCAGACAAAATAGATTTTTAGTCAAAAACTGTAAAAAGGGGCAAAGAAGACTATTATTTAATGATAAAGGGTTCAACATAGCAGTTGTAAATATATATGAACCCAACAAAGGAGCACTAAGATTCATAAAGCAAATATTGCTAGATATAAAGGGAAAGGTAGATCCCAATACATTAACTAATGTAATGTTGAGCTGGACTGTCTAGCTGTTGAAGCTGGGGGCTTTAATACCCCACATTCACCATTGGACAGATCATCTAGACAGAAAATCAACAAAGTAACATTGGATTTATTGTACACTATACACCAAATGAACATAGCAGATATTTACATAACATTTGTCCATAAGCTGCAGAATACACATTCTTCTCATCAGCACATGAAACATTCTCCAGGATACATTTTATGTTAGGCCACAAAACAACCTCAATAATTTCTTTAAAATCAAAACTATATCATGTATATTTTCAGAGCACAATAGAATAAAACAAGAAATCAATAACAAGAACACTGCAAATTGTATAAATACATGGAAATTAAACAACATGCTTCTCAACCACCATTGACTCATGCAGAAATTAAAAAGAAAGTTAAAAAACTTCTTAAAATAAATGAAAATAGAAACACAACATACTGATGGCACAGTGGCTTACGCCCATAATCTCAGCACTTTGGAAGACTGAGGTGAGTGGATCATGAGATCAGGACTTTGAGACCAGCCTGGTCAACATTGTGAAACACTGTCTCTACTAAAAATACAAAAATTAGCTGGTGGTGCATTCCTGTATCCCAGCTACTCCGGAGGCTGAAGCAGGAGAATCTCTTGAACCGGGAGGTGGAGGTTGCAGTGAGCCGAGATCATGCTGTTGCACTCCAGCCTGGGCAACAGAGCAAGACTTTGTCTCAGAGAGGGGGGAAAAAAAAGAAAAGAAATAAAACATACCAAAATATATGGGATATGGTAAAAACTGTAGGTTAGTTTATAGAAATAAATGCCTATATCATAAAAAGTATAAATATTACAAGTTAAAAAACCCTAACAACTAGCCTTAAGAAACTAGAAGAGCAAGAAAAAACTAGGTGCAAATATAGTATAAGGAAAGAAATAATAAATATCAGAGGAAAAATGATGAAATAGAGACCAAAATTATAATACAAAAGATCAACAAAACTAAGAGTTTTGTGTTTTGAAAAGACAAACTCTTAGCTAGACTAACCATGAAAAAAAAGAGAGAAGACCCAAATAAGGAAAATCAGACACCAAAAGGAGACATTACAACTGATACCAGAGAAAATACAAAGGATCATTGGAGACTATTAAGAACTACTATACGCCATGGGGCACAGTGGCTCACGCCTGTAATCCCAGCACTTTGGTAGGCCAAGGCTGGTAAATCACTTGAAGTCAGGAATTCGAGCACAACCTGGCCAACATGGTGAAACCCCTTCTGTACTAAAAAACAAAAAACACAAAAATTAGCCAGGCTTGGTGACACATGCCTGTAGCCCCAGCTACTTGGGAGGCTGAAGCATGAGAATTGCTGGAACCCAGAAGGAAGAGGCTGCAGTGAGCCAAGATTGTGCCACTGCACTCCAGCCTGGGAGACACAGCAAGATTCTATCTCAAAAAAAAAAAAAGGAAAGGAAAGAAAGAAAATTACTATATGCCAACAAATTGGAAAGCTTAAAAGAAGCAGAAAAACTCCTAAACACATGGAACATACCAAAACTGAGTCAGGAAAAAAATAGAAAACCTAATCAGACTAATAATAAGTAACAAGAGTGAATCAGCAGTAGAAAGTCTCCAAACAAACAAAAGATCAAAACAAGATGATTTCACTGCGGGATTCTACTAAACGTTTAAAGAACTAACACCATCTCTTCTTAAAGTATTACAAAAAGTTGAAGGGGTGGGAATTATTTCAAACTAATTCATTGAGGACAGTATTACCCTGATGCCAAAATCAGAAAAGAATACAACAAAAAGGAGAATACTACAGGCTAATAATATTCCTTGTGAACATACATGAAAGAATCCTCAGCAAAATACTAGCAATCCAAATCCAATAGCACATCAAGAAGAATATACACCATGATTAAGTGGGATTGATTACAGGGAGGCAAGGATGGTTCAACATATGGAAATCAATAAATGTGATGTACCACATCCACAGGGTGAAGACCAAAAAATGTATGATCATCTCAATAGACAAAAAACAAATTTGATGAAATTCAACATTCCTGCATGATCTAAACTCTCAACAGGTTAGATGTAGCAGAAATGTACCTCAAAACAATCAAGGTCGAATATGACAGACTCACAGCTAACATCTTACAGAATGGGGAAAAGTTGAAAGCTTTTCAGTAAGAACTGGAACAAGACAAGGATGCCCACTTTTATCACTCTTATTCAACAAAGTACTGGAAATCCTAACCAGAGCAATTAGGCAAGAGAAAAAAATAAAGAGCATCTAAACTGGAAAGGAGAAAATCAAATTGTCCCTGTTTGCAGACAACATGATCTTTATATAAAAAAATTCCCTAAAGATTCCTGGGCAAAAAAAAAAAAAACCTCATAGAGCTGTTAAGCAAATTCAGTAATGTTGCAGGATACAAAATCAACATGTAAATTCAGTAGTGTTTCTACACATCAATAACAAACTAGTTGAAAAAGAATCAAGAAAGCAATATTATTTACAATAACTACAACAAAATAAAATACCAAGGAATAAGTTTAATCAAGGAGGTGAAGGTCATACAATAAAAACTACAAAACATTGATGACAGGAACTGAAGGGAACACAAACAAATGAAAAGATACCCCATGTTCCTGATCTAAAAGAATTAAGATTGGTAAAATACCATGCTACCTAAAGTGATCTACAGAGTCAATGCAATCCTTATCAAAATACCAGTGACATTCTTGAAATAAATAAAAACCTAAATCCTAAAATTCATATGGAGCCACAAAAGACTCCAAACAGCCAAAGCATTCCTGAATAAAAGAACAAAGCTAGAGGCATCATATTATGAAGCTTCAATACACTACAAAAACGTAGTAACCAAGATAGCATGGTACTGGCATAAAAACAGACACATAGAAGAATGAGACAGAATACAAAACCCAGATAAAAATCCACATATTTACAGTCAACTCACTTTTGAGAAAGGTGCCAAGAATATATATTAGACAAGCTCTTCAAAAAATAGTGCTGCATTTGCTAATATCCATATTCAGAAGAATGAACTAACCTTCTTTCTCTCACCATATACAAAAATAAACTCTTAATGAATTAAAGGTTACAATGTAAAACTTGAAACTATAAAGCTACTAGAAGAAAACATAGGAAAAATGCTTTAGGACACTGGACTGGGCAAGAATTTTTTAATATGATTCCAAGACAACAAAAGCAGAAACAGACAAATGAGATTACATCAAACTGAAAAGCTTTTGCACAGCAAAGGAAATAATAAACATAGTGAAGATGTAACTTACAGAATTGGAGAAAATATTTGTAAACTATATATCTAAGTAGGTATTCATATCCAGGATTCAACACAAGGGTGAAAAAACCCAAATAATTCAATCACAAAAGGGATGATAGACCTTATAGACATTTCTCAAAAGAAAACATACAAATGAACAACAGATATATAAAAAACTGTTCCGTATAACTAGTCATCAGGGAAATGCAAATCAAAACCACAATGAGATAAAACATTACTCAAGTTAGAATTGCTATTATCAAAACAAAAGATAATTATTAAGGATGTAGAGAAAAGGAACATTTACACACCATTGGTGGGATTTAAAATTAGTATGTTTCTTATGGAAAACAGTATTTCTCAAAAAATTAAAAATAAAACTACCATAGATCCAGCAATCAAACTGCTGGTTATATAACCAAAAGAAGGAAACATCAAAGAGATCTGCACTCCTATGTTTACTTCAGTACGATTCACAATAGCTAAGATATGGAATCAACCAAAGTATTTATTAACAAATTAATGAAAGGTAAATATGATGTATATACAAAATGACCTCAAAATGTGCTGTCAATGTTTCTGTCAGTATGCAAAGGATATAGGTTTCATTAAGTTGAGCTAAGTGATCTTCCTTGAATGGATTATCCAAGGCATCTACCCAATGAAAACCATGATAGCTCTTTGTACATAAAATACACATAAATAAATAAATAAATGGACACCAGGTACATGAAGAAATGCTCAGCATCTCTAATCATTGCAGAAATGCAAATTAAACCACAATGAGATATCACCTTACATCTCTTTGAATGGCTGGTATAAAAAAGATTAAAGACAAGTGTTGGCAAAGATGCTGAGAAAAGGAGCTCTTGTACATTATTGGTGGGAATGTAAATTAGTATGGCCATTATAGAAAACAGTATGGAGTTTTCTCAAAAAACTAAAAATAGAACTACTCTATGATTCAGCAATCCTACTTTTGGGAATATATGCAAATGAATTGAAATCAATATGTTAAAGGGAAAGCTGTATTACTCACAATCGCTAAGTTCAATCTAAGTGTCCATAATCAGATGAATGAGTAAAGAAAATGTGATTTATTTATATAATGGAAAACAATATTTAGCCTTTAAAAAAATGGAAATTTGGTTGTTTGTAACTCCAAAGATAAACCTAAGGGACATTATGCTAAGTGAATAAGCCAAGCTCAGAGAGATGAATCTTTCATGATCTGACATGTGTCAATGCTAAAAAAGTTGAACTTTGACAATAGAGAGTAGAATATTACCAGAGGCTGGGGCAGAGGGCAAGGGAGAATGGGGAGTTGTTGGTCAAAGGGTGCAAAGACCGTATATTCTCACTCATAGGCGGGTGATGAACAATGAGAACACATGGACACAGGGAAGGGAGTACTACACAATGAGATCTATTGGGGGGAATAGGGGAGGGACAGGGATAGCGGGGGGGGAGCTGGGGAGGGATAGCATGGGGAGAAATGCCAAATGTGGGTGAAGGGGCAGAAGGCAGCAAAACACACTGCCACGTGTGTACCTATGCAGCTATCTTACATGTTCTGCCCATGTACCCCAAAACCTAAAATGCAATAAAAAATAAATAAAATAAATAAAAAAATTTAATAAAAGTGTGCAAAGATTGAAATAGATAAGAGAAATATGTTTTGAAGCCTATTAAACAACAGGTTAACTGTAGTCAATAATAACATATTGTATATTTCAGAATAACAAAAAAAACATAAATATCTCATCATAAAAATAAGTAAAGGAGGTGATGGATGTGTCAATTGGCTTGATTTAATCATTCCACATTGTAGGAATGTATCAAAGAGTCACATTGTACCCCATTAATATGTATGTGATTTGTCCATTTAAATAATAGTAATAAAAGGAAGAGATATTTTTTCAGACAAGAAGATGAAAGTATTTTAAGATGGCAGTCTCTCTGAATTGATCTATAGATTCAATACAATTCCATTCAAAATCTCAGCAGAATTTTCTTAGAACTTGACAGGTTAATACAAAAATTTATGTCACAGGCCAGGCGCAGTGGCTTATGCTTGTAATCCCAGCACTTGGGAGACCGAGGCAGGTGGATCATGAGGTCAGGAGTTTGAGACCAGCCTGTCCAATATGGTGAAACTCCATTTCTACTAAAAAATACAAAAATTAGCTGGGCGTGGTGGTGCACACCTGTGGTTCCAGCTACTCAGGAGGCTGAGGCAGGAGAATGACTTTCACCTGGAAGGTGGAGGTTGCAGTGAGCCAAGATTGTACCATTGCACTCCAGCCTGGGTGATGGAGTGAGACTACATCTCATAAAAAAAAATTATGTCACAGAGCAAATGGCCATGATTGCCAAGGCACAACTGAATAAGAAGTTAGGAGACTTAGTCTAGTTTATACCAAGACATATCCCAAAACTGTCGTGATTAAAGCATTCAAAATTACTAGCACAAAAGTGAACAAGTAGACAAGTGGCACAGAGAAGAAAGCCCAGAAACAAATCCAAACCTAAACAGAAAGCTTATTGGGTCAGAGGTGACATTGCATGTATCAGTGTATAAAAGAAGGTCCGTTCAATAAATGATGTTGGCACAGTCATTATCTGTTGAGAAGAAAAATAAATAGAACCACTACCTCATTTTATAACAAAAATAAAATCAAAGTGTTAAACCTATAGGAGAATTTATAGAAACCTATTTCTTCTTTCTTGGAGAACAAGATGAGTCCTTAAAGAAGAATTGAATTGTGTCCTTTGTTCACCAATTACTAAAGTGTCTGTGGGATTGTTTTCCAGATACCTTTTTCCATCCTGTATCATGGGCCCTTGGTGTCAAAGTACTGGGAATACTCTGCTTTGGCCTATTTTTTGGTATTGTTGGACTGAAGATTTTCTTCTCCAAATTCCAGGGTAAGTGAGAGAGAGAAGCATGGGCTGGTACGTTATTCATGGTTCCAGCAGGGACTAGATCAGAGATGCTTCCACATCCCAGCTGGTTCTCTTCCTCTACTCCCAGCCTCCAGGGGTCCAGCCAGGCCCAAAAAAGTTATTATCCTTCTCTTTGGTATTCTAACATTTCTCCCTCTGGAAATACCAACCATGACAGGCTCTTGCTACTTCATTTAGGTTAAATAATAAGAGAGGGAATGATTTTCAGAACCTATAGAGCTTGGATGATTTTCCATGAACAACACCAAGACATCTATTAAAAAGTTTTAATGGGGTGAACAAATTCATAAAGGAGGAAATAAAAGTGACTGACAATAAGATAAAGTTATATTCAGTCTCAATAAGACTTTTCACCCCCAAAACCAATTTCCTTCTCCTTGGGAGTGACACTTCCCCTTGAGGATGAGGACACCTCCACCTCCCCTCCCAGCTGCCTTCTTCCATCTCCATCCCCACCTCCACAGCATCCCAGCTGTTGTCCCTCTCCTTAGTATGAACCTTCCTGATCTCTTGCTCCACCCCAGAGAGCTACACTCCATGCAGAGGCTGGGGAGACAAGCACATATAAGTGATCTAGGAGAGGCCCCGCTCTTCACACCTTCAGCTCATCCCACCTGTGCAAGGAGCCAGGGTAGTGTTTGTACCTTGCACAGTCCTGTGTCCACCACTGAACATAGTGTTTCTGTTTCAGGGAAAATCCAGGCAGAACTAGGTAAGTGTGTGTCATGTCCTGAGCCTCCCACACATGATTCTCTCAGGTCCCTTCCTGATCCACAGTTTGGACGCTGGCTCCAGGCTGGACAGGAAGCACCCACAAGTGGAGGGGAGCAGCCGCCTCGATCTCTCCATCCACTGCTAATGAGTTGTCTCTCAGATATCTGGAGGGCTTAGAATAGGCCTCAGGGCCTGAAGTCCACAAATTGTCTGTGCCTGCTGCCTGTTTGTCTGCTCTGTGTGTGGTGGTGGTGGTGGGAGTTGGGAGTGGGAGGGAGGTGTTGATCATGAGCTCTGAGGGTGTGTGGACCACAGTGAGGAACCTGAGAAAAATTTGTGAGTGATCTTAGACCTCCCCTGGCCTGACACTTTGAGACTTTATTCAGTCCTGTATCAACCACCAAATAGTCTGCTTTTTCTTTCTTGGAAACTCCAGGATAAACTGGGTGAGAGTGTTGTCACATGCAGGGCTTTCCTCCCACGCCCTCCCTGGCCCCTGCTCTGTGATGTCAGCCTCTTCTGTGGTTTTGGTTTTTGTTTTTCAGACCGGAGAAGAAACTGCGGACAGGCAGGTAAAAGAAAATATTCCTCTTCACCCATTTATGACTCCTTTCCAAATTTCTCATTTATGGATTTTTATATCCGTAGACCCATGGGTCCTGGCAGAGCCAAACTTGAGATGGGACTCTGAAATTGTAGATTTTTGGGGAGGTGCATTTTTGTAGAGAAGCCCTATAATCTTATTCCGATCTCTGGGGGCCCATGACACTCGAAAAGGGTCCTAATCCTTGGTCTCTCCTCTCTCCTTGCATCTGGTTCCCCATGGGAGCACTGAATCGCCTGCTCTGTCTGCTTGCTTTCAGAATTGAGAGAGGCCCAGAAACATGCAGGTACCAATGCCTGAGCAGGTGACAGTGGGACGGAATTTCAGGTGCCTATGAGAGAGTGAGCTGAACAAGGACAGATATGGGAACACAGAGCGATGCTGAGACCCATCCTGCCTGCAGATGGAGAAACCTGGATGCTTGATAGCCCCCAAGGATGCAGTGCCCCCATACACACATCTTCCCCTGGGTCTGGGAGGGGAGAGGACAGGGGTTTGGTAAATGGGAGATAGGGGGTCTTTGGCACAGTTTCAGGGAATTGAGGGCACTAGTGACTGGTCAGGTGTTGGGTTGAGGGGAAGCAAGTGAAATCAGGCAGAAAATTGTGAGTGGGAGGAAGTTAGATAGTGGGGTCCCTCCAGCTCTCATGAATCAAATAGTTTCCTATGTAAAGGGACAGTGGCAGGGTTGGGTGATATGCCAAGATTGGGACCTCATATTGGCACATTTCTAGACATCAATAGGCCCTCCAGGCTGCACTGGTGATGGGAGGACCTGAAGGGCAGTGTCTGAGGGAGGCTCAGGTCTGGGGCCTCACCTATCCCACCTGGAGCCAGTCTACAGTGGGAGGGTTAACCTCTTGTTCCAGCTGAGATTTCCTCTTCAGTAACTCATGCTTCCTCTCTCCCCCACCGCACTGCAGTGGAAGTGACTCTGGACCCAGAGACGGCTCACCCACAGCTCTGTGTTTCTGATCTGAAAACTATAACCCATAGAACAGCTCTTCAGGAGGTGCCTTACTCTGAGAAGAGATTTACAAGGAAGAGTGTGGTGGCTTCTCAGAGTTTCCAGGCAGGGAAACATTACTGGGAGGTGGACGTGGGATACAGTACACAGTGGTACATTGGAGTGTGTAGGGATGATGTGGACAGGAAGAAGAAGTATGTGACTTTGTCTCCCAACAATGGGTACTGGGTCCTTGGACTGAAGAAAGAACATTTCACATTCAATCCCCATTTTATCAACCTCTTCCCCAGGATCCCTCCCACACAAATAGGGATCTTCCTGGACTATGAGGGTGGGACCATCTCCTTCTTCAACATAAATGACCAGACCCTCATTTATACCCTGACATGTCGGTTTGAAGGCTTATTGAGGCCCTACATTGAGCATCCACTCCATAATGGGACTCTTATAGTCATCTGCCCATTGCGCCAGGAATCAGAGAGAGAGGCCTCTTCACAAAGGGTCTCTACAACCCCAGAGGCATGCAACAGTGAGTCCTCCTCACAGGTAACCACACCCTTCCTCCCTAGGAGTGATGAGTAGGATGAATCACACCTCACATTCTTCTTTAGAATACTAAGGTTTCTTTCCCAGATCCAAAGTCCTGCAGTGGCCAGCCGTGGTGGCTTCCAGATGAAGGGGGATTGGCCTGTCCATATGAGAGTCAGGGCTCATGGCTGCCCAGAGTCGGGAGGGAAGAGGGCTAATATTAGATTCAGTTTGCTCTCACTCCATCGTGCTAAGTGATCTTGAAATAGTCACCACCTCTCAGGATGAGGAACAGTCAGGAATTCCCATCTCACAGGCCGTGGTGTAGATTAAGTAGACAATGAAGGTGAATCACGTTTAGATCTTGTTGATGACAGAGTGTATCCTAACGGTTTGTTCATTATATTACACTTTCAATGTGGTCTTTGCTTGCTTATTTCACATGAATTTATTGTTCCCTATTTCAAATCACCCATGAAACAGGCATCTACTTTATGCCAGAGCCAAGTAATTGTAGGGAAGGGGGCACTTCCTTTGCATTCTGTAGAACCAGCATCACTTTGATACCAAAACAGACAAGGACACTACAAGAAAAGAAAGAAAAACGACATGTCCATATCCCCCATGAACTTAAACACAAATATTCTAATTAAAATTTTGGCAAACTGAATCCAACAATACATTCAAAGAATAATACATCAGTACTAAATGTGGTTTTTTGCATATGTGGCTTAATATTCAAAAATCAACCAGTATAATTAGCCACATTAACAAACTGAAAAAGAAAACTATATGATCATTTCAATAGATGCAGGAAAAAATTACATCTGTGAGCAAAGAAGTTATAGAGATGACAGGCACAAGAAAATATACTTAACATCATAGTAATTAAGAAAATTCAAGTTAACAATAATGAGATACTATTCCTACCTATTGGAGTGGTAATAAAATTGCAAAGAATGATCATACCCAGTGTTGGCCAGAATCTCCAGAAACTGAAATTCACACCATGCTGATAGGAATGTGAAAGGGTGCAATGTAAAAACTATTTTGGAATTTTGGAAAACTGCTTGGCAGTGTCTTTAAAGTAAATGGTATTTTCCAAGAGGAAAGGAACTGCATGTCTTGATAAGGCTTTGAACATCAATATTCATAAAAGCCTCATTCATAATCATTGAAAGGTGGAGATGGCCCAGATACTCATAACAGATGAGCAGATAAACATATCGTGGCACATCCATGCATCAGATGCTCCTCCACAGTCAAAAACAAACTATCCAGGCAAACAGTGAAGGGTCATAATATAGCAGCTGTGGGCACAGGAGGTTGTGGTCTCCGTGGTGAAGAGTGTGGACAGAGAGAATATCCAGAAGATCCAGGTGAGCAGCCCAAGGCCCTGCCAAAGCATAGCCAAGGTGAAAGACCAGAAAGGTGAAGGCTCCTGGCCTCCCTGAGGGCCTCACGCTCCAGTGCAGTGTCCGCTGTTGTGAGGACAGCCAAGCATCCACACAGCAGGTGCAGCAGTGCATTGAGCATTACCATGAGCCTCCAGTTCAAACCTAGGCCTTGGTGACCAGCAAGTTGGAGAAGTTCCAAGACCACCTGGACTGGTACATGACAAAGCCAAAGATTCAACAAAGGAGTAAGGAGCTTCCAGTGAAGGAACCGCTGGATGGCTGAGGCACCAACTGTGTGGATAACCACATACACCTCCTCCCCACTATGAATAAGGAAATGAAAGAGTCTCTCTTATCCACCGGGAAATAAAAGTCTTTGCCAGTGGCCATCAGGGCCGAGAGCAAAAATATATTTAAAAAAAGAATGAG
>CM052649.1:121885548-121901271 GCA_028533165.1 Leontopithecus rosalia
GCAGTGAAACTCTCAACCCCGAGCATATCGAATCGCCGTTTTGTTTGTCCCTGTGGGGGTTTGACCTGCCGAGGCTGATCACCTGGCTCCCTGCCTCAGAGCCCTTTTTTTTTAAAGTTGAATGGTTGACTCTCTCCCAGGTGTTTCAGTTGCCTGCTGATAGGGTACCAGGATCTGTGTGATTTTCCACGCAGAGACCCATTGCGCCAGCTCAAACGTCGCTTCCCGGGAATCTCCTGGTCTGGCTCACTGTCTAAGTCCCGTTTAATCAGATGGATATGCTAATCTGCCCTCCCAAATCTCAGATTGCCAGTTTAACAGGGCACCCAGACCAGTGCGTTTTGTGCAGAGTGCCGCTGTGCTGCGGTGCCGGCCGAAACGACCACGCCAGCCAAAACAGCTGTGCTGGCATCCCGTGTCTCTCCTACACCTGGGAATTTCCCCATTTTGTGGGCAACAAAGATCCGTCTGGAAATGCAGCTTGCACTCACCCTCTGTGCCTTCACTGAGAGCTGCAATCCTGAGTTGCTCCTACTGCGCCATCTTCTTTTTCCACCCTCCTGTCTTTTTTTTTTTTTGAAGTCATTACCATTTATTCAGATGGGGAGGTGTATGCCCGTGAGGCCAGGTGCCTTGGGGCTGACTGAGGGTGTCAGGGCTTTGGCCAGGGGAGCAGCTTGTCCACTCATGTGAGGCCAGCCTCATTCACACCTGAAACTCTGCCCCACAGGCCTGTCTCCACCCAGTGTCGGGGTCCAGGCACTGCCCTGGCTACCAGTCCACATCCTAGGCTTGGAGGCGAAGTCCAAACCTCCCAGGTCTCTTATCTGCTCAGGAGGAAAAAGTGATGCCTTCCAGAGGCAGAAAGCTGCTCTTTCCACCCAGACAACTAGATGCCGTGAGGAAGGAGGTCACTGGAAGCAGCCGGTAAGCACCAGTGTGGTCATGGCCGAGGCTCACACCTACTCATTCATGCAGATGGCACTTGAGGGTCTGCAGAGAGGCTGGGCCTAGAGCCCATAAGGATGGACCTGGGTGAGGAGGATGGACCCTGGCGAGGAGGACAGACACACAGTGGGCTTGTGGCAGCTGGGTGAGCTTGGAGCAGCAGGCGTGCAGCTGGGGCAGCTGGGCAGAGGTGTGGGGGGCTCAGTGAGGATCAGCATCATGTTAGGGCAAGCCGGGCCAGCACAGGTCTCAGTCCTAGGAGCAGGCATCTGTCTGTCTCTGGGGGGGCATGGCTGCAAGTGTCTCACCCTTCCCCTAGGCTGAGGTGCCGGCCTGGGCCACAGAGCACAGCTGGTCTTGGTCCCCACCCTCAGGTTTGGCCAGGCTCCCGGGTTCCTGTGTGGGGGCTCCAGGTCCCATCTCCTCAGATGTGCATGGTGCTGGGGACAACTCAGAAGGCCACTGGGGGGACGTAGCTGGTTCTTCGCTGGTCAGCTGCAGGGAGAGCAGCTGGCAGGGCCTTTGGGTGGCTGTGGAGGAAAGCAGGTGCTGGAGCCCACAGATATGGAGGTAGGGCTTTCACAATGCCACTGCCCATCCAGAACACACCCAGCTCCTGGCACCAGAGTGCCACAGCACAGCACATCACCAGCGTGCAGGGCACCAGGTAGAGGAGGGAGGGCTGGCCACGCTGCATCAAGGCCAGCACCATGAACATCACAAGGAGGCCAACGCCATAAGCAATGGTGCAGACCGTGAAGTAGACCCTGGAGGACTGCACCTAGATGTCAAACCTGTGGCAGTAGGCCACCAGCAGCCCTGGCACCAAAATGACTCCGAAGCCCAGGAGGGAGAAGGGCTGGTCACACAGAGCCAGAGGTGAGGAGTGCAGCCTGGGCACCTCAGGACCATGGGCAGCTTCTTGTGGGTGGCCCAGTGGCCACCTCCACCATGATGCTGCTCCCACTCTTGGTCAGAAAGGGCATGATGAACATGAAGAAGATGTCACAGAGGAAGAGCACCAGCAGCAGCAGTGTGCAGGCCTTGAAGGTGGGCAGGCGGATGATTGTCAGCATGTAGAGGCAGAAGGTGATGCAAGGGCATCCTGGAGGACCCAGGCCCACTGGTCCTCATTGCAGAAGTTGCCCCACACCATGCTGATGGCCAGATAGAAGAGCCCCAGGAGGAGCATCGTGCCTGTGGGTGCTTATGGAAGTAGGGCAGGCTGTTGTTGGGGACCCTGCACTAGCAGAAGGGCAGCTGCAGTATGCAGGGCTCCAGGCAGCTGTAGAGGCTGGTGTCAGAGGCCAGACAGAAGCTCCCAGTGACCACGCACACGAGGAGGTCACAGAAGTAGTAGAGCAGCACTAGCATGGAGCAGCACATCACCACAAACATGCAGGTCATCACTGGCATCAAGTCCACTACTTCATCCTCCTGTTTCTCCAGCCTGTCATCGAGCTTGTGCTTCATGTACTTCTTCACGTTGTGGCTCCTGGTCCAGCAGACGCTGATGGTGACAGTGCCCACGGCCATGATGAAGATGATGATCGTGTTGTAGTCCAGCACTGGTTCATTAAGCACCTGCAGTGACACCTGCACCATGCGGTGAAACATCTGAAGATGTTCAGCTTGTATTTGTAGCTGAGCAGGGCCACAGGAATGGCAATTTCATCATATTCCTACTTATGGCTCCCCAGGGGGACCAGCTTCTCCCTGCTGATGATGAGCAGCCTGTGTGCCCCGCTGTCCTGGCCAGTCTCACTTTTTCATAGAAGGTGCAGTTGCCCTGGGTCACTAGCGGGATCTGGTCATGGAAGCCATGGACTGGGAGGTGAGCTGTGGAGCAGAGGAAGGAAGACATCCAGTTGTGCAGCTGCACGGCAGGTGCCTTGCTGAGGTCGTGTGGCAGATGGGCCCACTGTGGGTTGTAGAGGACGTAGTACTCTTTGCTTTTGGGGCCCCCATCATTGGAGGCCATGTGCACCACGCCATACTCATAGGCTACCTAGGCTGTGAGGAGCAGAAAGGGGGCCACAAGCAGTGCCAGCACAGCCTCTGCTGCCATCGCCATGTCAGCCAGTGCACAGCTTCCACCAACATCTATTTATTTCCTTGTTTATGCTATGCTGGGCAGGCCCTCTCCTGTCCCTTGTAGGTACCCTTGAGGGGCAAAGGACTGAGGAGGGCTGGACTCAGGTTCCCAGGGTGTGGACAGTGTGGCTTTTGGCTGTGTACATAGGGTGCTTTATTTTCCACAGAGTGATACATACGAAGGTGAGTTGGGCTTGGGCTGATGTCCCCGTATGTACAGAACTGAATAAAGCGGGTCTCTGAGAAAAAAAAAAGAGATTACAGACCCTCAGGGAGCAGCCCCTTGCCCATACATCCATTCGCTGGTGGCAGCTGCGGAGGCAGTACTCCAGGGCTCAGCACCTGCCTCGGACCCAGAATCAGGCTGGGAAACCATCTGCAGACAAAGCCCTATATTGAGCTGAGATGGCTCAAGCCTTAACATTCCATGATCTAGGATCACGACAGATGTGCACTGGTTGCTGCTGTTGCTGCTGCGGGTGATTTGGAACCATGAGGCAACCCAAGGCCAGAAGACAAGGCATTCCCTCTGCCTGGATGTGTGAGAACTCCCTGCCGACTTGATTGGTGGATCTGGGGGGGGGGAATCCATCCCTACCCCACAAAAGCAGCACAGTTTATTTTGTAGTTGAGGCTTCAAGTGCCAGCCAGCTGAAGGATGGCCACACTTGTGGTCACCAAGACACCCTGGAAGTTGCAAGAGATTGTCAACCATGCAAGCAATGTGTCCTCACTGGTCCTGGGCAAAGCCTCTGGTGGCTGCTGGCTATGGGTGGGGATGACTGCTGCCTCAACCTGTGGTCCATCAACAAGCCCAACTGCATCATGGGTTCAAATGTATTCCTCCTATCCCAGTTCCTGGAAATGGCAAAGTAGTAGCATACACAGGCTGAAAAAGCATCACCAATGGCTGACCAAAATAAGACATGCAAAAAAAAAAAAAAAAGGCAGTTCAGCAGTCCTGCAGATCTGTCTCTTGCTTCAACAGGGTTTGGATGGAATAGATCCTAGGAACTCTTTCTTCCAGCCTCTGACCACCCTCCAATTTATTCTCCACTTGCAACCTCTGAGACCATCTTCTCAGTCATCTCCTGCTTCTGGGGACCTACTAACACCGTTTTTGTGGTTAGCTCCTCTTTGCTGACCAACCATGAGCTCCCAAATTCGTCAGAATTATTCCACTGACGTGGAGGCAGCCATCACCCACCTTCAATGTGTACCTGCAGGCCACCTACACCTACCTCTCTCTGGGCTACTATTTGGACTGCAATGATGTGGCTCTGGAAGGCGTGAGCCACTCTTCTGTGAATTGGCTGAGGAGAAGCACAAGGGCTATGAGGGTCTTCTGAAGCTGCAAAACCAGCGTGGTGGCCATGCTCTCTTCCAGGACATCAAGAAGCTGGCTCAAGATGAGTGGGGTAAAACCCTGGATGTCATGGAAGCCACCATGGCCCTGGAGAAAAATCTGAACCAGGCCCTTTTGGATCTTCATGCCCTGGATTCTGCCTGCATGGACCCCCATCTCTGTAACTTCCCGGAGAGTCACTTCCTAGATGAGGAAGTGAAAATCATCAAGAAGATGGGTGACCACCTGACCAACCTCTGCAGGCTGCTGGTCCGCAGGCTGGGCTGGGTGAGTGTCTCTTCAAAAGACTCACTCTCAAGCAGGACTAAGAATCTACTGAGCCCAGTCACTTCTGAAGGGGTCCTTGCAGAGTAGCAGGGCTTCTGCCTAAGCCTCTCCCTCCAACCTCTAGGCAGCTTTCTAACTATGCTAAAAAGCCTTGGACCAAATGGAAATAAAGCTATTTGAAGCAAAGAAAACAAATGCTCTATCATTTTACTTTCATTTTATTTTTTATCATCTTACTTTCAATATCTCTGTCTCTTTTCATTAAATATACGTCAATGTGTGTGTGTGTGTGTGTGTGTGTGTGTGTGTGTGTGTGTTAAATTTTAAATTTATCTTTGAGTATTTAATCATTTATATTCATTACAACATGTT
Organism: Leontopithecus rosalia; assembly: GCA_028533165.1. NCBI lineage: Eukaryota > Metazoa > Chordata > Mammalia > Primates > Cebidae > Leontopithecus > Leontopithecus rosalia. The sequence continues at coordinate 121,890,596 of CM052649.1, forward strand.
GGGACTTAAATCTATAATTGCGTTACTTCTTTTCTGTTTGTCCCACTGCTCCTATATTTCTCTCCTCTTAGTTTTTTCTTCTTCTTTTGGATGACTTTTTGTTATAGTTTTCTATTAGTGTATTATATGTTATTTTACAATGTTTTAGTGGCTATGCTAACCTAGAGATGATTTTACTATTTTTTTTAGTTGTTACCCTGGAATAATGATATGTATCCTTGATTTATTAAAATATAATATAAATGAGTACTTTTACTCATTCCTGGACAATGCAAGTATCTTAGAGCAGTTTTTCTTCATTTATCCCCTCCCATCTTTTGTGCAATTGATGTCAAATGATCCCCACAAAAGATGGGTGTTAGTGTCTCACAGATCAAGTATCTCAGGTTACCCACATGTGTCTCCTCTCTGCTCTTTATTCTTCTTGCATCTTTGTGTTTCCATCTGGAATCCTCTCCCTTCTGCCTGAAGAACTAGCTCTTAGTATTCCTATTTGCTGGAAAATGTCTTATTTCATCTTTCTTTTCTCTTATTTTATTTTGAGACAGGGTCTCACTCTGTCACCCAGGCTGAAGTGCAGAGGCACGATCATGCCTCACTTCAGCCTTTACCTCCTGGGCTCAAGCAACCTGAGGCTTCAGCCTCCAAGTAGCTAGGACTGCAGGCATGTGCAGCCACATGTGCAGATAGTTTTAAAAAAAGGTTTTTTTGTAGATGCAGGGTCTTGCTATGTTGCCCAGGCTTGTCTTGAACTCCTGAGCTCAAGCGATCCTCCTGTCTTAGCCTCCCAAAGTGCTGGGATTACAGGTGTGAGCCACCACACCCAGTCAACTTTATTTTCAATGGCTTTCCCTGCTAGATGTTTAGGTTGGCAGATATTTTTTTCTCTCACTACTTTACTATTTTCTAGTTTCCATTGTTTCTGTCAAGACACCAACTGTCAGCCTTTCATTGCTACTTTTAGAGTAAAGCATCCCTTTAACAGAAAAGGAAAGACAAAGCTGGCAGACTCAAACTTCCCAGTTCTAAGACTACTATAAAATTATAGTAAACAAGACAGTGTGGTACTGCCATAAAGACAGATATACAGATTAATGGAATAAAAATGAGAGTCCAGAAATAAACTTACACATTATGGCCAATTTATTTTTAGAAAGGCTTCCAAGAGCACTCAGTGGGGGAAAGAACAGTCTCTTCAAGAAATGGTATTGAGAAAGCTGTATATCCATGTGCAAAAATATGGAGTTGAACTCCTATTTCACACTATACAAAAACATTAACTCAAAATGGATCAAATACCTAAATGTGAGCTCTAAAATTATAAAATTGTTGGAATTTTTTGCAATCTCCAATTGTTTAATGGTTTCCTAGCTTTGACACCTAAAGCACAAGCAACCAAGGAAAAAATAGACAAACTGGATATCATCAAAATGAAAGACTTGTGCTTTGAAAGATACTATCAAGAAAATGAATAGACAACTTATAGAATGGAGAAAATATTTGTAAATCATGTATCTGATGAGGGTCTAGTATCTGGGGTGCAAAAAGAAATGCTTACAACTCAACAACAAAAAGACAACCTGATTAAAAAATGGGCAAGGGACTTGAACAGACATTTCTCCACAGAAGATATATGAGTGGCTAACTTAACGCATGTAAAAAGATGCTCAACATCACAGTCATTTGGAAAATGCAAATCAAAACCATGATGAGATGCCATTCACACTCGTTTGAAATGGCTATATTTCTAAAAAAGGAGGGAGATAACAAGTGTTGGCAAGGAGGTGGAGAAATCAGAACACTTGTCCTTTGTTGGCAGGAATGTAAATGGTTCAGCAATTGTGGGAAACTGTTTGGCAGTTCCTCAAAACGTTAAAACAGATATATGAGTGGCTATTTCACTGCTAGGTGTATAACTCAAAAAATTGAAAACAAGGGTGCAGACAGATTCTTGCACACCAATGTTCTCAGCAGTATTGTTCATAATGGCTAAAAGATGGAAACAGCCCAAATGTCCATCAGTGGATGAACAAATTGTGGTGTAGACATACAATGCACTATTATTCAGCAATTAAAAAAATGAAGTGTCGATATATGCTTCCAGTAAATCTTTGTGTGTGTGTGAGGCAGGGTCTCACTCTGTTACCTATGCTTTAGTGCAGTGGCACAATCATGGCTCACTGCAACCCTCAACTCCTGGGCTCAAGTGATCCTTCCACCTCAGCCTCCCAAGTAGCTGGGACTACAGGTATGTGGCACCACACCTGGCTAATTTTTGCATTTTTTGTAGAGACGGGGTTTCACCACATTGTCCAGGGTGGTCTTGAACTCTTGAACTCTAGCAATCTACCCTCCTTGGCCTCTCAAAGTACTGGGATTACAGGCATGAGCCACTGTGCCTGGCACTTTCAATGAATCTTGAAAACATGCTTGCTAAGTCAAAGAAGCCAAACACAAAAGACCACATATTTTGCATGATTCAATCTATATAAAGTACATATATATATATATATATATATATATATATATATATATATATATATATACTTAGCCAGGTGTAGATGTACTAAAGTACATATATATATATATATGTGTGTGTGTGTGTGTGTGTGTGTATGTATATGTATATATGTATATATTTATATGTATGTGTATATGTATATATGTATATAATGGGGACAAAACACAGATTGATAGTTGCCAAGGACTGGGGGGCAATGCAGAATGGGGAGCAAGTGCTTAATGAGTAATGCTTAATGAGTTTCTTCTTGGGGTGATAAAAATGTTTTGGAGCTAGAGAGAGTAGTGGTTACCCACCATTGTGTATATACTTAATGTCACTGAATTGTTCACCTATTCATTTATTTTCACCAAACATCTTCTCATTTCTTTTCTTTTTATCCTTTTTCCTTTTCATTATTTTTGAGTGGAGTTTTACTGTTGTTGCTCAGGCTGGAGTGCAATGGTGCAATCTCAGCTCACTGAAGTCTTCCGCCTCCTGGGTTCAAGTGATTCTCCTGTCTCAGCCTACCGAAAACCTGCGATTACAGGTGCACACCACCACACCTGGCTAATTTTGTATTTTTAGTAAAGACGGGGTTTCACCATGTTGGACATGCTGGTCTCAAACACCTGACCTCAGGTGATCTGCCTGCTTGAAAGAAATGGCTAGGTGCTGTGGCTCATGCCTGTAATCCCATCCTCCCAAAGTGCTGAGATTACAGGCATGAGCCACCGCACCCAGCCATTTCCTTTCTTTTTTTTAGGCAAATGACAAATACCTAGTTTACCAGCTTTACTTTTTCAAACTTAAGCTTAACATTATATATTTAAATAATTGTCAAAACTAAGTTGCCAGCATTCATGCACAATTATAAAACGTCCTTAATTTATATTAAATCAGGAATGTTTTATCATTATTGTATCAATACTACTAAAAACTAAAAAAATTGAAATTGTTTCTGTAGAGGACTCATCCTGAATGTTAACTTCACAGCAGACTGACACTATGTGATTCACATTTCAGACAAAATAGAAAAGCAGACCCATACTGGTGTTAGGGTACAATCTTGTCCTGTCTCTAAAAAGTCAAGAATCAGAAGTGCATACACAGGCTGGGTGTGACAGCTCATGCCAATAATTCCAACACTTTGGGAGGTGGAGGTGGGCAGATCACTGAGGTCAGGAGTTCAAGACCAGCCTGGCTAACACGGTGAGATCCTGTCACTACTAAAAATACAAAAATTAGCCAGGCATGGTGGGACATGCCTACAGTCCCAGCTGCTTGAGAGGCTGAGGCAGGAGAATTGCTTGAACGCAGGAGGCAGAAGTTGTAGTGAGCTGAGATTGCTGAGATTATATTCTCCAGCCTGGGAGACAGAGCAAGATTCTGTTCAAAAAAATAAAAGTATATACAGAGATTTATAACAACTTTAAAGACAGAAAAAAATCTTTCGATTTTATGGTCCCAACAATAAACTAAAAAGTTTATGACAAATAGGGGCAGGCCGGGCACGTTGGCTCACGCCTGTAATCCAAGCACTTTGGAGGCCAAGGTGGGCGGATCACCTGAGGTTGGGAGTTCAAGACAAATAGGGGCTCTGTGAGTTGTTTATGAATACTTTAGGTACAATTATACCAATAGCTGAGTTCATTTGAAATCTTCAAAAATTGTTCCCATTAACCCTCAGATGGTGCTTGCTGTAGATGAACATTTTTCTTCAATGCATCCATTGAATGACTTTGTATTCAAGCACAGCAACTGCTTCTTACTGCTGGTCATCTTTTCTCATTTCTACCCTTTCTCTACCATTTTCAATAACTCTCTTTTTAGTAATTGTTCCACCGTTAATCATTTCTAGTAGAAGTTGCTATAGATTTGAAGTTGCCATTCCACTACCACAAATGACGTGAAAGAGAATGAAGTGAGGCCCTGTGACCCAGTGACCCAAATGAAATAAATCCTTCATCTAAAGAAGAAAATCCACTTCCAAAAGATGGAAATCCATTGAAAGTGGAGAAAAACGACCCCCTTCCTTGGCAACCCACCCCTTCAATTTCCAAAATAGTCCTCAAATGAGCCTTCAAAGAAGTTGAATGAAAATGAGTCTCTCTTACCAAAAATTTCCCTGAAGATATCATCTGAGTTATGGAATGTAAGTCAAACTCAAACGGATGTCACAATGCCTTCCACCACCTCCTGCTCTGTCTAATCCTTCTTTGTCATAGACATCCTTTTCTTTGTCATAGACATCCCTTTCTTCCTTTTTTTTTTAGTGTAAGATAGCAGCAGCACCTCATTGCCTCTGCTACTCATCTGAATTTTTCTGTTTCTTCTTTATTCTCAGGACTTTTATCTGGGTGCCACGTGAGTGCCATTCTCCAACGTGCCTTTTTGATATCCTCAGGTCAGGCATGTGTGCACACCTGAACCTTCACAATGACCACTGTGCTTAACAGATGGTTGGAACGGGCAAAGGTGCAGGTGGTTGTGTTGTCAGTAGCTCCTTACTTTTCCTTTTCTTTCTTTCTTCTTCTTTTTTTTTTTGAGTCACAGACTTGCTCTGTTGCCCAGGCTGGAGTGCAATGACACTATCTCCACTCACTGCAACCTCCGCCTCCCAAGTTCAAGCAATTCTCCTGCCTCAGCCTCCTGAGCAACTAGAATTACAGGCATCTGCCACCACACCCACTAATTTTTGTATTTTTAGTAGAGACAGAGCTTCACCATTTGGCCAGGCTGCTCTCTTTGGCCAGGCTACTCTTGAACTCCTGACCTAGTGATCTGCCCACTTGGCCTCCCAAAGTGCTGGGATTACAGGTGTGAGCCACTGTGCCCAGCCCAAATTATTCACTTTTAAATAGTTAATTTTTAAAAATTGAGATAAAGTGTATTTTTCTCTGCCTTTATGTTTTTCTGTTCTTCATAAAAAAATTTACTGTGATGTGTCTTGGTGTGGTTTTCTTTTTCTTTACTCTGCTCAGTGTTCTAAGTACTTCTTCAATCTGTAGTTTGATGTCTTTTGTCAAGTTTGAAAAATTCTGTCTTTATCTCTTCAAATAATGCTTCTGCCTCATTCCCTGTCTTTTCTCCTTCTATGACTTGAATTATATGTATATCAACTTCTTTCATCATCTAAAGACTCATGCCTTTTTCTGCATTTTTCTTTTCACTTTATTTTTTGCTTCAGGACAGATATTCTCTGCTGACCTGCATTCCAGTTCATGAATCCTCTCTTAGCTGTGTTTAAGTTGATATTAAACCCTCTACTGAGTTCTTCCTTTTAATTAATATATTTTTCAGCCCTCGAATTTCCTTTTGATTCTTTGTTATTTCCAGTTATTTGTCATTGATTGGTTTCTTGAACATACTTATTTTAAAAGTCTATATTCTTGTATTTCTAATATGTTTCTTGTGGCTCTATTTCTATTCTTTGTTCTTTTCTCCTTTTTGGTCATTTGGTCTTATCTCCTAGCATGCCTTTTTTGTTTAATTGGTTTTAATGGATTGCTGGACAGTGTATAGAAAAAAACAGAGATAATCTGATGTTGCTGATGGTGATCATTCTCCAGAGGACTTCCCACTGCCTCTGGAAGTGATATATCACTTTTAAAATATGAGCATATTGCTTTAATCTAATTATATATTTAGCAGATTAAAAGTTGGGCTTCTGTCTTTGAAATGAGTCAAACTCTGGTTCAACCTCCAGTTCCAGGCTATAGCTCTTTGGGGATCCCAATTGAAGGCTTGGGATGCTTTTCAGAGTTCTTTCTGCTTGGTGGGCCTTGAATTCCTAGTTTCATCTCACAAGCCCAATAAAACTGCTTATCTCTTGGTCTTTTGCCAGAAGAAAAAAAAAGTAGTGTTGAATGCTGGATTCATATCTCTGTACCTCCCTTTTCTCTAGGATCTTTGCTCTTCAAGTCATCACTGCATTGATAGCTCTTTAATGTCTTAAAATAAAGTGTTTAAAAATTTTTTTTCCATATTTCTAGTTCTTCTTGATATGATGGTTGGACCACAAGAAGATAGTCTGACATTACCAGGAAGAGAAATCTCATAAATTTATTACCAATGGTCTACAGTTTCTTTAATGTGGCTTAAAGTCCCATCTAGACTTTAGAATACTAAAACTGATAAATGGAATTTAAAAATGAAATACAGCAGTACATTCTGCAAGTCTCTGTAAAACCTAAGAATCTAATTATGTCTGTTACCCTATTTGCTGTTTTATGTTTTTCTTTCTCAATAAGACCATAAACTCTCCATGGGCACAACTCAGATATATTTTATTTTGGTTTCTTCACATCATGCCAATAAATACTCCATTAAATTGAGTTGAGTAGGATGTATACTATTTAATTAGAGTTACTAATTTGTGTCCAAATAGGTTTAACTTAGAACCATCTCAGTATGAAATAAAGAAGGCAATTGCACCAAGAAACAATGAAGAAGCTGGAAATTAACCACCAGTTATTTCTGTACCAATGGTTTTGGTAGTTATATGGCTTTAATGAAGATTACAAAGATTTTAAATAACTGAAATACTCATCGGTTGAGGACTGATTCAATAAACAATACATTTGTCAATATGCAGAGATTGAGGTAGATAGATCTGTATGCACTGATATGGAAAAATCTCCAAATTTTGGAAAAGAAGACTATATAGTCAACATATTCTTTTTGGAAGAATCTATAGTAATCTATGTTCTTAATCTCAAATTCAAATAACTGTTTTTGGGTTCAGTTCTAGAAAAGAGCAAATGGAAGCGCATCTAAGCCTTGAAATTGCAAGCTTGAGTAAGAAAGAATTTTAGACATTTTAAAGGGAATTGTTGATGTGGATGCAAAGAGAGAACAGAATTCTGTACAGTAAAGCCATTTAGGAGAAAATCACCACTATAAATAGGTTACTGTGAAGACTGAAAGCCTAAGTATTTTTTTTTTTTGAGATGGAGTCTTGTTCTGTCTCCAGGCTGGAATGTAGTGGCACAATCTCAGCTTGCTGCAACCTCCAACTCCCTGATTCAAGCAATTATCCTGCCTCAGCCTCCCTAGTAGCTGGGACTACAGGCACATACCTCCATGCCCAGATAATTTTTGCATTTTTAGTAGAGATGGAGTTTCACTATGTTGGCCAGGATGGTCTCGATCTCTTGACATAATGATCTGCCCACCTCAGCCTCCCAAAGTGCTGGGATTACAGGCATGAGCCACTGAGCGTGGTTGAAAAGCCTAAGTCTTTTGTTGAAAATGTAATTGTTAGAGTATATTTGAAAAGTCCCTTTCCGAGACTTCTGGACTTCAAAGATGTGATGTTTTGTTCAGAGATGTTGTAAATTTTCTTACAACATCCTCTGTTAATTTGCTGCAATGGGTGACATATTTTTTTGTTATGTGTAACTCTTTCCTGTGGATATAAGATAGGGCTTTTTGTTTGATGGAAGAGTCTCAAAAATGTCTTTTCTTTGGGCTAAAGGAAAATGGATAGATTGCTGACAAATAGGTGACTGGTTTCATGACTATGTGCAGGAAGGAATTTTTGGGGGAATATGTGTGAAAGGATATACTCATATAGACACAAATCTCTTCGGAAGTGTACATATAAGGCACAGGTAACACAGAATGCCAGGAGAGGCCTGGGTGACCTCCCTGGGGTCAGGGAGGACCAAACATGGACTTTCCACCATCCAACCTATTTTTCTATTTTTACTTTTTGCCATGTGCACTTATTATTTAGAAAAACAATTTAAAACAATTATAAAAAGTATAAGAAAAAGGGAATAAAGAGAAAAAGGCATAATACTTACTTATAATTTCACAACAACTGGCCTGCAAAGTAGATGTGTCATTCCTGTTTCATAGATTTAAAAAGTGAGGCTCAGAGACATAAAATAGCTTACACAAAATCTAGAACTATAAAGACGTTTTTCAAAACCAATGAGAACAAAGACAACATACCAGAATCTCTGGGACACATTTAAAGAGTCGCTAGAGGAAAATGTATAGCAATAAGGACCCACATGAGAAGCAAGAAAAGATGCAAAATCGACACCCTCTCATCAAAATTGAAAGAGCTAGAGGAGCAAGACCAAAAAAACTCAAAACCTAGCAGAAGACAAGAAATAACTAAGATCAGAGCAGAATTGAAGAAGGCAGAGACAAAAAAAAAACCTTCAAAAAATAAATGAATCCAGAAGCTGGTTTTTTTAAAAGATCAACAAAATAGACCACTAGCCAGATTAATAAAAAAGAAAAGAGAATAATCAAATAGATGAAATAAAAAATGATAAAGGGAATATCACCATAGATTCCACAGAAATACAAACCATCATCAGAGATTATTACAAACAACTCTGTGCACATAAACTAGTAAATCTGCAAGAAATGGACAAATTCCTGGACACTTGCATCCTCCTGAGGCTAAACCAGGAAGAAGTTGAAACCCTGCATAGACCAATAATAAGGGCAGAAATTGAGGCAGCAATTAAGAGCCTACTACCCAAAAAAAGCCCAGGTCCAGATGGGATCACAGCCAAATTCTACCAGACATAAAAAAGAGGAGCTGGTACCATTCCTTCAGAAATTATTCCAAACAATCCAAAAAGAGGGAATCCTATAAAAATCATTTTATGAGACCAACATCATCCTGATATCAAAACCTGGCAGAGACTCAGCAAGAAAAGAAAACTTCAGGCCAATATCCATGATGAATATAAATGCAAAAATTTTCAATAAAGTACTGGCAAACTGATTGCAACAGCACATCAAAAAGCTTATCCACCATGACCAAGTAGGCTTCATTCTGAAGCAAGGCTGCTTCAACATATGAACGTCTATAAAGGTAATTCGCCACATAAGCAGAACCGAAAACAAAACCCACAAGATTATTCCAATTGAGGCAGAGAAGGTCTTTGACAAAATTCAACAGCCCTTTATGCTAAAAACTCTCAATAAACTAGGTATTGATGGAACATATCTCAAAAATAATAAAAGCTATTTACGACAAACCCACAACCAATATCATACTGAATGGGCAAAAACTGGAAGCATTCCCTTTGAAATCCGGCACCAGACAAGGATGCCCCCTCTCACCACCCCTATTCAATATAGTATTGGAAGTTCTAGCCAGAGCAATCAGGCAAGAAAAAGAAATAAAATATATTCAATTAGGGAAGGAGGAAGTCAAATTGTCTCTATTTGCAGATGACATGATTGTATATCTAGAAGACCCCATCGTCTCAGCCCAAAATCTCTTGAAACTGATGAGCAACTTCAGCAAAGTCTCACGATACAAAATCAGTGTGCAGAAATCACAAGCATTCCTATACACCAATAACAGACTTAAAGAGAGCCAAATCAAGAACAAACTGCCATTCACAATTGCAACAAAGAGAATAAAATACTTATGAAAATGAGTAACAAGAAATGTAAAGGATCTCATCAAGGAGAACTACAAACCACAGCTCAACAAAATAAGAGAGGACACAAACAGATGGAGAAACATACCATACTCATGGTTAGGAAGAATAAATATTGTGAAAATGGCCATACTGCCCAAAGTAACTTACAGATTCAACACTGTCCCCATCAAGCTACCAATGACCTTCTTCACAGAACTGGAAAAAACCACCTTAAACTTCATATGAAACCAAAAGAGAGCCCAAATAGCCAAGTCAATCTAAGCCAAAAGAACAAAGCTGGAGGTATCACACTACCAGATTTCAAACTATTCCACAAGGCTACAGTAATAAAACAGCATGGTACTGGTACCAAAATAGAGATATAGACCAATGGAACAGAACAGAGGCCTTGGAGGCAACACAACACATCTACAACTATCTGATCTTTGATGAACCTGACAAAGACAAGCAATGGGGAAAGGAGTCCCTGTTTAATAACTGGTGTTGGGAAAACTGGCTAGCCATGTGCAGAAAGCAGAAACTGGACCCCTTCCTGACACCTTACACTAAAATTAACTCCAGATGGATTAAAGACTTAAACATATGACCTGGAACCATAAAAACCCTAGAAGAAAATCTAGGCCAAACCACTCAGGACATAGGAGTAGGCAAGGACTTCATGACGAAAACACCAAAAGCATTGGCAACAAAAGCCAAAATAGACAAATGGGACCTAATCAAACTCCACAGCTTCTGCACAGCAAAACAGTCAT
>CM052649.1:121901371-121935501 GCA_028533165.1 Leontopithecus rosalia
GAGGATGTGTAGAAGTAGGAACACTTTTACACTGTTGGTGGGAGTGTAAATTAGTTCAACCATTGTAGAAGACAGTGTGGCAATTCCTCAGGGACCTAGAAATAGAAATTCCATTTGATCCAGCAATCCCATTACTGGGTATATATCCAAAGGATTATAAATCATTCTCTTATAAGGACACATGGACATGAATGTTCACTGCAGCACTGTTCACAATAGCAAAGACCTGGAACCAACCCAAATGCCCATTGATGATAGACTGGACAGGGAAAATGTGGCACATATACACCATGGAATATTATACAGTCATCAAAAACAATGAGTTCGTGTCCTTTATAGGGACATGGATGAACCTGGAAATCATCATTCTCAGCAAACTGATACAAGAACAAAAAATCAAACACCACATGTTCTCATTCATAGGTGGGCGTTGAACAATGAGAACACATGAACACAGGGAGGGGAGCATCACATACTGGGGTCTGTAGAGGGGAAATAGGGGAGGGACAGCAGGGGGTGGGGAGTTGGGGAGAGATAGCATGGGGAGAAATGCCAGATATAGGTGATGGGAAGGAAGGCAGTAAATCGCACTGCCCTGTGTGTACCAATGCAACAATCTTCCATATTCTTCACATGTACCCAAAACCTAAAATGCAATAAAAAAATCTAGAACTAGATTCCAAGTAAAACTGAACCCAATGCCAAGTTATCTTTCAGTCTTATATTCTCATATGCATAAGTAACTTAGATTGCAGCTATGATTAAGCTGAAAAATACAGCACACTGATGGGTTTTTGTTTTTATCCAAATTGCCAGTCTGTGTCTTTTGATTGGGGCATCTAGCCCATTTACATTTTGGGTTAATATTGTTATGTGTGAATTTGATCCTGCCATTTTGATGCTAGCTGGCTGTTTTGCCCATTAGTTGATGCAGTTTCTTCATTGTGTTGATGCTCTTTACAATTTGGTAAGTTTTTGGAGTGGCTGGTACGGTTGTTTCTTTCTATGTTTAGTGCCTCTTTCAGGAGCTCTTTAAAGCAGACCTGGTGGTGATGAAATCTCTGAGTACTTGCTTGTTCACAAAGGATTTTATTTTTTTCTTTACTTATGAAGCTTAGTTTGGCTAGATATGAAATTCTGGGTTGAAAGTTCTTTTCTTTAAGGATGTTGAATATTGGCCCCCACTCTCTTCTGGCTTGTAGGTTTTCTGCCAAGAGATCTGCTGTGAGTCTGATGGGCTTCCCTTTGTGGGTGACCCGACCTTGCTCTCTGGCTGCCCTTAGCATTTTCTCCTTCATTTCAACCCTGGTGAATCTGACGATTATGTGCCTTGGGGTTGCTCTTCTTGAGGAATATCTCTGTGGTGTTCTCTGTATTTCCTGGACTTGAATATTGGCCTGCCTTGCTAGGTTGGGGAAGTTTTCCTGGATAATATCCTGAAAAATATTTTCCAGCTTAGATTCATTCTCTTCGTCACATTCAGGTACACCCATCAAATGTAGATTAGGTCTTTTCCAATAGTCCCATATTTCTTGGAGACTTTGTTCATTCCTTTTTCCCATTTTTTCTCTAATCTTACCTTCTCATTTTATTTTATTGAATTTATCTTCGACCTCTGATATCCTTTCTTCTGCTTGGTCAATTTGACTGTTGAAACTTGTGTATGCTTCATGAAGTTCTCATGTTGTTTTTCAGCTCCATCAATTCACTTATATTCCTCTCTAAGTTGTTTCTTCTCATTAGCATTTCATCAAATCTTTTTTCAAGGTTCTTAGTTTCTTTGCATTGGGTTAGAACATGTTCTTTTAGCTCACAGAAGTTTCTTATTATCCACCTTCTGAAGCCTGATTCTGTCAATTTATCACACTCATTCTCCATCCAGCTTTGTTCTCTTGCTGGTGAGGAGTTGTGATCCCTTGTAGGAGGAGAGGCATTCTGGTTTTGGGTGTTTTTATCCTTTGTGTGCTGGTTTCTTCCCATCTTTGTGTATTTATCCACCTATGTCTTTGCAGTTGTTGACTTTCAGATTGGGTCTCTGAGCGGATGTCCAGTCTGGCCCCTCTGCTGTAGGACTGCTGAGGTCCACTCCAGGCCCTACTTGCCTGGGGATCACCTGCAGTGGCTGCAGAACAGTAAAGGTTGCTGCCAGTTTCTTTTTCTGCTATCTTTGTCCCAGAAGGATATCCGCCAGATGTCAGTCTGAGCTCTCCTTTATGAGGTAACTCTTTGGATATATGGGAGTCAGGAAGCTGCTTGAGGAGACAGTCTGTACTTTATAGGAGCTCAAGTGCTGAGCTCTGAACTCCGTTGTTCATTCAGAGCTGCTGGGCAGGTGCATTTAAGTCTGCTGCAGCAGAACTCACACCCCCCCTTTTTTTCCCAGGTGCTCTGTCCCAGGGGGTTAGGGCTTTATTTATGAGTTTCTGTTGTGCTGCTGCCTTTTTTCAGAGCTGCCCCACCCAGCATGGAGGCAGCCTAGTCACTGTCTGCCTGAAGAGGCTTTGCTGAGCTGCTGTGGGCTCTGCCCTGCTGTCATGTGAACTTCCCTGCAGTCCTGTTTATACAGGTATAGTTAGAACTACCTCAGCAATGGTGGCCCACCTCTATTACAGACTCTCTCTGTAATGGCAGGCTGCTTCAGCAATGGCAAAACTACCTTCATAGTAGTGGACTGCCTCGGTAATGGCAGACACCCCTCCCCCACAGAGCTGGACTGTCCCTGGTTCAGCTGTGCTGGCTGTGACAGTCTCAATCCAGAGCATTTCCGATTGCTTTTTTATTGTGGGTTTGGGACCAGCTGAGCCTGATCACCTGGCTCCCTGCCTCAGAGCCTTTTATTTTTTTTAGTTGAATGGTTGACTGTCTCCCAGGTGTTCCAGTCACCTGTTGAGAAGGTGCTGGGATCTGTGTGATTTCCCATGCAGCGACGCACTATGCCAGCTGAAACAGTGGCGCTGAGATTCGTGACACTTTTTTGCATGGGAATCTCCTGGCCTGGCTCCCTGTTTCAGTCCCTTTTTTAATCAGATGTACAGGTGACTCTGCCTTCCCAGAGCTCCAACTGTCAGCTAAAGCGATGCCTGGACCCATGTATTTTTGTATGGAGAGCCACCAAGCCAGGGTGCCAGCAAAACAGCTGCCAGCCAAAACAGCTGCACCAGCCAAAACAGCCGCACCAGCCAAGCCTTGCTGGTGACCCATGGGGCTCCTCTGCCTGAGAATCTCCTGGTCTGTGGGCAATAAAAATCCATCTGGAAGTATGGCATCCATTCACCCTCCATGCTTTCACTGGGAGCTGCAATCCTGAGCTGCTCCTAATGCACCATCTTGGATCCCTCCTCTTTTTCTTTTTTTTTCTTTCTTTTGAGATGGAGTCTTGCTCTGTCCCTGAAGGCCGGAGTGCAGTGGTGCAACCACTTGGCTCACTGCAACCTCCATCTACTAGGTTCAAGCAATTCTCCTGCCTCAGCTTCCTCAGATTACATGTGAGTGCCACCACACCCAGCTAATTCTTTTGTATTTTTAGTGGAAACGGGGTTTCACCAGGCTGGTCTTGAACACCTAATCTCAAGTGATCTTCCCACCTCAGCCTCCAAAAGTGCTGGGATTACAGGTGTGAGCCACTGTGCTTGGCCACCAGTCTTCTCAATTCTGACTCATCAAGCATTCATATGGAGACCAGGCATGGTGGTGCATACCTATAATGCCAGCACTTTGAGAGGCTGAGGTGGGAGGACTGCTTGAGACCAGGAGTTAAAGACCAGCCTGGACAATGTGGTGAGACTGTCTGTACAACAACGACAACAACAACAAAAATGAGCAAGCTTGTACGCCATCATGCCTGGCTAATATTAAAAAAAAATTTTTTTTGTAGAGACAGAGTCTCCCAGCTCCTCAGGCTGAGGTGGTAGGATCTCTTGAGTCCCAGAGTTCGAGGCTGCAGTCAACCATGATCACATCACTGCACTCCAGCCTGGGTGACAAAGTGATACCCTGTCTCAAAAAAAAAAAAGTTCACATGGAGCAAGACTACAGGGGTAACATGTCTGACTCTGCAAAAGGGGCTCCTACTGCTGCTAGGCCCCTTTCCTTCTAATTTCTCTGCATCATTCCTAGCATGACCTCAGGCCCTGTTTCCAGATCAGGCACATATATTTGCTTACAAGTGGCAAAACTTTATTTTATCACTATGCCTTGGGCTTAATAGTAGCTATAGCTGTTGTAAGTGATAACTGGGCTAGGCATTGTGGCTCACACCTGTATTCCCAGCCACTTTGGGCAGTCAAGGCAGGTGGATCACTTGAGGCCAGGAGTTCAAAACCGTGTGTCCAACAAGGTTAAAAAACAAAGTGGCAACTGGCTAGTGTTCACATAAGGATTTTATATAAAAAAGAAATGGCCACTGGAGGTGAGGTTGGGCCTTTCTAAGGGCTGCAGGAGTTCTCTTTTACCCACACCTGTGACCCCTGCCCTTCCATACAATGAGTAATGCTCGTTCTCACACCCAGCAGGGTGTGCTGAAAGCACATGGGAAAGCAGTGGGACCTAGCAGACCAAAATACTTCACAGATCAGCTGCAACACTTCAGTGGCACAGGGCCTGTTCTGGGTTGAGTGGTACCTGAGCAAGGCTTGTCTATCATCAGTGCTAAAAAGTGCTCTGATGACCAGTTCAAATTTTCATGCAAGTAAGGAAAGAAAAAACACTGCTGAGCAACACTAAATGCTGAGCACTTTCACACACCATGTTTCCAATTCTTACAGCACTGTTACTGTTACAGTGACTTTTATTCCCCTGGCGAGAAAACAGGCTGGGAGAGATCAAGCAGGACTCATGCCACAGTAGATATTCTAAGTGCAGATCAAATCAATACAAAGCACTGACAGGATGCTAGTTTGTGTGTTGATTGTATTGGCGGTGTAGGTGACAGACTCAAGTGGAACAATGGAAATTCAATTTGCTTTGCCAGAAGCTTATGAGCAATATCTGGCCTCAGCAGGAATCTAAATACTGTGTGCTGCTGCAGCAAACTCTGCCATCTATCCTGGGCAGTGCATGCATGCTACCAGATAAGATTCCAGCTCAGAGTGAGGGAGCCTGAGCTGCAGGCATTTATAGCCACTGGACAATAAATTCCCAGAGGGAAAAGGCCACAGGAGGGGATATTTAAATGGGCTGGGGGGGGTGATTCTGCCAATCACTCCCCGCTGCAGCATCTGCCCATCTGTGAGTGACAGAAGCATATGACTGATGTTCCTTCAATAAGTCTTAGTTCTCCTGTGCTTTCCATCAGCATTTCACCGTGTTCCAACGGACTTTCAAATGTCATTTTGATGATACCGTTTCTTGCATTTATAAACAAACCCCAAACTCCTAAAGTGCAACCCCTCTGTAGTTACGGTAAATATGTGATCAAAGGTCACGTGCTGGAAACTCCCGTTTCTGGATCTGAAATCAAAGCAAGCATTTGCACCTTTGAATTTGGAATGATCCTTCACTGTCCACATAGCTAGGCTGCTCTTGCTGTAGCCACGTGGGATCTGTGTGTGGTTATGAGGAAGGAAGCCTTCACAGGGTGGGCTGCGTCAGGCCCTCTTCCTGACCAACAGTGAGAAACTCCTTTTCAAAATGTTCACGTTTGGTCAGGCAAGACAATGGACATTTCTCTTAAAGAAAACTTAAGTTTGTACATAGTAATGCCAGCCTTGTTGCTGAATTTTTTGTTTGGGGGTGGGGGGATTAGTTTGAATTTTGTTTTGTTTGAAATGCTTCAGTTGTCATTTTGTCACTGCATTTCAAATAGCTCATGACCCTTTTCTTGTCGTCACTTTAGCACACTATGTAGCCCACAAAGTGGGGGCAGGGTATTGACGTTCAGATTTTTTCTTTGTTACTAGTTCTTTTATTCATTTTTATTTGTGACTCTAGTGATGACTTCACAGATGCAGAGTGAATGCATAAATGAATAATTGGTTGAATGCCCAGTAATGCCACTTAAGTGCTTTTTCTTTTGCAGGATAATTTTAAGTGTATGTATTTTAACTGCACTGATACATTGAACATGTCAGTGTCTATACCACTGGACCAACAGAGCACTTTGTGGCTATAGGGTGCCTGATAATAATGTCATGATTTTTCTTTGGGACTCAACTATATCGAAGGTTTTTTCCCCTAGCAGTATGGGGGTACAGGTGATCGATCATTGATGTCATTGCAATTGTTATTTTTAAAATAAATTTATAAAAACACACACACACACACAAAAACTTTAAGGTAAAGAAACAAGAGTTAAGAAAGTGGATAATTTCTACAACTGTACTAGCTTTCTTCTTGGTTTTCCTGAAGCCTCAACAGACTGGCCAGTAGAGCATACTTTTTCAGGCATTTTTTCATCAGCCAGGTTTGCCTTTACCTTTCTTTAGACTCAGGCTTATCTCAGGGTCTACTGCACCCTAGCTCCTGTTATTTCTACCTGTTTTTTCAACACTTGGTAAGGAAAGTACTCTCCTTGCAGGATCTCAACACCTTTCTCCCTCTGAGCATGCACTGTTGAATGCACACAAGTGCACATTGATGCAACCCTACTATACTGAATGAATTCTTCACAGAAGTCTCCATACCTGGGTTTCCAGAATTTTCTCATCACGGACACAACTGTCTTGACCATTCTTGCCTCCTGGTCTATTTGGTGAGGCAGTTTCTAGATTGAAATGTTTTGAACTAGCAAATCTACCACCTTTCTTTAGTAACCTCACTATTTTACTATTTTCAGGACCAGTCCACATTCAGATGATACCTTCCAAAATGCATGAGCCCACAGGAAAGTTGGTGCCCTGTAGCCTCACCATCCAGCCCAAGGACACTTGTCTCACCCACACTACCTGTGTCCTAAATCAAGCCCAGCACATTTCCCAGCTGTTTCTACCATCATGCTCTGCACACTCAGGGCCACTGCTCAGGATGCTCCACAGCCTACCCCTGACACTTGCTGAGCTTCTCTAAGAGGCAAATAGAATGGGGTTTGGAACACAGACCCTGGGGACAGCTTATGCATTGAAATCCAGCCTCCGTTACTTACCAGCAGGGCAACCTTGGCAAGTTACTAGATTTCTTTAAGCCTGTTTCCTCATCTGTAAAATGGAGTTAATAAGAGGGTTGTTGCAAGGAATTAATGAGTTAATATAGCAAAATGCTTAGAAGAGTGCCTAGCACACAGTTAAGCACTATATGTGTTAGCTATTATTATTGCACACTATTATTAAACAATAGTGTATGCATATATATATTCAAGTATATAGTAGGTATACATTGATACAGCATATATATATACTGCATATGGCAACTATCTATATATATATATACAATATGCTATTATATATTATACATAACAGTATATTTATATACAGGAACCATACAAGCACATATGAATATGGGTGTGTGTGTGTATGTGTAGTTCAGCCCTCAAATAGCTACTTCCATTCACTTTTCCTGTTTTCACCCTGAGACTTTGAGGGTGAGGGTGAGGGCTTTGCACATCGTGGATGATCGTCTAATTGTCTCCAGGCTGGAAGGGGTCAAGTAGTTTAGGAACATTAACTCTGGACTGCCTGGGTCTCATTCTTACTTTGCACCTTAACAGGTAAGTAAACTTGAGCAAGAAACTTGAACCTTTGAACCATCAGTTTTCTTCACTTATAAAATAGGAAACCAACTATATCTTCTCTCATTAAGATGTTGCAAAGATTAAAATGACAATACATGTAAACAACTCAGCATGTTACCTGGCACATCCTAAGTGATCAGGAACCCCTAGCAATAGTTAAGTGTTTTCCTGCCCAGCTTCATGGCAGATCTAGAATGGCAGTCTCTATGTCACTGGGATAGTGAAAGCAGTGGGACCTAGCAGACCAAAATACTTCACAGATCAGCTGCAACACTTCAGTGGCACAGGGCCTGTTCTGGGTTGAGTGGTACCTGAGCAAGGCTTGTCTATCATCAGTGCTAAAAAGTGCTCTGATGACCAGTTCAAATTTTCATACAAGTAAAGAAAGAAAAAATACTGCTGCCTGGGATCAAGTAATTCTCCCACCTTAACCTCCCTAGTAGCTGGGATTACAGATTCACACCACCATGTCCAGCTAATTTTGTTTGGAGTTTTAGTAGAGTCAGGGTTTCACCATCTTGGCCAGGCTGGTCTTGAACTCCTGACCTCATGATCCATCTGCCTCAGCCTCCCAAAGTGCTGGGATTACAGGCACCTGCCACCACACCTGGCTAATCTTTGTATTTTTAGTAGATAAGTGGTTTCACCATGTTGGCCAGGCTAATCTTGAACTCCTGACCTCAGGTTATCTGCCCACCTCAGACTCCCAAAGTGATGGGATAACAGGCATGAGCCACTGCACGTGGCCCGTAGCGGTGTTTTGATACATATAATGTACAATGGTCAGATCAGGGTCATCAGCATACCCATCATCTCAAACATGTATCATTTCTCTGCGTTGGAAACATTCAATATCCTTCTTCTAGCTAAGGAGATTATCTCCCAGTCGATAACAAGTGTCAGCATCCCATGTATTGAAGGGCCCACCATTTCTACCCTAGGACAATGCAGGCTCTGTCACAGATTCCTGCCTAAAATAGGTGAGTCCATCTCAAGCTTCCTGATTTATTACATTGGACCAGCTGTCCCTCCCTCTGTGAATCCCATCCTGTCTTTATTATATTTTTTAAAGGTTTGATGTTAGGGAGTCTTATCACTTCTCTACCTTGTTTTTGTTTGTTGTTTTATTTATTTGTTTTTTTTGAGTTGAAGTCTCACTCTGTCACTCAGGCTGGACTGCAATGGCATGATCTTGGCTTACTTCAACATCTGCTTCCTAAGTTCAAGCAATTCTCCTGCCTCAGCCTCCCAAGTAGCTAGGATTACAGGTGCCCACCACGACACCTTGCTGTTTTTTTGTATTTTTAGTAGAGATGGGGTTTAACCATGTTGGTCAGGCTGGCCTCGGTATCCTGACCTTGTGATCCACCCACCTCAGCCTCCCAAAGTACTGGAATTACAAGTGTGAACCACCAGACCCTTCCTATTTTATAGTATTATATGGTCAAATTAAATGTTTTGGGATATAGTTCTACTAATTTTTTTTCTTTCTTTTCTTTCTCCCTTTCCTTCTTTCTTTCTTTCTTTCTTTCATTTTCTTCTTTCTTTCTTTCCTTTTTTAGATGAAGTTTTCCTTTTGGTGCCCATGCTGGAGTGCAATGACATGATCTAAGCTCACTACAACCTCCATCTCCCAGATTCAAGCTATTCTAAGGCCTCAGCCTCCCGAGTAGCTGGGATTACAGGCATGCACCACCACGCCTGGCTAATTTTGTATTTTTAGTAGAGATGGGATTTCACTATGTTGGTCAGGCTGGTCTTGAACTCCTGACTTCGTGATCTGCCCGCCTCAGCCTCCCAAAGTGCTGGGATTACAGGTGTGATCCACCATGTCCAGGTTGATGTATGTATAATGGTAAGGGGAGAATCACATCCCCACAAATCCGTAAGTTGAAATCCTAACCCACAAATACCTCAGAAGGTATTTGGAGATAGGCCTTTATTGAGGGAATTAGATTAAAATGAGATCATTAAGGTGGGCTGAAATCCAGAATGGCCGGTGTGCTAGTCATTGTATAGTGTTGAGAAGCACCCTGGGCCTCTGCATCCTCTGGATGCCAGCAGCCCCACCCTCATCTCCAGTTGTGACAATCAAAAGTCTTCAGACATTGTCAAGTGTCCCCTGGGCATAAAATCTCTTCTCCCCTCTTTGATAATCACTGCTTTAGATTCTATTTGGTCTTAAAAAGTCTTTTCTCCAAAGTCCATCATTTTATCCACTGTAACCCTGCTGTCTTAAGGGGTCTAAGACGTTTACAGGAGTCTTTTCTCCAAAGTCCATCATTTTATCCACTGTAACCCTGCTGTCTTAAGGGGTCTAAGACGTTTACAGGAGGGTGATAATGGTGATGGTGAGCTTCTAACAATAATCCACACACAGCACTCATTATTTGACAAGTGCAGGCAATATTATGTACTTTCATTTTACAGATGTGGAAACTGAGGCAATTACAGGCTTGGCAACTTGCCTAATATCACCTGAGAGCTGATTAAGGACTGAAACCCCAGGAGGAAGCCAGCTGAGCAGAAAACCTCTGTGATGCAGTGATGAAGATAAAAATCAACTCTGATTGAGAAAGTATCTGCCTATACATTCATCAGGCTGGGAACAGAGACCCAGATAATATCAGCTGGAAAATTAACAAAAAACAATGTTTCTGCCAATGACACCTTTTTCTGAGCCATCAGTGTCTTCTAGCTTACTAAACACCTTGCCCATTGCAATCGTACACAGTGATTTACATTTTATCACTAAGAATGAACTTCCCTTTTCTGCCCTGAGGGTCTGATTTCCTTGGACACAGAGAATCTATTTCCATTTCCAACCCTGGTGCAGGGCTCTGATAAGGGATTTCCGGACATAAGAATCTACAGCTGTCTTATCTCACAGTTCCCAAGGAAAAGGCACTCACTGCACTTCACAGCCCAGACCCAAGGGTGACCTCTTTCCACACTTGCTCTGAGCCAAATGGAAGCTATGCTGTATTTACATTCACCTACACCCCACCATTCCCTCCAAATCCGATGGCAGGACAGGCCACGCATACCCAGGTCTAGGCATCAAAATGTCCCTCATCCCCAACCAAGACCCCCAAAGCCCAGCCCAGTTCCATCGGCCTCTGGAACCTTTTCCCTGGGGTGTGGAGCCAACAATCCTCCATTAAATGAGACTGCCCCTTGCCCTTTAAACTCCATCCCCATCCTTTGACCCAAACCTCCCCACCCCCCAGCACCAGAGTCCCTTCCTTTGGCCTTGGCCACCAAGAAGACACAGGGCCAAATTTAGCACTGGGCAGAGGAGAAACCAGTCTCAGGGGAGGCATTGCAGCCACTGAGGGCAACAGCCAGCTACGGGTCACAGATGGATGCTCCCGCTTCCAGTTCCAGGCAGCTGGAAGCAGAAAAGTGGGCTAGTAATAAGTTTGGGATTGATGGAGCCTCAAAGGTGGGTGGGACTACCTGCATTCTCCAATTGCTGAGCAGGAAAAGCTAGTTTCCTCCCTCTGAGATGAGACTGGTGTTGTCAGCAGACCCGCCCCCTCGAGGGTGTGTCTCAGATCAGAATCATGGTGTGGGCATGATTTTTACTGGATCCACCCCAGGGCATGGCTAAAGCCAGACGGAGGCCCAGGATGAGGCTGGGGGCTAATCTGTCATTGCAATCCTCCAATGCCCCATTACCTGATAAACAATAAATGCTAAAATAAATGATAAATGCTCATTTCCTCCAGCCAACACATTCCTCTTGCAACATACTCCTGTATAAACATATCTCCATTGTTGGGATTTTTCTTTTTTCTTGTTTGAATGTCTTATTTCTTCCAGAAATACGGTCAGTTTTATGGATTTGTGAAACATGTTTTTTCTTATTAGTGAGTGTGTTGTGACGTTCTGTTCTAGTCACTAGATGACCACTTAGTTCACATTTTCAAACTTGCAAGTAATTTGTTGTGTTGCTTTAGACATAGGTGTTCAATCTTTTGGCTTTACTGGGCCACATTGAAATAATTGTCTTTGGCCACACACAAAATACAGGAACACTAGCAATAGCTGATGAGCTAAAACAAAACAAAACAAAAATTGCAAACGAATCTTGTAATGTTTTAAGAAAGTTTAGGGGCCAGGCGCAGTGGCTCATGCTTGTAATCCCACCACTTTGGGAGGCCAAGCAGGGCAGATCACAAGGTCAGGAGTTCAAAAGCAGTCTGTCCAACACAGTGAAACCCCATCTCTACTAAAAATACAAAATTAGCCGGGTGTGGTGGTGGCTTCTGTAATCCCAGCAACTTGGGAGACTGAGGCAGGAGAATTGCTTGAACCTGGAAGATTGAAGTTGCAGTGAACAGAGATCATGCCACTGCATTCTAGCCTGGGTGACACAGTCAGACTTCAACAAAAAAAAGAGGAAAGGAAAAAAGATGAAAGAAAGAAAGAAAGAAAGAGAGAGAGAGAGAGGGAGGAAGGAAGGAAGGAAGGAAGGAAGGAAGGAAGGAAGGAAGGAAGAAGGAAGGAAGGAGGAAGGAAGGAGGAAGGAAGGAAGGAAGGAAGGAAGGAAGGAAAGAAAGAAAGAAAGAAAGAAAGAAAGAAAGAAAGAAAGAAAGAAAGAAAGAAAGAAAGAAAGAAAGAGAACAGGAATTTGTGTTGGGTTGCATTCAAAGCCATCCTGGGCTGCAGCCAGCCTGCGAGCCCTGAGTTGGAGAAGCTGGCTTTAGAGTTTAGACCCAGGAAAAATGCGGAGCCTTTTTTTTTTTTTTTTTTTTTTGAGACAGAGTCTCACTCAGTTGCCCAGGCTAGAGTGCAGTGATGTGATCTCAGCTAACTGCAACCTCTGCCTCCTGCATTCACGCAATTTTCCTGTGTCAGTCTCCCAAGTAGCTGGGATTACAGGTACTCACCACCACACCTGGCTCATTTTTGTATTTTTAGTAGAGACAGGGTTTCACCATGTTGCTCAGGCTGATCTTGAACTCGTAACCTTGTGACCAGCCCACCTAAGACCTCTCAAACTGCTGGGATTACAGGCATGATGTACCGCACCTGGCCAGTGCGGGAGTCTTTGCCTTCCATTGTGAGGCAGGATAAGTAAGATTAGGAGGCCATGCTGACTTGCCCCCTTGTGTGAAGCCGAGTGGTCTCTGAAGCTCTTTCACTCTTGTATGTGATCACATATCTCTTTTGCATGGTAAGCAGTCCAAAAGATATCAGCAGGCCTCAAGATGGGTTAGAAGTTTCTCATGCCCCGTACAGCCTGGGAAATAAAAGTCCCTTATTCCTGATGTTGCTACTCTAACCTTCAGCCCATCAAAAAGCCCAAGAAGCTATTGGCCACAAATTCCTGCCTTAAAAGGGGCCAGAACTTCTTCCAGGCCCCATATGTGCAGCGAGATTTAAGGTTTAGCTAATAGTAACAGTTTATTTTCTTGTTTTGAGATTGAGTCTTACTCTGTTGCCCAGGCTGGGGTGCAGTGGTGTGATCTTGGCTCACTGCAGCCTCCACCTACCGAGTTTGAGCAATTATTCTGCCTCAGCCTCCCAAGTAGCTGGGACTACCAGCACCCACCAACATAGCTGGCTAATTTTTTTTGTTTGTTTTCTGAGTCGGAGTTTTGCTCTTGTTGGCAGACATGAGCAATGGCGTGATCTTGGCTCACAGCAACTTCTGCCTCCCAGATCAAGAGATTCTCCTACCTTAGCCTCCCGAGTTATCTGCCACTACAGACATACACCAACATTCCTGGCTAATTTTGTGTTTTTACTAGAAACAAAGTTTCTCCATGTTGACCAGGCTGGTCTCAAACACCTGACCTCAGGTGATCTGCCCACCTCGGCCTCCCAAGGGGCTGCAATTACAGGCATGAGCCACCACACCCAGTCAAATTTTTCCTCATTTTGGTAGTTAAAAAAAAAAACGAGGCTTAGGCAGGAGAACTGCTTGAACCCGGGAGACTGAGGTTGCAGTGAGCCTAAATGGCGCCAGTGCATTCTAGCCTGGGTGACAGACCAAGACTCCATCTCAAAAACAAAACAAAACCCACCCCTAGCTGGAGATTTTGTACGCTATTGACACATGTGATGTGTGTTACAGCATGAAGATTCTGAGTCCAACTGCAGGTCCACTCTTGCACACCTGACCTCACTGCTATTTTATGACTATACATACAGCCCTATTAAAGGAATTTCTTTTAAGGCCCACGCTGTTGTCTGTCCCTGTGAACAGCTTACTCTGCCTCTCAGATTGTACTTTTGTTTTGCAATAAATTTCTTTGCTTACTCACACTTTGGACTTGCTCTCAAATTTTTTTATGCAGTGAAGCCAAGAAGTGACACCAGCCCACCAGCAACAATTGTAACCTGACGGTTTCTTCCTGCTCACTGCACCAACAAGATTAATTTTCAAAGACCATGGCATGGCAGTAAAGGAAGAGTTTTGGCCTGGTGCAGTGGCTCATGCCTGTAATCTCAGCACTTTGGGAGGCTGAGGCGAGGGCATTACCTGAGGTCAGGAGTTCCAGACCAGCTTGGCTAATATGGTGAAACCCCGTTTCTACTAAAACCATACAAATTAGCCAGCTGTGGTGGCACATACCTGTAATCCCAGATACTAAGGAGGCTGAGGCAGGAGAATCACTTGAATCTGGGAGACAGAGGTTGCAGTGAGGCAAAATGACGCCAATGCATTCCAGCCTGGGAGACAAAATGCAAAAGCCTGAAAAACCACCTGTAAAGGCCGGTCTCCGGTTCTACAGTGTGATGTTACCTACAGGAGTAATTGGGAAAGTTGCAAATCTTGTGACCTCTGGAATAATGGATGAATTCAGGCTACTCTCACCCTCCTAACTTGGCAGTCTTTCAGTAGTTTCACAGGGGTAGTTTGGGGAAGGGCCATAATCATTTAAACTATAAACGACATTTCTGATTTCTGTGACTGTCTCAGTTTTGCAAAGGCAGTTTTGTCAGAGGGTTAGAACCAGAACAACTGAATAGGGTCTGGGTAAAATGAGGCTGAATCCTGCTGGGTCACATTTCCCAGAGGTTAGACTTTTTTTTTTTTTTTTTAGGAGGAGTCTACTCTGTCACCAGGCTGGAGTGCAGTGGTACAATCTCAGCTCACTGCAATCTCTGCCTCCAGGGTTCAAGCCATCCTCCTCCTCAGCATCCTGAGTAGCTTGGACTACAGGCATGCACCACCACACTCAACTGAGTTTTAGTATTTTTAGTAGAGACAGGGTTTCACTATGTTAGCCAGACCGGTCTTGAATTCCTGACCTCAGGTGATCTGCCTACCTCAGCCTCCTAAAGTGTTGAGATTACAGGCATGAGCCATCGCTCATGTCTCAGGCATTCTTAGTCACAGGATGAGACAGGAGGTTAGTAGGATGGGTATCACAAGACACAGGTCATAAAGACCCTGCTGCTAAAACAGGATGAAGTAAAGAAGCGGCCAAATCTCACCAAAATCAAGATGGCAAAAACAAAAGTGACCTCTGGTCATCCCTACTGCTCACTATATGCTAATTATAATGCATTATTAGCATGCTAGGGACACTCCCACCAGTGCCATGACAGTTTGCAAATGCCATGGCAATGTCTGGAAGTTTCCTTATATGGTCTAAAGAGGGGAGGAATCCTCAGCTCTGGGAACTGATCACCCTTTTCCTGAAAAACTCATGAATAATCCACCCCTTGATTAGCATATGATCAAAAAAAAACCTATAAAAATAGTCAGGTGGCAGCCCGTGGAGCCACTCTGCCTGTGGAGTAGCTGTTCTTTTATTCCTCTTCTTTTTTTCTTCTTTTTTTGTTTTTTTGAGACAGAGTCTCACTCTGTTGCCCAGGCTAGAGTGCAGTGGCATGATCTCAGCTCACTGAATCTTCTGCTTCCTGGGTTCACATGATTCTCCTGCATCAACCTCCTGGGTAGCTGGGATTATAGACACACACCATGATGCCTGGCTAATTTTTGTGTTTTTAGTGGAGACAGGGTTTCACCATGTTGGCGAGGCTGGTCTTGAACTCCAGACCTCAGGTGATCCACCTACCTCAGCCTCCCAAAGTGCTGGGATTACAGGCATCAGCCACCACACCTGGCTTTTTTAATAGAGTTTTGCTCTTGTTGTCCAGACTGGCATGCAATAGCTCAATCTCAGCTCACCGCAATCTCCACCTCCCAGGTTCAAGTGACTCTCACCCTCCTGAGTAGCTGGGATTACAGGCATGCTCCCCACGCCCAGCTAATTTTGTATTTTTTAGTAGAGGTGGGGTTTCTCCATGTTAGTCAGGCTGGTCTCAAACTCCTGACCTCAGATAATCCACCTGCCTCAACCTCCCAAAGTGCTGGGATTATAGGCGTGAGCCACCACGCCTGGTTTATTTACTTTCTGAATAATCTGGCTTTCACTCTACTTTGTGGACGTCCCCCAAATTCTTTCTAATGTGAGATAGAAGAATCTTCTCTTGGGGTCTGGATTGGGACCCCTTTCCAGTAAGAGATTCACCATCTCTCTAGTCCCATCCCCAGAGACAATCCCTGTCTGGTGATTACCTTGGATTACCTTCCAGAGATGTTGTGTGTGACCGGGCACAGTGGCTCATGCCTGTAATCCCAGCACTTTGAGAGGCTGAGGTGGGCTGATAACCTGAGGTTGGGAGTTCGAGACCAGCCTGACCAACATGGTAAAACCCTGTCTCTACAAAAATACAAAGATTAGCTGGATGTGGTGTCACATGTCTGTAATTCCTGCTACTTGGGAGGCTGAGGCACAAGAATCGCTTGAAACTGGGAAGCAGAGGTTGCAGTGAGCTGAGATCACAGCACTGCATTCCATCTTGGGCAACTGAGTGAGATTCTGTCTCAAAAACCACAAAAAAGGCCAGGTGTGGTGGCTCACACTTGTAATCCCAGCACTATTGGAGGCCAACATGGATGAATCACCTGAAGTCAGGAGTTGGAGACCAGCCTGACCAACATGGAGAAACCCCATCCCTAATAAAAATGCAAAAAAATTAGTTGGGCGTGATGGCATGTGACTGTAATCCCAGCTACTGCGGAGGCTGAGAAAGGAGAATCACTTGAACCCAGGAGGTGGAGTTTGCAGTTAGTCGAGATCATGCCATTGCACTCCAGCCTGGGTGACAGAGTGAAACTCCTTCCCCAAAACAAACAAAAACAAAAAGACACTGTGTGCATATGCAAAAACGTGTGCCTATTGTCTAATACACACACATAAAGCATCTCCTGTGGTCCAGACTCTGTTTCCTGCACTGAGGAACACAGCAGTAAACAGCACAAAAGTTATTCCCTATATTCTTCAGATTCCAGTAGGGAGGGACAGAAAGTTAGCCGTGTTAACAAATAGCATGTATAATAAATATATCCCAGCAGGGCGCGGTGGCGCATGCCTGTAATCCAAGCACTTTGGGAGGCCAAGACAGATGGATCACAAGGTCAGGAGATCAAGACCATTCTGACTAACATCAAGGGGTGGATGAAACCCCATCTCTACTAAAAATACAAAGAAATAGCTGGGTGTGGTGGAATGCACCTCTAATCCCAGCTACTTGGGAGGCTGATGCAGGAGAATCACTTTAACCCCAGAGGTGGAGGTTGCAGTGAGCCAAGATCATGCCATTGCACTCTGGCCTGGGCAACAAGAGTAAAACTCCTTCTCAAAAAAAAAAAGAAAGAAAAAAAGAAATCTGAAGAAAATATTAGAGAAAAATCTTTGTGATCTTAAGTTAGGCAAAATTTCTCAGATAGGATGCAAAATGTAATCAACACTTACACAAAATCATGGGAATTGGGCCGTTTGAAAATGCTTAACTTGTGGCCAGACACAGTGGCTCATGCATGTGATTCTAGCACCTCGGGAAGCCAAGAAGGGTGGATCATGAGGTCAGAAGATTAAGACCATCCTGGCCAACATGGTGAAACTGAGTCTCTAATAAAAAGACAAAAAAATTTAGCTGGGTGTGGTGGAGAATGACTGTAGTCCTAGCTACTCAGGAAGCTGAGGCAGGAGAATCTCTTGAACCTGGGAGGCAGAAGTTGCAGTGAGCCAAGATCGCCCCACTAAACTCCATTCTGGTGACGGGTGAGACTCTCTCTCTCTCTCTCTCTCTCTCTCTCTCTCTCTCTCACACACACACACACACACACACACACACACACACACACACACAAAAGTTTAATTTTCTTTCTAAAAGGAAATGTGCAGAAAACAAGAAGATAAGAAGCAACACAGAGCAAACATTTATGAAATGTATATATGCAGTTGACCCTCAATAACTGCAGGAGATTGCAAGATCCCTGCAGATATCAAAGTCAGGGAATGCTCAAGTCCCTGACATCAAATGGTGCAGTAACTGGGCAAGGTGGCTCACGCCTACAGTCCCAGCTCTTTGGGAGGCCGAGGTGGGAGAATTGCTTGAGCTCAGGAGTTCGAGGCTAGCTTGGCCCACATAGTGAGACCTTATCTCTACAAAAAGTACAAATATTAACTGGGTATGGTTGCTGGGGCTTGTGGTCCCAGCTACTCAGGAGGCTGAGGTGAGAGGATTGCTTAAGCCCAGGAGGCCAAGGCTACAGTGAGCTGAGAGCACACCATTGCCTCCAACCCCAGGCAACAGAGTGATAACCTGTCTCAAAAAAATAAAATAAATAAAATGGTGCAGCATTTGTGTATAACCTCCACACAGACTGTACATCAGCTGTAGGTCACTTAGTACAACATCAACACTGTGTAAATAGCTATTTACTGAATTTTAAACTTTGCATTCTTTTTCTTGTTATATTGCTATTTTTATTTCCTTTTTACAAATTATTTTTTTCTCATATTTTTAAATTAAATTAAATTTTTTTTGAGACAGCTCTGTTGCTAGGCTGGAGTTCAGTGACATGATCTCAGTTGACTATAATCTCCACCTCCCAGGTTCAAGCAATTCTCCTCCTTCATCCTCCCAAGTAGCTAAGATTACAGGTGTGTGCCACCACACCTAGCTAATTTTTACATTTTTAGTAGGGATGGGGTTTCACCATGTTGGCCTCGATCTCCTTACCTTGTGGTCTGCCCACCTCAGGCTCCCAAAGTGCTGGGATTACAGGCATGACCCACCACATGCCCAGCCCTAATTTTTTTTAAATTTTGAGACACGGTCTTATTCTGTCCGGTCTTATTTTGAGTCATGGTCTTATTCCAGGCTGGAGTGCAGTGGTGGAATCTCAGCTCACTATAACCTCTGCTTCCCAGGTTCAAGCGAACCTCCTACCTCAGCCTCCCTAGTAGCTGGAACTACAGGCGCATGCCACCATGCCCTGCTAACTTTTTTTGTAATTTTAGTAGAGATGGGATTTCATGGTGTTGGTCAGACTGGTCTTGAACTCCTGACCTCAGATTTTTCTCCCACCGTGGCCTCCCAAAGTTCTGGGATTACAGGTTCTGAGACACAGTGCCCGGCCGAAATATTGTTGATTCTGCTGAATCTACTGGTATGGAACCAGCAAATACAGAACCCGAGGACAAGGAACTGGCAGATACAAAAAACCAAATATACTAATTGTATCCAGAATATACAATTACTTCAATGAAAAAATGGCATGACCACAAGAGGGCGCTCCTTTACTCCCAAAACGTCCCAGTTTGCTATTCTTTGGAAATATTCACAGAAAGCAAAGAATGCTATTTGCTCTGAGTTAAGTGGGGGAATATGGATAAATTAGACACGCATGTCCATGGACATTGAGAGAACGATAAAGCAACAGAGGCCACAAAAATAGCATGAGAAAAGCACAGGAAAAGATACATTCAGGAGTTCTTGGTCCTATACTTCCAACTTTTCTGTAAGTTTGAAGTTACATCAAAGTAAAAAGTTGGGCTGGGTGCAGTGGGTCACACCTGTAATCCCGGTATTTTGGAGGCTGAGGCAGGAGGATTGCTTGAGCCCAGGAGTTTGAGATCAGCCCCGGCAACATAGCCAAACCCTATCTCTACCAAAAAAAAAAAAAAATAGCCAGTGTGGTGGCATGCACCTGCAGCCTCATAGCTCACTGCAGCCTTGACCTCGTGCGCTCAAGTGATCCACCCACCTCAGCTTTCTGAGAAGCTGGGACTACAGGCACACACCACCATGTCTGACTAATTTTTAAATTTTTTGTATGTTGCCCAGACTAGTCTCAAATGCCTAGTCTCGGGCGATCCTCCTGCTTGGCCTCCCAAAGTGCTGAAATTACAGGTGTGAAAGTCATTGCACTTGGCCTTTTGAGAAATTTTAGAATAGTCTGTTGGCAGTTAAAGGCAGGTAATTCAAACTAAGCTGCTAACCCAAATCTCTCAGAAGCTTTTTATTTATTATTTAATCCTGGATGTTATTCTCAAATTCATTGCAGTAAAGAATTGTAATTGGACAATGACAGGGAAACTTCATTCATTTCTCTCTGAATGAGCATTGCTTGCAAGCTACTTGCCAGTGTGTCCATTTATTTCCTTTTTCTGGTTTCTAATGCTATTGGTATTCCCATCTTGACACTGTTTTGTTACATTTCTATTATCATGTCTCTTTCTTCAATGAAATTTTTATTGAGATAATTGTAGAATCACACACAGTTCTAAGAAATAATATAAGCCAGGTGTGGTGTCTCACCACCACACTCCAGCCTGGGAAACAGAGCAAGACCCTGTCTCAAAAAAAAAAAAAAATCACTTTCACAGTGCTGGACTCCTGGTGCTGGGAGGCAGCACTCCCTCTGGAGGTTCTAGGAAGACTGTTTCCTTGCTTTTCCAGCTTCTAGAGTTGCTACATTCCTTGCAGTCCTTGGCTAGTGGCCTCTTCCTTCATCTTGAAAGCCAGGAGTGTAGCATCTTCAAATCTTTCTGCTGAAGTCCTCATATCACCTTTTTTCCCTTGTAGCCGAATCTCCCTCTGACTCCCTCTCCTGAGGACACTTGTGATTGCATTTGGGGCCATCCAGGAAAGCCAGAATCCTCTCTCCACCTCAAGCCTTAATCACTTCTGCTCAGACCCTCTTGCCATAGGAGGTTATGTTCACAGGTTCCAGAAATTAGGAGCTGGATATCTTTGGGGGCCATTATTCAGCCTTTCATTGGTACAAAAGTGGACATTCTATAATAGCTAGCTATTGCTGTGTAACAAATTACCCCAAATGTAGCTGCTCAAAACAACAAACTTTTTAAATCTCATGCAGTTTCCATGGGTCAGTTGTTTCAGAGTAGCTTACCTGTGTGGTTGTGTCTCTAGGGGTTGCAATCAAGCTGCAAGCCAGGGCTGCCATCACCGGAAGGCTGGACTGGGCTGGAGAATCCACTCCAAGATGGATCCTCACACACACAGCTGTTGGCAGGAGGCCTCAGGTCTTCACCATGTGGGCTTCTCCATGAGGCCACTTGAGTGTCCTCACAACACAGCGCTGGCTGGTGTCCCCCAGACTGAGCATTCTGAGAGGGAAAGCTGGCAAGAAGCTGCAGTGCTTTTCATGACCTTGCTTGCATTCGTTTGTTAGAGATGCCATGGCAACGTACCACAGGCTAGGTGGCTTACACAACAGAAATGTCCTTTTTCACAGTCCTGGAGGTTAGACAGCAAGAGCAAGGTGTTAGCGAGATTGGTTTCATCTGAGGCCTCTTTCAGAAGGCTTTCTTTCTTTCTTCTTTTCTTTTACTTTTTTTTTTTTTTTGAGACAGGGTTTCTGTCACCCACGCTGGAGTGCAATGGTTCGGCCTCGGCTCACTGCAACCTCTGCTTTCAGGATTCAAGCGATTCTCCTGCCTCAGCCTCCTGAGAAGCTGGGACTACAAGTGTGGGCCACTACGCCCAGCTAATTTTTGTAATTTTAGTAGAAACAGGGTTTCACCATGTTGGCCAGGCTAGTCTTGAACTCCTGACCTCAGGCGGTCCATCCGCCTTGGCCTCTCAAAGTGCTGGTATTACAAGAGTGAGCCACTGTGCCTGGCTTCAGAAGGCTTTCTGAGTCTTCCTTAGAGATGGAAGGCTGTCTTTTCCCTGTAACTTCACACTGTCTTCCCTCTGTCTATGCCTTTGTCCTAATTTCCACTCCTTATGAGGACATCAGTTAGATTGGATTAGGGCCCACCCATATTGCCTTATATTACCACAGTTATAGCTTTAAAGGTCCTGTCTCCAAATAGAGTCACATTCTGAAGTACTGTGGGTTAGGACTTCTATATATGAATTTGTCTGGGGACATTATTTAGCTGATAAAAGCCTCAGAGGTGACATCCTTCTGCCATATTCTCTGGTCACATAGACCAATCCTACCACAATAATGGAGGGACTACACCAGGACATGGACTCCAGGAGGTGGGCTTAATGGGGTCTTCTTGGAGGCCTCTTCCTTCATGTCCAAGAGAAATTTTTTTTTTTTGAGATGGAGTCTCACTCTGTAGCCCAGGCTGGAGTGCAGTAGTACAATCTTGGCTCACTGCAACCTCCACTTCCTGAATTCAAGTGATACTCAGCAATCCTCCCGAATAGCTGGGATTACAGGCATTCGCCATGACACCTGGCTAATGTTTGTGTTCTTAGTAGAGATGGGGCTTCACCATGTTGGCCAGGCTGGTCTCGAACTCCTAACCTCAGGTGAGCCGCCTGCCTTAGCCTCCTAAAGTGCTGGGATTACAGGTGTGAGCCACTGCACCCAAGAAGAGAAATTCTTACTAGTTCTTGAGTATATTTCTAGGGCTACTCTATGTATGCTCAGCCACATATGTACAAACAGTGTGCATGTGTACAAGGGAAGGACATAAACACAGCACCCTGCACCTTGTTTTCTTCACTTCGTAAACCCTTTAAGAGCGGCCTCATTCTTTTTCGGATTCCACTTTATGAATTGCTGCCATTTATTTAACTGGTCCCCTAGATGTTTATGTCCTTTCCAATATTTTGCCATTGCATATAATGATGCAACAAATATGCATGAACTTTATCATTCCTCATGTGTGCTGGTATATTTGCAGGGTACGTACCTGCTGTGAAATTGCTGGGTCAAAGGCTGTAAGTCTTTGATAGATGCTATCTGATGGTGAGGCTGGTCTCTTGAAGGCATTTCCAATTCACACTCTTCCGCACATGGTGCAGACACCCTGTCCCTGCAGTCTCACTGATGGTGTGGGGTCAATCCTTTCACTCTCGCTGATCTGCTGAATAACAAGTTGTATCTTGGGCAGGGCATGATTACAGGCTCATGCCTGTAATCCCAGCATTTTGGGAGGACCGCTTGAGCTCAGGAGTTTGAGATCAGCCTGGGTAACACAGTGAAATCCTGTCTCTACAAAAAATACAAAAATTAGCTGAGTGTAGTGGCATGAGCCTGTAGTCCCAGCTACTCAGGAGGCTGAGGTGGGAGGATCACTTGGGCCGAGGAGGTTGAGGCTGCAGCGAGCCATGATCGTGCCACTGCACTCAAGCCTGGGTGACAGGGTGAGATCCTGTTCTCCAAAAAAAAAAAAAAAAGAAAAAAAAAGCAACATCTCAGTGTAGTTAGTTTTTAAATGTATTGAGGTAAAGTTTGCATAACATACATTTAACCATCTTAAGGTGAACCATTCAATGGTGTTAAATATATTCACAATGTTGTGCAACCACCTCTATTTAGTTTCAAAACATTTTCATCATCCCAAAATAAAATCCCCCCCTCTGCATATAATCCCAGCCCTTTGGGAAGCAGAGGTGGGAGGATCGCTTGAGCCCAGGAGTTTGAGACAAGCCTGGACAACACAGGAATTATAAAAAATGAAAAAATGTCTCTATAAAAAATGAAAAAAATTAGCCAGGCATAGTGGTACGTACCTGTAGTCCTAGCTACTTGGAAGACTGAGGCAGGAGGATTGCTTGAGCATGGGAGGGCGAGACCTCAGTGAGCCACGATTTCACGACTGCACTCCAGTGTGGGTGATAGAGTGAGATCCTGCCTCAAAAACAACAACAAAAAAAGGAAACAAAAGCCCACACCCATGAAGCATCATCCATTTCTCCCTCCCCCAGCCCCTGGCAGCTGCCAGTCTGCTTTCTGTCTCTATGGACCGGCCCATTCTGGACATTTTGTGGAAATCATGCAATATGAGGCCCTTTGTAAATGGCTTCCTTCTCTGAGCACTGTGTTTCTGAGCTTCACCTGTTTGTGGTGTGTGCGCCTTCCCTTTCATGGCTGAGTAATAGTCCTCTGTATGACACACCATACGGTGTTCATCTGGTTATCTGCCGATAAACCTTAAGACTGTTTCCAGCAGGGCACAATGGCTCACACCTGTAATCCCAGCACTTTGGGAGGCTGAGGTGGGTGGATCGCAAGGTCAGGAGATCGAGACCATCCTGGCCAACATGGTGAAACCCCATCTCTACTAAAAAAAAAAAACAACAAAAAAGTGGGCATGGTGGTGGGCTCTTGTAGTCCCAGCTCCTCGGAAGGCTGAGGCAGGAGAGTTGCTTGAACCCAGGAGGCGGAGCCACTGCACTCCAGCCTGGCAACATATGGAGACTGTCTCAAAAAGAAAAAAAAGACTGTTTCCATTTCAGTGTGGTTTCAATATGCATTTCCCTGATTATAAATGAGGTTGAATTTCTTTTCACCTGTTAGATGCTCTTTAGGGGCAGGACGAGCTGGAGACAGGATGAAGCTTGGGGATGAGCTGGAGCTGCACTGAAGTGCCTCATCCCCATCCTCTGGGATCCAGCACCTTTGGGTGTCAGAGGAGAGTGGCCTCCCTCAGGAACAGCTGCATCTGAGCCTGGTGGAGGCAGGAGGGCCCTGTGAGTTTAATGCAAAGAGTCACTGTTCAGTGAGTATTTACTGTGCACCTGGCATTCTTATTGGCACTGAATATATTATTATTACCTCCTTGAATCCTTGCAGCAACTCCAGGCTGATTTGTGACACCCTTTGCAGTTGAGGAAACTGATAGCAGAGATGTTGTGTAACATGCTTTTAAACGGGGGTGCACAGCAGGTACAGAAGTCATCAGCAGGACTGTTGGATGTAGGCACCAAGGATGTCCCCAACACACCCTGTGAGGCCTCCCTTTCAAAGGGAGGTAACTCACCCTGCCCTCCTCCTCCTCAGCACCTTCCCCTCCAGCCCTAGAGAGGAGCAGGATTTCTCCTCTTCCTACTTCTTGTCTTGGCAATCTTCATCTCTTAACAGAGTGCTTGAGAACTTAGCTTACATCAACATCTGCCATCTCAGTTTCTGAAGGTCAGGAATGTGGCAGCGGCTCAGCTGGGGTAGGTTCTGGCTCAAGTTCCCTCTCTGTCAGGCTGTAGTCAAATAATTGTCAGCCAAGGCTACAGTCATCTGAAGGTTTGGCTCCCTCACATAGCTGTGGACTGGAGAGGCCTCATTTCCTCTCTGGCTGCTGGCAGAAGGTCTCAGCTCCTCGCCATGTGGATCTCTCTCAAAGGCTAAGTGAGTGTCCTCACAACATGATGGCTGACTTCCCCAAAGTGATTGATTGACAGAGAGAGCAAAGAGTAAGTTACTGTGCCTTTTATGACCTAGTCTCAGGAGTGACAGATGATAATTTCTGCCATATTCTATTTGTTGGAAGTCTCTAAGTTCAGCCCATGCTCAAAAGGAGGGAATTAAACCTCCTTGAAGTGAGAAGTGTAGAAGCAACTCTGGGCATACATTTCTTCCTTTGTCCTGTTCTGGGTTCTAAGTGTCCGGGGTCTGGTTATGTGCAGAGGTGGTGACCATGGCCTGGCGGTGGTGGGATGGGGTCTCGGGGCCTGTGATGGGGTAAGATAGGCAACCATTGCCTCATTTACCTGGAATTGGGAGTGGCTGGCACATCTCCCTTCATCTCAGCACATCCTTTTATTTTGTTTTCTATTAAAGGACCCAGAAGTCTTTGACAGACAGATGGAGGTCACTTCCTTTCCAACACCCTCTTTTGAAGACGGCTGGGAGAGAGTCACAGGAAAGGGTGGGGGAGAATGAACAGTGTAAACCTGGGATTTTGAACCTGACATGCAAGGTCCCCAAGGGATTTTTATATAGAATTTAGGGAGCACATGAATTTGGATAGATGAAGAAAAATTCTCTGTTTTCACAAACCTCTGCCTCATATTTAACATTTCCTCTAATTATAAATATAGTTGATAAAACACAACAGTATTAGACATACTCTTGACTTTCTCGCCAAAAAACAATTGCAGATTTTTTTGCATCCCATCACAGCTGCTGAAGAAAGCTTGCAATATCATTTACACTGAGCACTTATAAAAGGACAGTGGTTCTGAGGCTGTCCCAGGGGTTTACAGTTTGTGCCTTAGTAAAGAAGTCCATCTTTCTACATCACAAACCTGGCTTTTAGATATCTTGATAACTGTATTTCCATATAGCTGGTTTTCATGTGATTCTATTTATTTGTTCTATGCATTTAAAAACTACTCTGAGAAGGGGCCAAAGGCTTCACTCGGATGCAGAGAGGTCTAGGGTATGAAAAGATTGACAACTGCCTGGGTGGAGGAAGTCTAGGGAGAGACTGGAACCAATGAAAATCAGGAGATTTGATTTTCATCAAAGCTCACCATTAAGAGCTGCTGGTGACCTTTGACAAGGCACAGGTGGCAGAGGAAATGAAGCAATGGACTCAGGAAACCATTGCCCAGTTAAGGAAGGGGAGCCTTCACACCCATGGAACATTGCCTGCCACGTGGGCACTGATTGTAAATTGTTCATTCCTACTATCCCTCATTGTGTGTCCAGGAGTCCACCCACTTACCACCACCCTCTCCCTCTCACCTTCCACCACCCCAACCCCTTGACTTTCTCACTCCATTCTCTAAACTTGCTACATCCATTTGCCCACATTTTCTTTCCCAGCAATGACCTTTTCTCCTTGCCTACCAGAAAACTCCTACTCATCCTTTAAAAAACTCACTCTCGGCCGGGTGCAGTGGCTCACACCTGTAATCCCAGCACTTTGGGAGGCCGAGGTGGGCGGATCACGAGGTCTGGAGTTCTAGACCAGCCTGGCCAGCATGGTGAAACCCTGTCTCTACTAAAAATACAAAACTTAGCTGAGCATTGTGGTGCACGTCTGTAATCCCAGCTACTCAGGAGGCCGAGGCAGGAGAATCACTTGAACCTGGGAGGCAGGAGTTGCAGTGAGCTGCCACAGAGTGAAGCTCCGTCTTAAAAAACAAGAATAAAAAAACAAACAACCTCACTCTCATAGGACCGCTGATACCCTTCTGGTCACTCGTCACTCCCGTGACTGCCTTCTCCACGGGCACATTGTGATGGTTATTTCACAACCACACCATTTCCCTCAGGAGGCTGAGAGCTCCTTCTGTGCCCCAGTTTACTCATATTTTGAAATCCCAACTCCTGGCACATCGTCTGACAGTTACAGAGCAAATGTTATAAAAATATGGAGTTGCTGGAGTAGTAAATTAACACAGTACCTGTCTATGCCAAAATCACCTATGAAAGACAGCTTGCTCTTCCCTTTCCCCAAATCAATGTACCCTCTTTAATTCATATATTATGCATGTAGAATTTGATAAAAATCAGAGGCAACTTGGGTAGTTTCTTTGAAACCATCTGATATTGCATGGCTCTGTGTCCCCATCCAATTCTCACCTTGAATTGTAATCCCCAGCATCCTCACGTGTGAAGAGCAGGGCCAGGTGGAGGTAATTAAATCACGGGGGTGGTTTCCTCCTGCAGTTCTCCTAATAGAGAATGAATCTCATGAGATCTAATGGTTTTATAAGTGTCTGGCATTTCCCCTGCTTGCACTCACTTTGACCTCCATGAAGAAGGTCTCTGCTTCTCCTTTGCCTTCTGCCTTGATTTTAAGGTCTCTCCAGCAATGCGGAACTGTGAGTCAATTAAACCTCTTCCCTTCATAAATTACCCAGTCTCAGGTATTTCTTCATAGCAGAGTGAGAATTGACTGATACACTATCCATAATAAATGACGCAACCTCTCTAATCCTTAGCGTCTCCATCTGCTAGATCAGGGTAATAACCATCCACACTAAGTTGGTGTGAGGATTAAAAGGGCTGTTGTGTTGCTAGCCGTGGTGGCTCATGCCTGTAATCCCAGCACTTTAGGAGGCCACGGCAGGCAGATCACTTGAGGTCAGGAGTTCAAGACCAGCCTGGCCACATGGTGAAACTCTGTCTTTACTAAAAATACAAAACAATCAGCTGGGCATTGTTGCATGTGTCTGTAATCCCGAGCTACTCAGGAGGCTGAGGCAGGAGAATTGTTTAAACCTGGGAGGCAGAGGTTGCAGTGAGATGAGATTGCGCCACTGCACTCCAGCCTGGGCGACAGAGCAAGACTCTGTAGCTAAATAAATAAATAAAAGAGGTGATACAGGCAAATTCTTGGTGCATAGTAACTACTCAGTAAAGGGGGGTTGCTCTTCTTAAATTTACAAGGCAACATGAAATCACTGGCAGAAAGGACTATAAATTGAGTTCTGTGGGAGTTCAGAGGACAGGGAATCACATCTGTTGGAGGGCCAGGGAATATGTGAAGCAGCAATGGGCCAAGGCATGGCTAGGAGCTACCTGGTGGAAACAGGAAGGCCATTTCCAGGGAGAGACAGGCTCGTGGTTGGGTTTGGGCTGGTGTGTCGGGTTCTTCGGGAATAAGCATTAACTTTTCCATCACCCTCAAGCATTTCATTCCTGCATGATGAAAATGCTGATTGCAAATTGTCTCTTTGCATTCATTTCAGAAGGCAGCAAGAAATTTGATGAGGCAGATTCTATTTTGTTAGCTGTGTTGCTGTGTGTATTTTTAAAGTTCTCTTAAAAATCATCCAACACTCTATAATTCAGTGTCTCGATCTCAAGATAGAGCTCAACCCAGTTAGTCTAAATTGGGGTGGCTTTTGGAAGATGAAAGCTGCCAGCCACTTATGGGGACCACCTCCTCTTCCTGTTCCCTCTTCAGAGATTACCTGGGGAGCACACAGATGACACCAGCCTCTCTCCAGGTGTAGGCACTAGGACTTTGTGGAAAGCACTGGTTTCTCCATGTACCAGGGATACAAAGGTGTTCACAGTCTGAACACCTTTGCTTCTGGTACTGATGGCCTAAAACCAGCTCCAGTCCAGGGTGCAAAGGTCCCCCTCTTCCCCTCCCCACTGCCCACTGCCATCATCCACATTTCCCACCCCTGTAGGAAGACTGGGCAATCATAAGGCTCGTTAGACCGTGGAATGTGGTGGTGAAGAGCGTGGAGTCAGCAGCTAGCTATATTCCTGGCTTGTCCCCCCATTTTGGCTGTGGGACCTTGAGCAAGTCCCTTAGCCCTTGTATTAGACCATTCTTGCATTGCTATAAATACCTGCAACTGGATCATTTGTAAAAGAAGAGGTTCAATTGGCTCATGCTTCTGCAGGCCATAGGAGCATGCACCAACATCTGCTTGGCTTCTGGGGAGGCCTCAAGGAGCTTTGACTCATGGCAGAGGGTGAAGTGGGAGCAGACACATCACCTGGCCAGCACCGGAGCAAGGGAGGGAGGCACCACACACCTTCACAGCCAGATCTCATGTAAACTTAGGCCGAGGGCACACTTTTCACCAAGGGGATGGCCCAAGCCATTTACAAGAGCTCTGCCCCCATGATTTAAATACCTCCCACCAGGTCCCCCTCCATCCCTGGGGATTACATTTTGAAATGAGATTTGGAGAGGACAAACATTCAAATTATTTGAATCCACCCCATCCCTCACCCTAATCTCTGTCCTTCTCGCATTTCCAAATACATTCATGCCTTCCCAACGGCCTCCCAAAGTCTTGGCTCATTTTATCATTAACTCAAAAGTCCAAAGACTCAAGTCTCATCTGAGGCAAGGCAAGTCCCTTCCACCTATGAGCCTGCAAAATCAAACTTTCACTCCTCCTCCTGTCTTCTTTTCAGCCCTCTGAACTCTGCTAACCTCTGCCCATTACCCAGTTCCGAAGTTGCTTCCACATATTCAGGTATTTTTATAGCAATACAACACTTCTGGTGGCAATTTTTTGTATTAGGCCATTTTTGCGTTGCTCTAAAGAAATATCAGAGACTGGGCGATTTATAAAGACAGGTTTAATGGGTTTGTGGTTCTGCAGGCTGTATAGGAAACATAGCACTGGCATCTGCTAGGCTTCTGGAGAGGCTTCAGGGAGCTTTAAGGTACGGCAGAAGGCAAAGCAAGAGCGGGCATCTCACATGGTAGAGGAATAGCAAGAGAGAGTGTGGCAGGCGAGGTGCCACATACTTTTAGAGACCAGATCTTTTGGCCGGACGTGGTGGCTCATGCCTGTAATCTCAGCACTTTGGCAGGTTGAGGTGCGTGGATCATCTGAGGTCAGGAGTTTGAGACCAGCCTGACCAATATAGCAAAACCCTATCTCTACTAGAAATACAAAAATTAGCCAGGCATGGAGGTGGGCACTGGTAATCCCAGCTATTCAGGAGGCTGAGGCATGAGAATCACTTGAACCTGGGAGACGGAGGTTGCAGTAAGGTGAGATCATGCCTGCCTGGGTGTAAGAGTGAGACTCTGTCTCAAAAAAAAAAGAATAAAAAGACCAGATCTCATGAGAGCTCACTCACTATCACAAGGACAGCACCAGGGGATGGTGCTAAACCATTTATGAGAAATCCTCCTCCATGAGCCGGTCACCTCCCACTAGGTCTCACCTCCAGCTGAGGATTACATTTCAACATGAGATTTGGGTGGGGACAAATATCCAGACTATCAGCCCGATGCCTCAGCATACCCACCTATAAAATGGATGTAATAATGGTGCCAGCTTCACATGGTGATTATGAGCAGTTGTTGAATTATCATAAATTTCTTCGAACAGAGCCTGACTCAGGGGGAGCTCTACCTAAAAGTTTGTTAGATCATATTCATTTATTATTCATTCAGTCATCATTTATTAATATTAACCCACTCTAGCCAGGCAAGGTGGCTCATGCCTGTAATCAACACTTATCCACATGGGACCTCACAATGTGACCTTATTTGAAAATGGGGCCTTTGCAGGTGTAATTAAATCGAAGATGAGGCCAAATGGATTGCAGCGGGCCCCTATCCAACATGACGGGTGTCCCTGGAAGAAGAGGAGGACACTCAGAGACAGGCACACAGAGAAAAAGGCCAGGCAACGAGGGAGGCAGATAGAGGGGTGACGCTGCCACAGCCAAGGAAGCCAAGGATTGTTACCATGCTTGAAGCCAGGCCTGGGACACATCATCCCCCTGGCGCTCCAGCAGGAACTCACCCTGCCAATGCCTTGATTTCAGTCTCCCACCCCCAAGCACTGTGAGACAATACATTTGTGCTGTATTCGGCCACCTGGTTTATGGAAGGCCCAGGAGACCCACCCAGCCCCTATCCCTCCTCCACCCCATAGCACGAAGTGAGGCCAGCAGTGCTGGCCGCAGAGGACCTATTTGTCCTGTCCTTTGGACACTTGACTGTGAAGAATGACCCCATCCAGGGCAGACCAGACTTGTAGCCCAGAGCACAGAGGTGGGGGGTGGTGAGGTGGGAGAGGGGGCTTCTGGCAGGGGAAGGCTGGAAAAGAGACCCTCCAGGTCATGGTGGGGATGGCTGGTCCCTTCTGGCCATGGACAGAGCTTGTGGCTCTCTGGACATCCCTGGACCTAAGCTTCAGGTACCTGTCCTGTAGGCCACTGGAGATGAAGCTATTGGTTCTGGAGGAGGGGTTGGGACTGGAATTGTAGAACTGTCAGTCACCCACATACAAGTAAAATATAGGATTCTGATGACAGACCCCAGCCCTGTCCACCTGCAGGCCCACTTTCTGGGAAAAAGAATCTCTGTTCTGAGATCCAGCAGAGATAAGAGGTCTCATGTCTGTTT
The DNA here is from genome assembly GCA_028533165.1 of Leontopithecus rosalia. NCBI lineage: Eukaryota > Metazoa > Chordata > Mammalia > Primates > Cebidae > Leontopithecus > Leontopithecus rosalia. Next base: position 121,932,911 of record CM052649.1, read on the forward strand.
CAGCCAGTGTCCCTCCTGCCCCTGGGTACCTCTTTCCATAAAATTGCTATGTAGTTTCATTAACTCCTGAACCTAATCAGTACTGATTTCAACATGATTTAAAACACCCCAAATTCTTGCAATTTTGATTGGTGTGCGTTTTCACACTTTTAAAATAAGTGAGATTAGTAGATGCATATTCCTGGCATGTGAGTAAAGGCAGAATATGCAGTAGTACCCCTTACCCACTACTTCACTTCCAAGGCTTCAGCTACCTGCAGCCAACCACAGTCCAAAAATATTAAATGGAGGCTGGGCAGTGGCTCATACTTGTAATACCAGCACTTTGGGAGGCTGAGGCAGGCGGATCTCTTGAGGTCAGGAGTTTGAGACCAGCCTGGCCAATGTGGTAAAACCCTGTCTCTACTAAAAATACAAAAATTAGCCAGGTGTAGTGGTGTCCACCTGTTATCCCAGCTACTCAGGAGGCTGAAGCACGAGAATCGCTTGAACCTGAGAAGTGGAGGCTGAAGTAAGCCAAGATCGCACCACTGCACTCCAGCCTGGGCAAGAGCGAGACTCAGTCTCAAAAACCAAACCAACAAACAAAAAACCCCAAAAAGATTAAATAAAAAATTCAAGAAATAAACAATTCATAGACGAGGTTAGATAAGGCCTTGCGGGTGGGGCCCTCACAGTGGGATTAATGCACTAATCAGAAGACACCAGGGAGCTCTATCTTCCTCTCTCTGCATGCAAAGACTCAGTCAGAAGGTGGCCGTCTGCAAGCCAGGAGGAGAGCTCTTGCCAGAGGTCCGTGTGCTGAATCCCTGATCTCAGAATTCCAGCCTCCAGACTGAGAAATCCATTTCTGTTGTTTAATTCCCCTCAGTCTGTGTCCTATCATGGCAACTCCAGGAAACTCATCAGCAGGGTAGCCTCCAGGATGACCCCCATCAAACCCTGCCTCCTGCCCCCATGTCTTTGTCTGTCACTGTGCTCCAGAGAACAGATCCAGTAGGAAATGAATATGTATATATTAACAGATATATTTTAAGCATTTGGATCTCAGAAATGTGGGGCTGGCAGATCTGAAATCTATAGGGTGAAACCCCCATCTATACTAAAAATACAAAAATTAGCTCAGCATGGTGGCAGGCACCTGTAGTCTCAGCTACTCAGGAGGCTGAGGCAGGAGAATCACTTGAATCCAGGAGGCAGAGGTTGCAGTGAGCTGAGACCGTGCCATTGCACTCCAGCCTGGGCGACAGAGCCAGACTCTGTCTCAACAAGAAAAAAAAACCATTAGCCAAGTGTGGTGGCATGCACCTACAATTCCAGCTACTCAGGAGACTGAGGCATGAGAATTGTTTGAACCCCAGAGACTAAGGACACAGTGAGACGAGATCACACCATTGTACTCCAGCCTGGGCAACAGAGCAAGACTCTGCCTCAAAAAGAGTAAATTAATTAATAAAATAAAATAGCTTTATTTATTATTTTTATTTTTATTTTATTTATTTATTTTTATTTTTATTTATTTATTGCATTTTAGGTTTGGGGGTACATGTGAAGAACATGTAAGATAGTTGCATAGGTACATACATGGCAGTGTGATTTGCTGCCTTCCTCCCCTTCACCTATATCTGGCATTTCTCCCCATGCTCTCTCTCCCCAACTCCCCAACCCCCACTGTCCCTCCCCTATTCCCCTCAACAGACCCCAGTTTGTAGTGCTCCCCTCCCTGTGTCCATGTGCTCTCATTGTTCAACACCTGCCTATGAGTGAGAGCATCCGGTATTTCATTTCCTGTTCTTGTGTCAGTTTGCTGAGAATGATGGTCTCCAGGTTCATCCATGTCCCTACAAAGGACATGAAGTCATCGTTTTTGATTGCTGCATAATATTCCATGGTGTATATGTGCCACATTTTCCCTGTCCAGTCTATCATCAATGGGCATTTGGGTTGGTTCCAGGTCTTTGCTATTGTAAACAGTGCTGCAATGAACATTTGTGTGCATGTCTCCTTATAGTAGAATGATTTATAGTCCTTTGGATACATTCCCAGTTATGGGATTGCTGGGTCAAATGGAATTTCTATTTCTAGGTCCTTGAGGGATCGCCACACTGTCTTCCACAATGGTTAAACTAATTTACACTCTCACCAGCAGTGTAAAAGTGTTCCTGTTTCTCCACATCCTCTCCAGCATCTGTTGTCTCCAGATTTTTTAATGATTGCCATTCTAACTGGCATGAGATGGTATCTCAATGTAGTTTTGATTTGTATCTCTCTAATGGCCAGTGATGATGAGCATTTTTTCATATGGTTGTTGGCCTCATGCATGTCTTCTTTTATAAAGTGTCTGTTCATATCCTTTGCCCATTTTTGCATGGGCTTGTTTGTTTTTTTCCTGTAAATCTGTTTGAGTTCTTTGTAAATTCTGGATATCAGCCCTTTGTCAGATGGGTAAACTGCAAATATTTTTTCCCATTCTGTTGGTTGCCGATTCACTCTAGTGACTGTTTCTTCTGCCGTGCAGAAGCTGTGGAGTTTGATTAGGTCCCATTTGTCTATTTTGGCTTTTGTTGCCAATGCTTTTGGTGTTTTGGTCA
>CM052649.1:121936723-121965131 GCA_028533165.1 Leontopithecus rosalia
GCTTTTTTTAGGTGGTAGGCTCTTAATTGCTGCCTCAACTTCAGACCTTGTTATTGGTCTATTCAGAGTTTCGACTTCTTCCTGGTTTAGGCTTGGGAGGAGTCAAGTGTCCAGGAATTTATCCATTTCTTCCAGGTTTACTAGTTCATGTGCATAGAGTTATTTGTAATAATCTCTGATGACGGTTTGTATTTCTATGGAATCTGTGGTGATTTCCCCTTTATCATTTTTTATTGCATCTATTTGGTTATTCTCTCTTTTCTTTTTTATTAATCTGGCTAGTTGTCTGTCTATTTTGTTGATCATTTCAAAAAACCAGCTCCTGGATTTATTGATTTTTTGAAGGGTTTTTTGTGTCTCTATCTCCTTCAGTTCTGCTCTGATCTTAGTTATTTCTTGTCTTCTGCTAGGTTTTGAGTTTTTTTGATATTGCTCCTCTAGCTCTTTCAATTTTGACAATAGGTTGTCGATTTTAGAGCTCTCCTTGCTTCTGATATGGGCATTTATTGCTATATATTTTTCTCTAGAGACTGCTTTAAATGTGTTTCAGAGATTCTGGTATGTTGTGTCTTCGTTCTCATTGGTTTCAAAGAACATCTTTATTTCTGCCTTCATTTCATCGTTTATCCAGTCAACGTTCAAGGGCCAGTTGTTCAGTTTCCATGAAGCTGTGCGGTTCTGAGTTAGTTTCTGAATTCTGAGTTCTAACTTGATTGCACTGTGGTCTGAGAGACTGTTTATATGATTTCTGTTCTTTTGCATTGGCTGAGGAGTGATTTACTCCCAATTATGTGGTCAGATGGTGTGATGTGGTGCCGAGAGGAACGTATATTCTGTATATTTGGGGTGGAGAGTTCTGTAAATGTCTATTAGGTTTGCTTGGTCCAGGTCTTAGTTCAAGTCCTGGATGTCCTTATTAATTTTCTGTCTTGTTAATCTGTCTAATATTGACAATGGGGTGTTAAAGTCTCCCACTATTATTGTGTGGGAGTCTAAATGTCTTTGTAAGTTTAGAACTTGCTTTATGTATCTGGGTGCTCCTGTATTGGGTACGTATATATTTCGGATCATTAGATCTTCTTGTTGCATTGATCTTTTTACCATGATGTAATGTCCTTCTTTGTCTCTTTTGATCTTTGTTGGTTTGAAGTCTATTTTATCAGAAATGAGAATCACAGCTTCTGCTTTTTTTTTTTTCTCTCCATTTGCTTGGTAAATCTTCCTCCATCGCTTTATTTTGAGCATTTGTGTAACCTTGCATGTGAGATGGGTTTCCTGGATACAGCACACTGATGGGTTTTGGCTTTTTATCCAATTTGACCGTCTGTATCTTTTGATTGGGGCATTTAGCCCGTTCACATTTAAGGTAAATATTGTTATGTGTGAATTTGATCCTGCCGTCTTGATGCTAGCTGGCTGTTTTGCCCTTTAGTTGATACAGTTTCTTCATTGTGTTGATGCTCTTTACCATTTGGTATGTTTTTGGAGTGGCTGGTACTGGTTGTTCCTTTCTATGTTTAGTGCCTCTTTCAGAAATTCTTGTAAAGCAGACCTGGTGGTAATGAAATCTCTGAGTGCTTGCTTGTTCACAACGTATTTTGTTTTTCCTTCACCTATGAAGCTTAGTTTGACTGGATATGAAATTCTGGGTTGAAAGTTCTTTTCTTTAAGGATGTTGAATATTGGCCCCCACTCTCTTCTGGCTTGTAGGGTTTCTGCCAAGAGATCTGCTGTGAGTCTGATGGGTTTCCCTTTGTGGGTAACCCGACCTTTTCTCTCTGGCTGCCCTTAGCATTTTCTCCTTCATTTCAACCCTGGTGAATCTGATGATTACGTGCCTTGGTGTTGCTCTTCTTGAGGAATATCTTTGTGGTGTTCTCTGTATTTCCTGGACTTGAATATTGGCCTGCCTTGCTAGGTTGGGGAAGTTTTCCTGGTTAATATCCTGAAGAGTATTCTCTGGCTTGGATTTTTCTCTCCATCACATTCAGGTACACCTATCAAACGTAGATTAGGTCTTTTCACATAGTCCCATATTTCTTGGAGACTTTGTTCATTCCTTTTTACCTGTTTTTTTCTAATCTTGCCTTCTCATTTTATTTCTTTGAGTTAATCTTCGACCTCTGATATCCTTTCTTCTGCTTGGTCAATTCCACTGTTGAAACTTGTATATGCTTTGCAAAGCTCTTGTGTTGTGTTTTTCAGCTCCATCAATTCACTTATATTCCTCTCTAAGTTGTTTATTTTCATTAGCATTTTGTCAAATCTTTTTTCAAGGTTCTTAGTTTCTTTGCATTGGGTTAAAACATATTCTTTTAGCTCACAGAAGTTTCTCATTACCCACCTTCTGAAGCCTGATTCTGTCAATTCATCACACTCATTCTTCATACAGCCTTGCTCCCTTGCTGGTGAGGAGTTGTGATCCCTTGTAGGAGAAGAGGCATTCTGGTTTTGGGTGTTTTCATCCTTTTTGTGCTGGTTTCTTCCCATCTTTGTGGTTTTATCCACCTGTCATCTTTGTAGTTGTTGACTTTCAGTTTGGGTCTCTGAGTGGACATCCAGTTTGTTGATGATGAAGTTATTTCTTTCTGTTTCTTAGTTTTTCTTCTAACAGTCTGGCCCCTCTGCTGTAGGACTGCTGAGGTCCACTCCAGGCCCAGCTTGCCTGGGGATCACTTGCAGCAGCTGCAGAACAAACAGTAAGGGTTGCTGCCAGTTTCTTCTTCTGCTATCTTTTTCCCAGAAGGATACCCACCAAACGTCAGTATGAGCTCTCCTTTATGAAGTGACTCTTTGGATATATGGGGGTCAGGGAGCTGCTTGAGGAGACAGTCTGTCCTTTATAGGAGCTCAAGCACTGAGCTGTGAGCTCCGTTGTTCATTCAGAGCTGCTGGTCAGGTAGGTTTAAGTCTGTTGCAGTGGAATTCATAAACCACCCCCCTTTTTTTCCCAGGTGCTCTGTCCCAGGGAGTTAGGACTTTATTTATGAGTTTCTGTTGTGCTGCTCCCTTTTTTCAGGGCTGCCCTGCCCAGCAAGGAGGCAGCCTTGTCACTGTCTGCCTGCAGAGGCTTTGCTGAGCTGCTGTGGGCTCCACCCAGCTGCCTGTGAACTTCCCTGCAGTCCTGTTTATAAAGGTGTAGTTAGAACTGCCTCGGCAATGGTGGCCCACCTCTGTAATGGCGGACTCTCTGTAATGGTGGGCTGCCTCCGCAATGGCAAACTACCTCCATAGTGGTGGACTGCCTTAGTAATGGCAGATGCCCCTCCCCCACAAAGCTGGACCATCCCAGGTTCAGCTGTGCTTGCTGTGAAACTTCCAATCCAGAGCATTTCCGATTGCTGTTTTTTTGTGGGGGTGGGAACAGCTGAGCCTGATCACCTGGCTCCCTGCCTCAGAGCCTTCTTTTTTTTTTTAGTTGAACAATCAACTGTCTCCCAGGTGTTCCAGTCGCCTGTTGAAAAGGCACTGGGATCTGTGTGATTTCCTGTGCAGCAATCCATTGCACCAGCTGAAACAGCTGCGTGGTGCTTTTTTGCCTGGGAATCTCCTGGCCTGGCTCCCTGTTTCAATCCCCTTTTTAATCAGATGAATGGGCGACTCTGCCTTCCTGGAGCTCCAATTGCCAGCTAAAACGGTGCTCGGACCCATGTATTTTGTACAGAGAATTGCTGTGCCAGTGTACCAACAAAATAGCTGTGCCAGCCAAAACAGCCACACAGGTGAAAACAGCCGCATTGGTGACCCTTGGGGCTCCTCTGCCTGGGAATCTCCTGGTCTGTGGGTAATAAAAATCCATCTGGAAATGCAGCAACCACTCGCCCTCCGGTGCTTTCACTGAGAGCTGCAATCCTGAGCTGCTCCTAATCAGCCATCTTGGATCCCCCCGCTACTGTTTGTTTGTTTGTTTGTTTTTTGAGACAGAGTCTCACTCTGTCACTCAGGCTGGAGTGCAGTAGTACGATCTTGGCTCACTGCAACCTTCAGCTCCTGGGTTCAAGTGATTCTCCTGTCTGACTCAGCCTCCTTTGTAGCTGGAATTGCAGATGTGTGCCACCACACCCAACTAATTTTTGTATTTTTAGTAGAGACGGGGTTTCTCCATGTTGGCCAGACTCATCTCAAACTCCTGACCTCAGGTGATCTGCCCACCTCAGCCTCCCAAATTGCTGGGATTACAGGTTTGAGTCACTGTGTCTGGTCTAAAACAAGTGTTTTAAATTATTCTTTTTGACATTTTCTAAATAATAGAGACAGAATCTTGCTGTGTTGCCAAAGCTTGTTTCAAACTCCTGGCCTCAAGTGATCCTCCTGCCTAGGCCTCCCAAAGCAACTGAGTCCAGCCTAATGTTCTTATCAGAACTTTAGCTATAACCCATGTTAGGGTAAGTCATTCTTTCACTGTCATTTAGTTCTAAATATTTGATACTTCTATTATAATTTATCTTTTGAATTATTTAGAAGTATGCTTTTTAGCTTCCAAGTGTTTGAGATTTCTAATTTTATTATTTAGCGTCAGAGGAGGCAGTCTGTATATCAGTCCTCTGGTGTTTATTGAAATTTCTTTTGTAGCCTAATATCTAATTGTTGTAAGTGTCAGGAGTGTGTTTGAAAGAATATTTAATTCTGAGGGGTGCAGTAGCTCACACCTATAATCTCAACACTGGGAGACCAAGGCGGGAGGCTTAATTGAGCCCAGGAGTTTGAGACCAGACTGGGCAACATAGCAAAACTTTGTCTCTACAAAAAAAAAAAAAAAAGCTAGGGGTGGTATCACACACTTACGTTTCTAGCTACACAGGAGGCTGAGTGGGGAATATTGCTTGAGTCCAGGAGGTCGAGGCTGCAGTGAGCCATGATTGTGCCACTGCATTCCAGCCTGGGCAACAGAGCAAAGCCCTGCATGAAAAAAACAAAGAAAGAAAAAAGAATATTTAGCTTCTATGTGTGTCTACATCAAGCTTGTTAGTTGTGTGGTTTAAATCTTCTATATGCCTACTAATCTAAAGCTACAGTTTTCTAACAAATGGGGTCTATTGGGGGGAATAGGAGAGGGACAGCGTGGCGGGGGGAGCTGGGAAGGGATAGCATGGGGAGAAATGCCAAATGTGGGTGAAGGGGCAGAAGGCAGCAAAACACACTGCCACGTGTGTACCTATGCAACTATCTTACATGTTCTGCACATGTACCCCAAAACCTAAATGCAATAAAAAAAATTTTTTTAATTTAAATATATAAAAAAAGATATGTTAGAATTTTCCACTATAATTGCAAGTTGGTTTCTCCTTCAGTTTTGTTTCTATAGTTGAAACCAAATGGTTAGATGCACAGAGGTGCAGGATTAGTACATTTCTTGAAGAATTATTTATTTAATTATTGAGTAATGACTTGCTTTTTATCTTAATGACTCCTTTGTCTGGTATTAATGTTGCTATACCAGCTTTCTTTTGTATACATATTTTTTTCAACATTTATGTTTAATCTTTCTGTGTTGTTTGAGTTTAATTGTATCTACAAACTTTTGATGGCTATAATCCCAGCACTTTGGGTGGCCGAGCAGGTGGATCATGAGGTCAGGCATTCATCAGCCTGGCCAACATGGTGAAACCCCGTCTCTACTAAAAATACAAAAATTAGCTGGGAGTAGTGGTGGGAGCCTGTAATCCCAGCTATTTGGGAGGCTGAGGCAGGAAAATTGCTGGAACCCAGGGGGCAGAGATTGCAGTGAGCCAAGATCATGCTACTGCACTCCAGCCTGGGTGACAGAGCAAGACTCTGTCTCAAAAAACAAACAAACAAACTAAACAAAACAAAAAACTTTTGGAATAGATGGACTTTTTTTCATTCAGTGAGTCTCAATCAATTAATAGACAAGTTTAATACATTTACTATTATTGTAATTACTCATAAATTTAGACTTACATCTATTACCTATCCATGTTTTCTCTAATTTTGTCCTCTCATCTTGCATGTTATTATTGGGTAGCTTTTTTTCTTTTCTTTTTTCTTTTTTTTTTCCTTTTTGACAGTCTTACTTTGTCACTCAAGCTGGAGTCCAGTGGCATGATCTCGGCTCACTGCAGCCTCAACTTCCCAGGCTCCAGTGAACTTCCCACCTCAGTCCCTCAAGTAGCTGGGACTACGCGCATATGCCACCACACCTGGCTAATTTCAATATTTTTAAAAGAGACAAGGTCTTGCTGTGTTGCCCAGGCTGGTCTTGAACTCCTGGACTCAAGCGATTCGCCCATTATCGGCTAATATTTTAACTTACTTTTCTTCTTCCAGTTTTGTAGAGTCAATTATCACATTTTATTCATCCCCCGAATCTTGATCTTCTAATAAGGTTATACTGCCCCCATGTGGTGTGGACTGCAAACTTGCTGGAAGGGCCAGATAGTAAATATTTTAGACTTTGAGGGTCATATGGTCTTTTTTCTTTTTCTTTTCTTATCTTTTCTCTTTGCGGAGATGAAGTCTATGTTGCTCAGGCTGGTTTCAAACTCCTGAGCTCAAGTGATCCTCCTGCCTCAGCCTCCCAAAGTGCTTGGATTACAGGCATAAGCCACCATGCCTGGCCAATTTCACTTTGTTTTTAATCTTCTAGGTTCATTGTCATTATCACTATTAACACTTGTATTATTTATAGCAATGCTCGTTAGGTTAACTATCATTTAAATTTTCCTGGATTTAATTTCCACTTCCAAGGGAAGCAAACTTCTTAATAGTTCATTCAGTGAGGATCCATGAATGCTAAACTCTCTGCCTGTGTCTGAAAATGTCTCCATTTTAGCCCTTCCTTTTTAATGATCGTTTAGCTGGGCATATAATTGTAGGTTAACAGATACACTCCATCAGTGCTTTGAAGATATTAAAGCCTTGTCTTCTGGCATCCACTGACAATGCTAAGAATTCTGTTAATCAAAGTGTTCTTTCTTTCTTTCTTCTTTCTTTCTTTCTTTCTTTCTTTTTTTCTTTCTTCCTTCCTTCCTTCCTTCCTTTCTTTCTTTTTCTTTCTTTCTTTCTTTTTTTAAGGATGGGGTTTCACCATGTTGGCCAGGCTGGTCTCGAACTCCTGACCTCAGGTTATCTGCCCACCTTGGCCTCCCAAAGTGCTAGGATTACAGGCATGAGCCACCACACCCAGTCATGTTCTTTTTTTTTAGACAGTTTTATCTTTTAGGTAGTTTTATCTCTTTGGTTTCTTCTTTTTTTTTTTTTAAGATGGAGTCTTGCCTCATCACCTAGGCTAGAGTGCAGTGGTGTGATCTCAGCTCACTGTAACCTCCACCTCCTAGATTCAAGAGCTTCTCCTGCCTCAGCCTCCTGAGTAGTTGGGATTACAGGCACCAGCCGCCATGCCCAGCTAATTTTTGTATTTTTAGTAAAGACAGTGTTTCACTATGTTGGCCAGGCTGGTGTTGAACTCCTGACCTCAGGTGATCTGCCTGTCTTGGCCTCCCAAAGTGCTGGGATTCCAGGCATGAGCCACTGCTCCCGGCTGGTTTCTTGTAAGATCTCTATGTCTTTGATGTTCTCTAGTTTCTCCACAGTGTATCCAGACATGTATTTAGTTTTTTATTTGCCCTGTTTGGATAATGTGATACTTTGATGACTTGTTCCTTCAGTTATGGAAAAATCCTGTCATTTTGCATTTTGAATTTGCCTCTCCCCACCCCACGTTGTCTTTATTCTCTTCTAAATCTATAAAATATGTGTTTGACCTACTCATTCTGTCTTCTACATTTCCTTATTGTGCTTTCATATTTTCATACTTTTCAACTCTTTATATCTCCATGCTACATTTTGGATGATTTCCTTCTATTTATCTTCTATTTCTGTAATTCTCTCTTTGATGTGCTCTTCCCTGCCATTTATCTCAGAAATTTAATTTATAATTTCAATCAAAGTATTTTTTGTGTCTAGAGCTATTTGATTAGTTTCCAGGTCTGCTTACTCCATTTTCAAAATGTTTTTTCTTTATGATTTTGATTCCTTCTCTTTCTTCCCATGTCATTTTCAACACATTTCAAAGGCATGTCTGCCTTCTCACATGTGGAAAGAAAAAAAATGCAGTTATTGGTGGGCCAATTCCCCTTTTGTTATGTTTATTTATTTATTTACGTATTTATTTATCAAGACAGAGTCTCACTCTGTCACCAAGGCTGGCATGTAGTGGTATATTCATAGCTCACTGCATCCCCAAACTCCTGAGCTCAAGTGATCCTCCCACCTCAGCCTCCTAAGTAGCTGGGACTATAGACACACACCACCATGCCTTACTAATCTTTTTTTTTTATGTTGCCCAAGCTGGTCTTGAACTCCTGGTCTCAAACAATCCTCCCTCGGCTTCCCAAAGTGCGGGGATTACAGGTGTGAGTCATCAGGCTCAGCCTTCTTTTGTTAGTTCTAATGTCTCACTTTCAAGGTAGTTTGTTTATTACATATGTTTTGTCGTATTTTTGGAGGGGCTCATATTGAAAGCATTTTCCCTGCTCCTGTGGGAGTTCAGTGTTCTCTAGTTTGTGAAATCATCCCTGTAGAGCACTTTCATCCTTCCTTCTGCCAAGGCTCAGGCAATTCAATGGTTCTGGACCAGTTTTTCTTTTATTTTCATGACTCAGACTTCCTGAGCCTCTCACATAGTATAAAATCACACTGTGCCCCAATTTTTGCAAAGGATTGGGGTTTTGATGTCGGACAGCTGGCTTCTCTTTTGCTATACAGGGCCCTAAGTGCCTGGTCCAAAAGGTGAAGTTTTTCTAGTCCCCTTTCACCACCTTAAGGGCAGCAATCCATAGCTCCGGGCTTTAAACTGGGGCTCCATTCCCGCCACATTACCTCAAGTAAGCTCCAAATTTCACCTCCTATTCCCACCTTAGAATTTCAGTTTCATCCCAAACCTTGAGGATTGCCAGTCTCTGCTGTCCTGCCATGGCCTGGAACTCTACTTCCCATCCTGAGGGTTTAGCTTTCCTTGTTTTGAGTATTTATTTTAAAAAAACTGTTTAGAGGTAGTTGTTGTGTTGTTTTGTTTTGTTTTGTTTTTGAGATGGAGTTTTGCTCTTGTTGCCCAGGCTGGAATGCAGTGGTGTGATCTGAGCTCACCGCCACCTCCACTTCCCAGATTCTCCTGCCTCAGCCTCCCAAGTAGCTGGGATTACAGGCATGCGCCACCACACTTGGCTAATTTTGTATTTTTAGTAGAGATGGGGTTTCTTCATGTTGGTCAGGCTGGTCTCAAACTTCCAACCTCAGGTTATCTGCCCACCTTGGCCTCCCAAAGTGCTGGGACCACAGGCGTGAGCCACCGCGCCCGGCCGGTAGTTGTTGTTTTTGCTGTTTGTTTTTTCTGTCCTCTTTTTTTTGAAGAAGGAGACAAGGCCAGGTCCACTGGGTCTGCCATGTCACTGGAAGCCCTTCTTCCCCTTCATCCACCTGGGCTCACCTGGTTTTGTTTGTTTGTGTGGTTTGTTTTTGTTTTTGTTTGAGACGGAGACTCACTCTGTCTCCCAGGCTGCAGTGTAATAGCACAATCTCAGCTCATTGCAACCTCCGCCTCACAAGTTCAAGCAATTCTTCTGTCTCAGCCTCCCAAGTAGCTGAGATTACAGGCACCTGCCACCATGTCCAATTAAGTTTTGTATTTTTAGTAGAGACAGGGGTTCACCATGTTGGCCAGGCTGGTCTCGAACTCCTGACCTCAAGTGATCTGCCCTCCTCGGCCTCCCAAAGTGCTGGGATTACAGGCATGAGCCACCACCATGCCTGGCCTGTTTGTTTTTTGAGACATGGTCTCTCTTTGTTGTCCAGGCTAGAGTGTAGTGGCACAATCTCAGCTCACTGCAGCCTCAACCTCCTGGGCTCAAGCAATCTTCCCACCTCAGCCCCTTGAGTAGCTGGGACCACAGGTGTGTGCCACTAAGCCCAGCTGAATTTAATTTAATTTGTTGTGGAGACAGTCTTACTATGTTGCCCACCCTGGTCTTGAACTCCTGGCCTCAAGCTTTCTTTTCACCTTGGCCTCTCATAAGTGCTGGGATTACAGCATGAGCCATTGTGCCTGGTCTCACTTGGTAGAACAAAGACATAAACATCATTCAAAGAGCCCTTATAGAGAGGAGACCAGAGGGAAAGGAAAGGCCAGAAAGAGAGAGGGAGGCTGAACAATGATGAAAGGACATAGGGCTGTGGGGCTTCCAGGGCAGTTTCTACGGGGATGAATTTGGGGAGACAAGCTTTGGGGTCAGAGAAGGTCCTACTAACATTCACAGCCCAGGGGATGGAGAGTGTAGGATTCTCCTGCCTCAGCCTCCTGAGTAGCTGGGATTACAGGTAGTCGTCACCATGCCCAGCTAATTTTTGTATTTTTAGTAGCATATTTTAGTTGGCCAGGCTGGTCTTGAACTCTGACCTCAAGTGATCTGCCTGCCTCAGCCTTCGAAAGTGTTGGGATTATGGGCATGAGCCAGCATGACTAATTTTTGTATTTTTAGTAGAGACAGGTTTTCACCATGTTGGCAAGGCTGGTCTTGAACTCCTGACCTCCAGTGATCTGCCCGCCTTGGCCTCCCAAAGTGTTGGGATTGCAGGCGTGAGCCACCATGCCTGGCTAGCCATCTCTTTTCAGCTGTCAGATGACCTCACAGGAATCACAACTGTGGTTGCCATAGTCAGCACCATGGTCTGGCCGTGGGAGCCTCCTGCCCCTTGCAGGGGTCCAGCCTTCAGGTCATGTGGGCCCCCATGGGGAGCACACTGAGCCCCACAGCTCTAGATGTCAGGACGGAAAGAAGACAGTGGAGGGGGAGCTTCACAGAGAGCCACTGCCCTTGGGGACAAGCCATCAATCTCTGGTAAAATGGAAGCCTGTCTGCTTCCAGTCGCCAATCAACCAGAGGACACAGAAGAGGCAGCTGTCACCAAGCTGCCACCACTCTGGAATCACTGCTGAGTAACTGCTCGGTACTTCAAGTCCTGGATTGGGGGATCTCCAAGCAATAGTTCATGTGCAAGATATTGAGCCCTCATCGAGAGGAAGAAATATGGTTGTTAAAGAGGCAGCTAATGGTGGTGCACCATCCATCTGATGGCAAGTCAGCGAGGCTCATTAAGCTGGCCAGCTCAGCCTCTGAAGAGGAATGCAAAATTAGCCAGAGGAGGGAATAAGTAAGGAAATTAAAGGGGAAGGGCCAGGTGCCGTGGCTCACACCTATAATCTCAGTACTTTGGGAGGCCGAGGTGGGTGGATCACTTGAGGTCAGGAGTTCGAGACCAGCCTGGCCAATATGGTGAACCCCCCCGCCCCGCCCATCTCTACTAAAGGTACAAAAATTAGCTGAGTGTGGTAGCGTGTGCATGTGCCTATAATCCCAGCTACTGGGGAGGCTGAGGAGGAGAATTTCTTGGACCCGGGAGGCGGAGGTTGCAGTGAGCCAATATGCACCCCTGCACTCCAGCTTGGGTGACAGAGTGAGACTCCATCTCAAAAATAAAAATAAATAAATAAATAAAAATTTAAAATAAAATAAAATAAATCAGTAAAGGCAGAGAACGCTGATCGTACAGATCGGCGTGGTTCCAAAACACTGAAGGGAAGGAATTGGAAGTTTGCTTTCTCCCCTGCTCCTTAGAGGAAGTATTTTGACTGCAGCACAGAATTCTGAGAGGAATCTCAAACAAGTGCATCTGAGTGCCCTCCACCAATACAGCAACTTCCATTGTTAAATTCCCACCTTACACCATCCCCAAACCCAGAAAGCTACTTTGCAAAACCCTGCACAATCAATCCAGCCTCTCGATAATCAGAAAATCAAGAACAGCCTCACCTTCATCAGGGAAAAGCTGGAACCTACCCTCCCTGGGAAATCTATATGTAAATTCAGATGTGCAGCCTCCCTAGCTTGGCGTTTCTGATCTCCAGCCAGACCCCGAGCTCAGATGACACACAGCCAGCAGCAGACTGCAGCTCTGAGCTGAGGGGTTTCTGCTGAGGATGGAGTGAGGGGAGGGGGCATTCAGGCTGCTTCTGAAAGTCACAGAAAGTCAAATCATCTCTAGGTTGTCCTTGAGAGCCCAAACCTACAGCTCATATTCTAGTTCTTAAAATTGTAATTTGCAGTTGAAAGAAAATAAAAGCAGACTGTTGGTGGGAAAAAGCAACCATTTAAAAATATTATAAAGCAAAGTTTTGTTGTTGTTGTTGAGACAGGGTCGTTCTCTGTCACCCAGGCTGCAGTGCAGCAGTTCAATCAGGGCTCACTGTAGCCTGCATCTCCCAGGCTCAAGGGATCCTCCCACTTCAGCCTTCTGAGTAGCTGGGACCCCAGGTGAGCACCACCACACCTGGCTGATATTTTTTACTTTTTTGTGGAGATGTGCCCTCACCATGTTGCCCAGCCCCCTCTCAAACTCCTGGCTCAAAGGATCCTCCCGCCTCAGCATCCCAAAGTGCTGGGATTACCAGGCAAGAGCCACCATGCCCAGGCAAAGCAAACCTTTTCTTTTCTTTCTGAGATAGCATTGTGCTCTGTTGCCAAGGCTGGAGTGCAGTGGCACGATCATGGCTCACTGCAACCTCTGCCTCCTGGGTACAAGCAATTTTCTTGCCTCAGACTCCCAAGTAGCTGGGATTCCAGGCATGTACCACCACACCCGGCTACTTTTTGTATTATTGGTAGAGATGGGGTGTCACCATGTTGGCAAGGCTGTTCTTGAACTCCTGACCTCAGGTGATCCGCTTGCCTCGGCCTCCCAAAGTGGGAATACAGTCGTGGCCTGACAAACTGAAATAACCAAAAGAATCAACATCCAGTTTAAAAGAGTTGATTTAAGCGAAAAGCTGAGAGTAGTCATTCAGGTACAGACTCCAAAGGAATAGGGTCAGCGCTCTGAAGTCAAAAGTTAAGGTCTTAACCAGGCGCTTACACCTGTAATCCCAGAACTTTGGGAAGCCCAGGTGGATGGATTCCTTGAGCCCAGGAGTTTGAGACCAGCCTGGGCAAGATCGTGGGATCCCCATCTCTACAAAATAGTTAAAAGATTAGCCGGGTGTGGTGGTGCACAACTGTGGTCCCAGCTATTAGGGAGGCTGAGGTGAGAGAATCACTTAAGCCCAGGCAGTCAGGGCTGCAGTGAGCTGTGATTGTGCCACTGCACTCCAGCCTGGGCAACACAGCAAGACTGTCTTAAAAAAGAAAAAAGAAAGTTAAAGTCTTTCTTATATAGGCAGAAAACAACTAAATTTAGTAGGAATATAGCATTTTTATACAAGTCTAGTTTATGAGGTACAACAATTTAATCAGTCACTATTTTCTGTACAACTTGCTTTTTATTTCCTTTCAATTAGAGTCTATTTGACATTCTTAGACAATGTGATAGTCACGAAGTCTTTGTATGAGAGAGGAAAGGGGGAAGTAAATCTGTGATGAAGATCAACAGTGAAGAGGGAAGGGGTCTTCCCTGCTGCACTTCAGTCACTTACATTTTCAAAACAATGTAGGTAAGGAAAAGGGCTAATCTATAATCAGAGAAACAAAGGTTATAGCTGCCTGTTTATGTGACTCAGGTTCAATAATCACAATCCCTTAGGGCTCAAAATATTTTGATGTTCCACTAGCTTAGATTCTTTTTTTTTCCCTCACCTTGTGGCCCAGGCTGGAATACAGTGGTGCAATCTCAGCTCACTGCAGCCTCCACCTCCCAGGTTCAAGGAATTCTTCCACCTCAGCCTCCATAGTAGCTGGGATTACAGGTGTCTGCCGCTACACCCGGCTAATTTTTGCATTTTTAGTAGAGACAGGGTTTCACTATGTTGGCCGGGCTAGTTTCAAACACCTGACCTCAGGTGATCCAACTCTCTCAGCCTCCCAAAGTACTGGGATTACAGCCTTGAGCCTGTAATCGTACCTGGCCAGACTTTTGAATTATTTATTTTCAGATGTACCCCTAGGACACTGATACAGTCTCCAGCTTACAATGGTTTGGTTTGACTTACAGTTTTTTTACTTTACAATGGTGTGAAAGTGACATGTATTCATTAAAAACCATATTTTGAGGCTGGGCACGGGGGCTCATGCCTGTAATCCCAGAACGTGGGGAGGCTGAGGCAGGCAGATCACCTGAAGTCAGAAGTTCCAGACCAGCCTGGCCAACATGGTGAAACTCAGTCTGTACTAAAAATACAAAAAATTTAGCGGGGTGTGGTGGTACATGCCTGTAGTCCCAGCTACTCGGGAGGCTGAGCCAGGAGAATCCCTTGAACCCAGGAGGTGACGGTTGCCGTGAGCCGAGATTGGGCCACAGCACTCCAGCCTGGGTGACAGAGTAAGACTCCATCTCAAATAAACAACCAACCAACCAATCAACCATACTTTGAACACCAATGCAATGATTCTATTTTTTACCTTCAGTACAGTATTCAACAAATTGCATGGGATATTCAACACTTTATCATAAAATAGGCTTTATGTTAGATGGCTTTGCTTAACTGTAGAATCATATAAGTGGTGTATGTTTAAGGTAGGCTAGGCTAAGCTATGATGTTTGGTAGGTTAGGTGTATTAAATGCATTTTCAACTTACAGTATTTTCAACTTAGGGTAGATTTATCAGAATGTGACCCCTTCACCAGCTGAGGCACATGTGTACAGATTTTGTCTGCATTCCAGGACCTATGCAGAAGGAGCAGCTCTCTGTGGATCACTGGGGCTCTTTCTAGAAGAAACAGAAAGGAGGGCACAGAGTACATGCTGGCTCCTAAAGCTTCCACAGGAAGGTGACCACTTGGCTCACAGTTCATGGATTGAAGCAGGTCACCTGGACATCTCTGAGTTCAAACCAGGAAATCTGATTCTCTGTTGCAGAGGACAGCAAGCTTCTATAAGGGCTACATGGTAAGTATTTTAGGCTTTGCAGGCTGCATGGTTTCTGTCACAGCTACTCAGCTCTGCTGTTTTTATGAGAAAGCTTCCACAGATAATACATAAGTGTATGTGTCTTCCAATAAAACTTTATTTATAAAACCAGGCAGTGGGCTGATTTGGCCCATGGGCCATGTCCCACTGACCCTGCTCTCCTAGAAATGGTGGTGGATATGGGTGGGTGGCGGGCAGCCTCGCTTACATTCCTGGTGTTCCTCATCTCCTCTTCCAGTTGTTTATTGCTGCCTGGGGAATCACCCCAAAAGGTAGTGTCTTAAAACAGCAGCCATATTTAGCCTGTCTCTCACAGCTCCAGGGGTAGACTGGGCTCGGGCAGTCTTTCTCGGAATCACTGTTAGACACAGGCTGTGGCGAGAAGCATCTCAAGTCTGGCTCATGTGTGTGTCTGAAGCCTTGACTGACAACACCCAAACCAGTCGGGGCTGGAAGCTGGGGCTCCCCTAGCTGCCCTGTCTTTGTGGGGCCTCCCCACATGGTTTCTGCAGTGTGGTGCCTCTTACTTGTTGGTTCCATACGTGGGTCATGAGAGAGAGTGAGCTGGTGCCATATGTTGCTATTGCAATTTCAATGAAAATGTATTAACATTGGCCGGGGGCGGTGGTTCACGCCTGTAATCCCAGCACTTTGAGAGGCTGAGGCTGGCAAATCACTTGAGGCCAGGAGTTTGAGACCTGCCTGGCAAACATGGGCAAAAATCCATCTCTACTAAAAATATAAAAATTAGCCAGGCATGGTGGCGGGTGCCTATAATCCCAGCTACTTGGGAGGTTGAGGCATGGGAATTGCTTGAACCCGGGAGGCGGATGTTGCAGTGAGCCAAAATCGCACCTCTGCACTCCAACCTGGGTGACAGAGTGAGACCCTGTCTCAAAAAAGAAAGAGAAAAGAGGAGGGGAGGGGAGGGGAAGGGAAGGGGAAGAAGTATTAAAATTGAATAAAACTAAAAATTCAGTTGCTAAGCTGCAGTAGCCACATTTTAAGTGCTCAGTGGTCACATGCAGCTGGTGGCCATGTACGAGAGAGAGAGAGAGAGAGAGAGAGAGAGAGAGAGAGAGAGAGAGAGCGCCAAGTGAAAACCTTATCGCCTTTTACGACCTAGCCTGGAAGTCACACAGCATCATTTTGACCTCCTTCTGTTTGTCAGACAGTCACAAGCCCAACCAGGTTCAAGAGGAGGGAAAATAGATGCCACCTCCTGAAGGAAGAGCATGTGGACATAGAAATATTGCTGGGGGCAGGCCAGGTGCAGTGGCTGATGCCTGGAATCCCAGCACTTTGGGAGGCTGAAGCAGGCAGATCACTTGAGGCCAGGAGTTTGAGACCAGCCTGGCCAAGATGGTGAAACCCAGTCTCTACTAAAAACACAAAAATTAGCTGGGCATGGTAGTGCATGCCTGTAATCCCAGCTACTCAGGAGGCTGAGGCAGGAGAATCGCTTGAACCCAGGAGGTGGAGGTTGCAGTGAGCCGAGATCGTGCCACTGCGCTCCAGCCCAACAACAGAGGAAGACTCCATCTCAAAAAAAAAAAAAAAAGAAGAAAGAAAGAAATATTGCTGGGACCATTTTTAGAAACCAGCCACCCCTCCTCCATGCATCTCCTGGCCCTACACCCCACTCTCTTGCACCCATGTTCCTGGCCCAGGATGAATCCTCAGCTGAACATGTTACAGGGGCCAGCACTTGGCAGCTTACCTGGAAAGGGCCTGCCATTGGTGAGATGCTGGGCCCCAGGGCTAAGGACCATTGTATTATGATTTACCCACCCGGTTTACTGTCTATTTTCTCCCTGTAGGGAGAATGTCAGCTCCCCAAAAGAGATTATTAATCTCTTTGGTCACTGCTCCGTCTCCAGGGCCACGAGCAGGGCCAGATACATCGTAAGCATCTGATAAATATTTGCCAAACGGATGAATGAACCCATGTCAAGCGCCCCCCACCTTCGAGGTGGGATGTCATGGCGAGTCATGATGCTCCCGTCTTTGTTCTTTCGAAGCCAACCAAGCGAGGATAGGATAAAGCCTAAGTCCCTTGTGAAACTCAACTATGGCCCCCGGGCATGGAGAGAATGCCGCAGCAGGTGCAGAGCCCTGCTCCCCTCTCTGTTCTCCCTGGATTAAGTCTAGACTTGTAGGACATACTTGGGATCCCTGTGGCCCAGGGATAGACAGTTAGGTTTCTTAAGGGGAGGGTTCTCATGTTTTTTGTTTTGCTTTGTTAGAGACAGGATCCTGCCGCATTGCCCAGGCTGGAGTGCAGTGGCGAGGACCATGGCTCACTGCAGTCTCTCTCTCCCAGGCTCAAAAGATCCTCCCATCTCAGCCTCCCAAGTAGCCAGGACCACAGATGCATGCCACCAAGCCCAGACAAATTTTTTGTAGAGATGGGGTCTCAGGGTTTCACTATGTTGCCCAGGCCATTCTCGAACTCCTGGACTCAAAGGTTTCTCCCACCTCCCTCCCAAAGTGCTGGGATTACAGGCATAAGCCACCATGCCTGCCCTTGTTTTATCTTGTTTTGTTGGGTATATTTTTTCCTTTCCAACATTCATTTTAAGGTCAGGAGGTACCCGTAGAGTTTTCTTACATGAGTAAATTGCATATCTCTGGGGTACCCGTAGGTCATTTTCCTTTTCTTTTCTTTTCTTTATTTTTTTGAGACAGAGTCTTGCTCTGTCGCCAGGCACCAGGCTGGCATGCAGTGATGTGTTCTCGGTTCACTGCAACCTCCGCCTCCTGGGTTCAAGCAATTCTTCTGCCTCAGACTCCCGAGCAGCTGGGACTACAGGCGCATGCCACCACGCCCAGCTAATTTTTGTATTTTTTACTAGAGACGGGGTTTCATCATGTTGGCCAGGATGGTCTTGATCTCTTGACCTCATGATCCTCCCATCTCAGCCTCCCAAAGTGCTGGGATTACAGGCGTGAGCCACCGTGCCCTGCCTTTTTTCTTTTTTTGAGACAGAGTCTCACTCTGTTGTCCAGGCTGGAGTGCAGTGGCGCAATATCAGCTCACCAAAACCTCTGCCTCCTGATTTTGATTCTGCTGCCTCAACCTCCTGAGTAGCTGGAACTACAGGTGTGCACCACCATGCCCGGTTAATTTTTGAATTTTTTAGTAGAGATGGGGGTTTCACTATGTTGGTCAGGCTGGTCTCGAACTCCTGACCTTGTGATCCACCTGCCTCAGCCTCCCAAAGTGCTGAGATTACAGGCATGAGAGAGCCACTGAGCCCGGCCAATATGTCGTTTTTCGGTCCTCACCATCCTCCCACCCTGCACCTTCAAAGAGGCCCTGGTGTCTGTTGTTCTTGTCTTTGTGTCCAGGTGTGCTCAATCTTTAGCTCTCACCTATAAGTAAGAACATGGTTTTCTGTTCCTGCGTTAATTCACTTAGGATTAAGTTCTTTAAAACATTTTATTATTATTTATTTACTTACTTTTTTTTTTTTTTTTGAGACAGAGTCTCGCTCTGTCACCCAGTCTGGAGTGCAGTGGCAATGATCTCTGCTCACTGCAACTTCCACCTCCCAGGTTCAAGCAATTCTCCTGCCTCAGCTTCCTGAGTAGTTGAGATTACAGGTGCCCACCAGCACGCAGGCTAACTTTTTTGTATTTTTAGTAGAGACAGGGTTTCACCGTGTTGGCCAGGCTGGTCTCAAACACCTGACCTCAAGTGATCCTCCCACCTCAGCCTCCCAAAGTGCTGGGATTACAGGTGTGAGCCACCGTGCCTGGCCTGGATTAAGTTTTTTTTTTTTTTTTTAATTTCAAATTATGTAACAGTTTATGTAGAATCTGCACATCTGGCCTTGGGCAGGTCACGAAACCGTCTCAGTGTCCATCTACTTCCCCATCTGTGAAGCAGAGATCATGATGGCATTTGTGGTGAATTCTGGAAACTCTCCAGTCCCACAAGGCACAGGTCCCACAAGGCGGCCCCCACCTCAGACCCCAGCCACAACTATGAGGGTCCCCAAACCACCCTCACTTCAGACCAGCTGGCTATAAATTCGGGGGCCCCCATAACCACTCTCTCATTTGATGGTTTTCTAGAATGACCTACAGCACTCAGGAAAGTGCTATACTTAACAATTATAGTTACAGCAAAAGGTAACAAACAAATGGCGGGGCACAGTGGCTCACACCTGTAATCCCAGCACTTCAGGAGGCCAAGGTGGGTGGATCATGAGGTCAGGAGTTCAAAACCAGCCTGGCCAACATGAAACCCCACCTCTACTAAAAATACAAAAATTAGCTGGGCGTGGTAGCACACGCCTGTCATCCCAGCTATTTGGGAGGCTGAGGCAGGAGAATTGCTCGAACCTGGGAGGCAGAGGCTGCAGAGAGCCGAGATCACACCACTGCACTCCAGCCTGGGTGACAGAGCAAGACTCTGTCTCAGAAAAATAAATAAATAAATAAATAAATAGGTGACAAATTAGGACAAGCCCCAGGCTGAGATGAACAGGGAGACGTCTCGTGGGATCCAAACGCGGAGCCTCTGGCCCTCCTCTCCCTAGGGAGCCCTGGACAGCCTTCCCACCTCCTGGCCCTGACGTCTGACAACACTCAAGAGTGCTGCCAGCCGGGGAAGCTCGCCCGGGGTTTTGGGGTCCCTTTTACTGGAGGTCCATCACACGGTAACCATGTGACTCACCTGCCATCTTCAGTCCCTCTGGAGGTTGGCACTAATAGGGGATGTCCCGAGGCCCCCATCATAAACCACATTGCTGGACACTCCAGGGACCAAATCCCTCAGGCAACAAAGACACTCCTGTCAAGCAGGACATGGTGGGGCCTAGAGATCACCCCCACCCCAGTAGCCAAAGGGAAAGGCCAGGCTCTCTTGGGTCAGTTACCTCTCTGCACGCAATATCTAGCTCCTAGGGCTGTGAGGGTTCCATGAGCTAATCCCTGCAAAGTGTTGGATGAGTGCTTGATACACGTGAGTTGCTATCATGTTACAGCTCTGTCTTTAGAAAGGACGCTGTCTCAGGCTGTTAGCGCAGGGCCTGAGTTTTTGCTGGAGAGACGATGCTATGGGTACCAGGGCCTCTGCCCTGCCATGTGCAGGACTTACAGTGGGAGGAAGGAGCATCGCCCCTGGTCTCCTGAGTCCCCTCGCCCTCTCCCAGAACCTTAGGAGAAAGAATTTCCAAGAGCACAGTGTTCCCGGTCAGTGGACCCTCAGAAAATAGAAACTGACCAAGATTCTAAGATGGGCTCTAGCAAGGCAGTTTATCGGGGCTTTCAGCCCGGGCAGCAAGGGGGACAGTACCGGAAGAGACCTGCAGCTGGCTCCCCAGAGCAGGTCAGACTGCGGTTTTATTTTCCTTCCAGCCTCCTCCAGATGATATCATTGCATGTTCGGGGTGGTCTGTCCATCATGACTGCACAGTCTCCTGTCATGCTGCTTCATGCGACCCACCCCGAGAGCACATTTCATTAGCATCTCGAATCTCCACCCGGGCTATGATGTTTACCATTAAAACGAAGCGAAGGTGCATCAGGGTGGGCTAGGACCTTGCTGGGATGTGTGGTTGGAGACTGTGGAAAGTCCCTACTGTTAACAACCAGGACGCTTGTGGTTTCTGCCCTCTGTTTTAGATTTAATTGGCCTATTTTTGTGAAAGGAAGCGTTTGTGCTTACAGGGCTGCAAAGCTGAGTATAGCTGCCATCAGCACGGTGTGTTAGGAAAACAGGGACCCTTCTCCCTTCTCTGTCCTGCTTTCCCCAGCTGTCTCAAAAAGGGCACTTGTGGCAGGGCACCACTCGAGGGGAAGGGCAGCTAAGGCTGAAGACCCGAGCTCCCGACATCTCACAAGCAAGGGCTTTTTTTGTTTTTTTGTTCATTTATTTTTGAGATGGAATTTCACCCTTGTCACCCAGGCTGGAGTGCAGTGGCTCGATCTCAGCTCACTGCAATCTCTGCCTCCAAGTTCAGGGGATTCTCCTACCTCAGCCTTTCAAGTAGCTGGGGTTACAGGGACCCACCACCATGCCTGGCTAATTTTGTACTTTTTTTAGTAGAGACGGGGTTTCACCATGTTGGCCAGGCTGGTCTTGAACTCCTGACCTCAAGTGATCCACCTGCCTTGGCCTCCCAAAGTGCTGGGGTTACAGGTGTGAGCACAAGCAAGGGTTTTTTCAGGCAGGGGTGCATTTCAGGAAAGCAAGGGGTGCATCGCAGGTAAAGTCGTAAACCCGTATGTGGAGGTTGTACAGCAGTGGCCACGGGCATGACTCTCCAGGCTCTCAGGAAGAAACTCTGAACAAAGATCGGTGGTCACAGTGCCGCCCTGGGTTCCCCTGCATCTGAGGTCTATGGGATAGAGGCTGGCAGTGGGGGTTCGGAAAAACAACTCGAGAACATATGTTACGATGTTATCTTTAATTTCTGTAGGAACCAAAACACCTTGTGCCTCTGGCTTGCTTGAGAGGCTACTGTTGCTCTGGTCTTCTTGTTTGTTGCTATCTTCCTGCTTATCGGGCTACTCATTTATTTTCCAAGGCTAGCTAGTGCCTGGAATTTCCCATGAAGGAACTCAAGATTCTTCCTTTATTTCCATGCTTTGGTTGGGGGGTGGTGGGTGCAGGTAGGCCCCTAGGTGGGTCCCTGCTCTGTCTCTGCATCAGGAAAACTCACAGGACCCCTTCCCCACCCCAAGAGCCTTGAAATGTGTCTTCTGGAGCAGAAAAATGCAAAGCATGGACACCTGGCCAGCCTGGAAACTCGTGAGTGCGGAGGCCGGGGATCCACCTCCCCAAAAAACATCTCCATGGTGGGGAAATGGCTATGGCCATTTGGGTGGTAGAGCAGGAGACCTACAGGAGTTTGGGTGTCAGAGCAAGAAGGTGGGAGTGTTTCTTACAGACTAGGAAGAGAATCACAAGGGGCTGCCCAAGGACCCCCCAGTGGGGGCGTCTGAAAGGGGAATGGACAGTGCCCAGATGGATGCTCATGGGGAGCTTCTGCTGGACGTCATGTGAGACTACCCAGGATTTGAGGAGCATCCCCCAGGGTCACAGGGACCCAGAGCCCAGCAAGGAACCTTCCAGGAGCCCATGGAAGCCAAGAGAGGAAGCCGTCCAGGCAAGTGGAGGACCATTCCCTTTCCGTTGCAGCCCCTGGACTGGAGCAGGCTGAGCTGAGGAAGGGAGAAGATTCAACTCCTAGTTCCCTGGAGAGATATGATTAATATCACAGGTTTGTCGGGGTGGAAAACTCATTTGTTCCTTCAACACTGGTGAGTTCTCAGCTGGAATAAAAAGACAGATTAGCAAGAGAAAGACAGACAGACGTGCTACAGCATGCATATTTCCTTTTTCTTTTCTTTTCTTTTTTTTTGTTATATGGCGTCTCACTCTGTCTCCCAGGCTGGAGTACAGTGGTACGATCTCAGTTCTCTGCAACCTCTGCCTCCCGAGTTCAAGTGATTCTCCTACCTCAGCCTCCTGAGCAGCTGGGATTACAGACGCACCACCACATCCAGCTAATTTTTGTATTTTTAGTAGAGAACGAGTTTTACCATGTTGGCCAGGATGGTCTTGAACTCCTGACCTCAAGTGATCCACATGCCTCAGCTTCCCAAAGTGCTGGGATTACAGGCATGAACCACCGCACCAGGCCCCTGTTTTTGTTTTTTGTATAAAAAGAAAGGCATGCAGAATCGGGAGTTTTCCTTTGAAGCTGAATTCAGGAGTCTTGGGATGAAACACACAAAGCTGGTTGACCATCTGGCCTGCTCAGGATGCTCCCCCCAGAACCGTTCAAGGTGGCCTCTGGTGTGGGCACTCTGGGACTTTCAGCCTTTGAGCTGGCATTTTTTCCCCCGAATGTGGCATCCTTCACAGAGATCAGAACAGGGCAAAGGCAATTTGAAGTAAGGAGCCCAACATGGTGGGAGACTAGGAGAAAAATCAAACCTCATTGTCTTTGACATTTCTGGAAGGCTCTGGGTTAATTGCAGTGCCAGGAATGGTGTGTGGGAACCACAGAGCCTGCTCCTCCCCTGTGGCCAGGGTGACTTCTGAAATACTCTGTAATTAATAGTTGTCCATTCTGGAGTGGCTTCTCAGCATCTCATCAGGCCCATCTCCTGGAAATAAAGACCCATTCAGAGGTGCTGGGCCTTCTGGTAATTTCCTTCCTCAATCGCTTGTCTGGAGGAAAGTTCACTTGAAAAACACTTTCAGTGAATTCCATTTCGCCATCACAAAAGCGCTGGGGGCGGTTGCCATAGCAACCAGGGATGGGCCAGTCTATTAATTTGTAGAACAATGATGGATGTCCTGACCCTCACAGGAAGCCTGAGGTTGGCATGCCCATTGTTTCTCTGATTCTCCTCCCTTCATCTCTGAGCAAGGGAGAAATGGACTGGGTGGTCAGCACTGGACCATAATAAAAGAATTACTCAGAACCTCTGAGGCCCCTGGTTCATTAATGCCCCCTGCTCCAGCTTCTTTCCAAATAAGTTTATATCCTGTTCCTGACTCTCCGAAGACAAGGGGAACAAGTGTCAGCTGTGTGTTTAAATAAATAAATCTCCATCAACCCCCAAAGGACAAATTGGGAGATGCCTGGTAAAGAAAATAGCTTCCCAGGGCAAGGCCTTGGGGGAGGGTGGGCTGGGAAGCCTCTGAGGGACTGCTCAGTATCCACCTGCCTGCCTTCACAGTCTTGCAAAACTTTTTTTGTTTTGTTGTTTTCAAACAAGGTCTCACTCTGTTACCCAGGCTGGAGTGCAGCGGCGAGACCGTGGTTCACCTCAGCCTGGACCTCCCAGGCTCAGGTGATCCTCCCACCTCAGCCTCCCAAGTAGCCGGAACTACAAGTGTGAATCATCAAGCCTGGCTAGTTAAAAAAATAAATTTCTAGAGATGGGGTCTTGCTATGTTGCCCAGGCTAGTCTCGACTCCTGGGCTCAAGCAATCTTCCTGCCTCAGCTTCCCAAAGTGCTGGGATTACAGGGGTGAACCACTGCACCCAGTCCCTAGTCCTACAAAACTTAATGTTGACTTTCATTTTATCTAAGGGTGAAGGAAAGGCAGGGGGTGTAGGATTAATGCTCAGGAAAACTGTGCCTGAGGCTGTGCTAAGAGTCAGAAGGAGAGGCCGGGCATGGTGGCTCACGCCTATAATCCCAGCACTTTGGGAGGCTGTGGTGGGTGGATCACGAAGTCAGGAGTTCAAGACCAGCCTAGCCAACATGGTGAAACGCTGTCTTTACTAAAAAGACAAAAATTAGCCAGACATGGTGGTACACACCTGTAATCCCAACTACTTGGGAGGCTGAGGCAGAAGAATTGCTTAAACCAGGACCCGGGAGACGGAGGCTGCAGTGAGCCAAGATCACGCCACTCCACTCCAGCCTGGGCTACAGAGTGAGACTTTGTCTCAAAACAAAACAAAAAACAAGCTGGAAGGAGAAGCCCGGGAAGACTGGAATCCCTTCCTGTAAAGTACTAAACTAGAGAAGAGCGAGGGGAGCAAGCAACTGCTCCTCTCATCTGTAAAACCTTCCATAGGGGCTCCCGTGCTTGATTCAATACAAAGTCCACAGCCTCCCCTCTGCCTGCAGAGCCGAGGCCAACAGAGACTGAGGGAGCATGGTGTGCCTTGGATGAGAGGTGCGGGGGCAGCAGCAAGGCCACCTCCCTGGCCCCAGTTCCAACTTGCCCTTTCTTTCTTTCCTGGCACTTTCCCAGGCAGACCAGAGCCGTGCACTCAGTTAACCCTCAGTGCTGGAGAAACTGGTCTTCAGCCAGAAAAATATAAATATAAACAGGCGCCATAGCACTTTCTTAATCTTCACAACAGTCCTATGGGCTAAGATTGCAACTGCCCGGGGTGGGGGGCTTTTTCAGATTTACCCAAGGGCACCATATGAAGCCAACAGCTACCCCAGCAGCCTCCACTTTAGACAGGAAGAAACTCAGAGAGGTTAGGTAACATACATAGACCACACAGTTGGCCAGTGGTCATTGGAATTCAAGCCAGGGCTTGGAATTGTTTTCTAGGAACTTTATTGACTTTTTTTTTTTTGGTCTTTGAGACAGTCTCACTCTGTCACCCAGGCTGGAGTGCAGTGGCTCGATCTCAGCTCACTGCAACCTCTGCCTCCCGGGTTCAAACAATTCTCCTGCCTCAGCCTCCCAAGTAGCTGGAACCACAGGCACTCACCATCACTCCCGGCTAATTTTTCCATTTTTAGTAGAGACGTGGTCTCATCATATTGGACAGGCTGGTCTCGAACTTCTGACCTCAGCTGATCTACCCACCTCTGCCTTCCAAAGTGCTGGAATTACAGGTGTGAATCACTGTGCCCTGCCATTTTTTTTTTTTTTTAGGTGACAGAAAACAAACTCCTTTAACTACCAAACAAGTAAATCAAAAAGCTTTTTTTCTATTTAAAATGTATCTCAGACAGACTATTTTACATACAAAGAAAACAGATCCTCTTAACATGTAACATTACCATTCATTGCATTGCTCTCAACCTTTGTTTCTCCTTTCTGACCTTCACATTAAGCTCCTCTGCTCACTTCTGACCTCTCAGTTACAGTTCTAGAGGTGGCATCCTAACCAATTTGCACTGTCTTTCAGGTGAAGCGCTGGATATTTACCAGATAATTGAACTCACCAAAGGCTCCTTGGAGAAACGAAGCCAGCCTGGACCATAGCTCTGCCTGGAGGCTGTATTTGCTCCTGTGGAGCTTCATTGGGCAGCTCAGGCTCCCAAACTCAGGCTTTCAGCTGTGCTTTTCACAGAAGGGCTTGCCTAAGGCCAGCCATTTTTCAGTAGCAGGACCTGCCAAGAAGATTCCTTCTAACGGAAGGTGCAGTTGAATTCAGTGGGTTCAGAACCAAGATGCCAACATCAGTGTGGGCTATAGGACGAGGGGCATTGTTGCTTGTTGGGAAAAACAAAGCAAATGCCCCAAAGTTCACATTAACTCAGGCATTCAATTATTTTTTCCTTCTCTTCTTGGCTGGTTCTTTGTTCTGTTCCCCATGCTCTGATGCAGTGCCCTCTTGGTTTTCGTCTTCGCCTTCCTCTCGAAGAACCATGTCTAGGATGTTTCCTTTGATCTTGAAGTCTCGTGAGGTGCTGAGCTTCATGTGCTGCATCAGGTTCACCTTGGACTTCTTAGAAAGGTGGATGAGAAATTTTTCATACTGTTCAATGGCAAAGATGAGGTTAGGGATTGGCTTGGTTTCCCAAAGAACTCTGGCCATGGCTGTGGCAACAGCAGCCGTTTTCTCCTTTTTCTCTCCCGTATAGTTCAGGCTTTTACTCTTCTTATTCTGTATGTAAGAAATGAAAGAATAACAAAGCGGGGTCAGATGAGAACCAGACAGCTTCACCAGCTTCTCCATGTTTTTTGGAATTCCTCCAGAGCTCCGACACACCTGGAGATAATATCTGACAAGTGCGGTAAGTGTGGTGTACATTTGCACAAGTCCTTTAACAAGGTGTCCACACAGCTGCCTGATGGCAGAGCTGTCTGCACCAGCTCGTGGAAAAATGTAAGCAGAGTTCCCAGCTGCATGATGATGGCCTTCTCCACAGGATGACTTGATACGACTGCCTGAGAAGAGGCCTCTTCTGATAAGGTTTCTTGGCTCACTTGTCCCTTAAGCTTGGTGATTAGCCAGTCCACTTCTTCTAGGACCTTCTCTGCCTGACTCAGAACAAGTAAACAGACGGTGGGGGCAGCCATTCTCAAATTCACTATGGCAAAGTGGTTTGTTTTCTCCACCTCTATGTCCTGGTCTATATCTCCCAGGTGCCCGTGGATATCCTGGGACAAGTCACGCAGCAGAGTAACAGGGCTCTTATACAAAACATGCAGGCTGAAGAGCAAGTTCATCAAGCTCTTGCAAAACAAGGCATCCTCTCGGCTGTTTTCCTTGCAAATCTTCGATGTCCAGGATAACATCTGCAAAAACTGAGGAGAGGAGGGGTCCAGGAGCTTGGACAAGCTGGTGAGAACAGTGACTAGCAAGACGGCTTCTTTGCTATTAAAATCTTCCTCCTGGCCGCTGAGCAAATTCAACAAGGACCGCTGAAACTGCCGGATCTGGAATGCTGTTCTCTGAGTGACACTGACGTCTGCATCTTCTCTCTCTTCTCCTGCCTTATCTGTGACATCCAGAGCTCTGAGAAACTGCTGAACCTTGGGCTGATAGAACTGCTGCACGGCACTGAATATTTTCTGCAGTGAGATGCTCTTTCCTTTCTCTTTCTTTCCCGACTCTTCCACTGAAGTAGGAATTGAAGTGTATCTCCAAAGCAAGACCCGAGTTATGTCACAGAGGTTCTGAAAAATCTTGTCTGGGTTTTGGCCGTCAGGGCCACTCATATGCCCTGTTTCCTTTAGCTGCTGCACTTTCTGCAGAGCTACATTCACTGCATAGCGCATAAACTCATTGCTGGACCTGAGAACAGAAAGGCCTTCTTGGTGGCTTTGGGTACTATCCCTGAACAGAGCAGTGAGAAGACTGGACACACATTTCATGGACAAAAAACTGTCATTTGTCTTGTTGGCCATTTTTGTTTTGCCTTTACCAGCTTTTTCATTAAGGATGTCAGAGAGTTTCTTGTAACACATAAATAAGCTCAGAACGTCCTCAAACTTATTCTTACTGAAATTACTTATGAAGAAATTATATTCAATTAAAACCTCACAAACTCCCATCACAAGAAAGGCACAGATATTATTTTTTATGCCAATACTGGTGCTCTGAGAAAAATCTGCTGATTTATCCAGTTCAAAGTCTTCTAGCTCACTCTTAATCATTCTATTAGTAATGGACTCCAATATATCATCTAGGTCTTGGTAGAATGCCTCTTCCTCCTCCTCCTCCTCTTCTCCCTGCTGTAAGGGTATCACTGTATTCTTATACCAGGCCAAACAATGCTGAATACAACAAAGCAGATAATCCAGTGGTTCCTGTAGAGAGATCTTATCTCCTTGGGCCAGAATACAAGCTTCTAATTTCAGAGGAGGCAACAGATCAGGTTTTGGCTCATAGAACTGTTTTAACTGTGAGAGCAGAGTTTGCATGATTGAATTAGCCAGCTGAGAGTTCCTTCGAAGAACATCATAAAAACCCTCATAAAGCATGAGTCGAACATCAGCTTGCTGGCTTAAGCATCTCCTCAAACTATCCATGATCTCGAGGCAAAAAGTTTCATTGGCGACAGAATTGTAATGGCCATGAACATCCACGTGAACCTGACTGACACTAAGAGACTGACTGCACTGAGAGGATGACAGGCTGCCTAAAACTTTAAAGTTCTTCAGGAGCAGCAAAAACCCAGCAACTGCAGATTTTCGGGCATCAAGCTGGTTGGCAAACATAGCTTTCCGAAGGACAAGTATCAAGGAATCTCTCATTGACATGCTGACTTTGAGAAGGGGCTGCACTGCTTTAAGCAGCCTTTGTACAGTCTGAAGGG
>CM052649.1:121965631-122006066 GCA_028533165.1 Leontopithecus rosalia
AAGAAGAGCAATGCTGAAAGGACTTAAGTTATTATTGGAGTCTCCTTGCTGTCCTGCCTTTAACTGTTTGAGGAGTTCTCTGCCTAGTTCATAGTCCAATTTGACGGCAAACACAATGTGTAGAATAATGGTGCCTTCCACATGACGAAGTTCACCTGATGGCACAGTAACAACATCCAATAGCTCATCACCACTCTGATCCTCATTGTGCTGCTTATCTACTGCATTGAAGAAGGCTATGATTCCTTCCAAAACACTTTTTCTGCTTCCCTTTGAGGAGAGAACCAGAAGCTGATAGACCAAAGGTGGTATTTCTTGAAGATTCATCTTGGAGAACATGCTCAATGCTTTTTCCACCACAAATTCCACCTCTTCTGCACTCAGAGGGACATCCTTGAACATGGAGGTGAGCTGGATTACGTACTGCTGATCCCACCTGCCAGAACACAAGGTGTTAATCAACTGCTTCTTAGATTCTTCCCCACTCAGTACACCTTTTCCATAAGTCAGATTTTCCTTTTTGGTTGCCAGGGCAGTGAGAATGATAGGCAGTAACTCCAAAGATTTTCCATTCACTGGGCTGCCTTCTCTGACAGCACTAATAAACTCATTGGCTACTTCAACCAATAACGGTGCTGGAAAATGGTGAGCCTCCAGCATCAGCAATCCTATGATTTCAGATGCTGTTTCTTTCTGTAAGTCCCCTGATTCCACCAACTGGATACAGTAAGTGTATATCTTATGTCTCCTAAGTGTTCCAGCTTCCTCAGAGCAGGGGGAACCTTTGAAGATGGCTCTCAGGAGTGCTCCAGCAACTTTTCCTTTCACTGCTTGATTCTGAAGGAGATTAGTCAAGTTTTAGATAGAGCAGGATACATCTTAATATGATCCTGGATTGTCAAGACGGAGATCTATTCATACTCATTCTTTTTTTTTTTTTTGAGACTGAGTTTCGCTCTTATTGCCCAGGCTAGAGCACAATGGCACGATCTCAGGTCACTGCAACCTCTGCGTTCCAGGTTCAAGCCATTCTCCTGCTTCAGCCTCTCAAGTAGCTGGTATTATGCAGTGTTCGCGCCAAAAGGCTTGAGACAGCTAGCGTGACTCGCCATATTTTTGGCTGCTGGACCTGTCTGCATTCTTCTCTCTCATAGGGCTGTCGAGATCAGAGAAAGATCAGGCTGAGCCACTGAGGCAAAAACCCATTTTTTTTTAATTGTAAAAAACACATAACATAAAATCACCATCTCACCCATTTTCAAGCGTCCCCTTCAGTAGAGTTAAGTACATTCACATTGTGACACAGTCTGGCTCCAGGACCCTTTATCTCGCAAATCTGAAACTCTGTCCCCATTAAATAACTCCCATCCTCCTCCCTCCAGCTCCTGGCAACCACCATTCTACTTTCTGTATCTAATTTTGACTGTTCTAAGTATCTCATGTAAGTGGAATCACACAGTATTCATCCTTTTGTGACTAGCTTAATTTATTTAGCCTAATGTCTTCAAGGTTCACTGGTGTTATAGCATGTATCAAAAGTTCCTTACTTGGGGCTGGGCACGGTGGCTCATGCCTGTAATCCCAGCACTTTGGGAGGCCAAGGCAGGTGGATGGATCCTGACTTGAAGTCAGGAGTTTTACTGACCAGCATGGTAAAACCCTGTCTCTACTAAAAATACAAAAATTAGATGGGTGTGGTGGCACATGCCTGTAATCCTAGCTACTCAGGAGGCTGAGGCAGGAGAATCAGGCTTGGGAGGCAGAGATTGCAGTGAGCCACGATAGTGCCATTGCACTCCAGCCTGGGTGACAGAGGGAAACTTGTCTCAAAAAAAAAAAAAATCCTTCCTTGGCCAGGCTCAGTGGCTCATGCCCGTAATCCCAGCACTTGGGGAGGCTGAGGCGGGAAGATCGCTTGAAGCCAGGAGTTCAAGACCAGCCTGGGCAACATGATGAGAACTTATCTCCACAAATAATAAAAAAAATTAGCAGGGTGTGGTGGCTCATACTACTCAGTAGTAGTCCTTGCTACTCAGGAGGCTGAGGTGGGAGGATCTCCTGAGCCTAGGAGGATGAGGCTGCAGTGAGCCATGATGGTGCCACTGCACTCCAGCCTGGGTGACAAAGCAAAACCGTCTCAAAAAAAAAATTCCAGGCTGGGCACAATGACTTACATCTAATCCCAGCACTTTGGGAGGCTGAGGTGGGCAGATTACCTGAGGTCAGGAGTTCAAGACCAGCCTGGCCAACGTGGTGAAACCCTACCTTTACTAAAAATACAAAAATTAGCTGGGTATGGTGGCATGCACTTGTAATCCCAGCTTCTTGAGAGACTGAGGCAAGAGAATGGCTTGAACCGGGGAGGCGGAGGGAGGCTGCAGCAAGCTGATATAGTGCTCCCAGCCTGGACAACAGAGTGAGACTCTGCCTCAAAAAAACAAATTCCTTCCTTTGTAAGGCTGAATATTTCATTGTAAGGATGAGCCACATCTTGTTTATTCATTCATCCGCAGACAGATGCTTGGATGTCTTCCTCCAGGCTGGAGTGCAGTGGCACAATCTCACCTCACTGCAACGTCTTCCTCCCGGATTCAAGCAATTCTCCCTCCTCAACCTCCTGAGCAGATGGAGTTGCAAGCATGCACCACCACACCTGGGTAATTTTTGTATTTGTTTTTCAGTAGAGATGGGGTTTCGCCATGTTGGCCAGGCTGGTCTCCAACTCTTGACCTCAAGTGATCTGCCCGCTTCGGCGTCCCAAAGCACTGAGATTAGAGACGTGATCCACCGTACCCATCCGGGAACTTTCATTTGGTAATATTTTCAAACTCATTTTAAAAAGTTGGAAGAACAGTACCAAAACACTCCTGTGTATCATTTACCCAGACTTATCATTTTTTAAAAAATAAATTTTTATTTTTGAGTAAATTTAGATTTGCTGAAAATGCAAAGTAATTACCATTCCCAACTCCATTTCACTCAGCTTCCCCTGATTTTAACATCCTACCTAACCAGGGTGCATACATTTGTCAAAACTAACAAATGGGCATTTGTTCCAGGCTATGAACTAAACTACAGACTTGATTAGAATCTCGCCAGTTTCTCCTCCGAGGTCTTTTTCCTGCTGCAGGATCTGATCCAGGGCCCCAAGCTGCCTCCAGTCAGATGCCAGTCAGAATTGGTGAGAGATGACAAAACCAGCTGAGCCCAAAATGCCGTCAAATGTCAAGTTCAAGGTGAAATCTCTCCCAGGTTGCCAGGAGGTGTGAGCAGGGCTCTAAGGAAGATTAGAAGTTGGAAAGGAGGCTGCTGTCTCTGCCTGTCTTCAGAGGGGTGGTGTGAGCACCTTGACCGCCTAAAGGGAAGACTTGGCCCAGGGCCTCTACAAACCCCATAGCTGGCGGGGTCGGAGGGAGGCATGCTTGGGTCAAGGGTCCAGGTGGGGAGCTATACCTGAGCAGCCTCTTCCAGGCTGGAGGAGAAGGGAGGAAGGCAGCAGGTGCAGGGCTGGGGCGATGGGCAGGAAGCCGAGGGAAACAAGCCTGGAAGCCTCCGCTCTTCCCCAGGAAGCAGGTTCCTCAGTCATCTGCTAAGAGGAAGGGGAGCAGGGTGGGATTTGGGAGTGAGCCTTGCTGTGGCCAAGCAGCACCGAGAATGCCCCGGAGTGTGGGGTAAGCATGTGGCTGCCTCCAGGGAGGTGCGCTTCAGGGGCTCTGCAGACCGAGGTGACACGAGGAGGTGGCCACAAGTTGACGAAGGGCAGGGTGGACAGGCAGCTAGGACTGAGGGTGCAAGGAGCGGCGGTTAAGTGAGCAGTCCTTAAAACTGTAAACCTCTGCTTCTCCGATCCCCAGTATCTCGGGCTGTGGGTTTCTTTTTCCATAGCATCTTCTGCGCTACTTATCATGCATGCCCTATGTCTACTGTCCACTCTCTGCTTCCCCTGCCAGAATGTAAGCTCCTTGAGGGCAGGATCCTTCTTGGACGTGTCCACTTCTGCATCTCCAGAATAGCACCTGGCAGAGGAGCAGTTGTTTGTGGATGCTGATCCAAGGAGGCTGTGCGCCTTGGCCCGGTGATCCCAGGGAGTCAGCCTCAGGCCTTTCCCTGCAGGTTCAGAGTCTCCCAAGACAGGGAACAGATGCTCACATTACACCAAACTACCCTTCTCCATCCTCCCTCCCACCCTTCAGCTGTCTCTCTATCAAGCATGAGCCACAGTTCCCCAAATTTGCTAGCAAACGGTGGATTATTCCCTCTAGTACTTCCCTACTGAGCCCAGGAGAGACAGTGAGGTCTAAAGCTGTTTCTATGGCAACGGGATCAGGGATCAGAGATTTGATGCTACAGGAGCTGGTTAGGAGGCGGCTGCTGCCCTGCTCCTGGTGAGGGTCTTATCTGAACTGGGTGTGGGTGGAGTAGTATTGTCACAAGACTGCGTCATGATATGGAAACCCTCCAGACATTGATGGACCTTCATCCCAAATTCATCACCTTCTTTACTTCTCTAAGCCTCAGTTTCCACATCCCTAGAATGGGGATTAAAAGGCTGTTTTAGTGGTCACTGAGAAAGCTGCTGTAAGGTACCAAGCATGGCCCGGGCAGAGCAGGGCTCATGGATGTCAAACTGTCTGGCAGCGAGAGCCCTGCCGGGGTAGGGGCAGGGGGTGGGTGACACTTGGGCCGGCTGTGGGCTGACGCCACTCAGGGCGCGGGAGCCCAGGGCTGGCAGGAGAGCAGCCTTTGGTTGTGGGCAGCTTCCCCATTTCTCTTTCTGAATTCTCTGCCCAGTCTGCCAGCTGGCAAGCCCCTCTCCCAGCTCCGGAACACTTTCTTTTCCCAATCTCATCTCTGCAGCTAAATTTCAAGGAGATACTTTATGTTCATTCAAACGCTCCTCCCACTTCAGCCTCCCTAAGTGCTGGGATTACAGGCGTGAGCCACCACATCTGGCCAGGGATCCATTCTTTTAGGGGCTGGCTCTCAGCTGGAGAAAACGTATGTGGGGGCTAGTCAAGGCACCTCACTCCCTGGTAGGGTGTTCCCTAAATGGCATCTTGCCTTTTTTCCAGGAGACATGGTTTTAATCCATTCAAGTGGTACTTGTCCCCAGATGGCTCCAAAGGGTGACTCTTAGGCCTGGAGTGCCAGCTCTTGGACAGGCTCCAGCAGCAGACTTCTACACAGCTAGAAGTCTAGCCTGTGGGCTCAGCTGGCCAGATTTACAAATGTAAGATGAGCCTAATAGGGCTGCCTTCCCATCCCTATCAAGTGGAGTGATTAGCCACAGAAAAGATGAGTACTTGGTGGGGTGTGGTGGCTCACGCCTGCAATCCCAGCACTTTGGGAGGCCAAGGTGGATGGACCAGCTGAGATTAAGAGTTTGAGACCAGCCTGGTCAACATGGTGAAACCCTGTCTTTACTAAAAAATACAAAAATTCACCGGGTGTGGTGGTACGCACCTGTAATCCCACCTACTTGGGAAGCTGAGGCAGGAGAATTGCTTGAACCCAGGAGATGGAGGTTGCAGTGAGCTGAGATTGTGCCACGGCACTCCAGCTTGGATGACACAGCAAGACTCCATCTCAAAAAAAAAAAACCAACTGTGAGTACTAGAAAGGCCTGGAGAAACCACTAAACCCTGGCTACACACATCCAGCTACAGGGCCATGTAGGTGATGGCAGTGGGTGGGGAGAACCACAGGACATTGTGGAGCCTGTGGCAACTGGAGAGCATGTGACCCTTCTCGATGGGGCAGCCACTACCCATCTCCCATGGGCTGTTACCACGTGGGTATGTGGCCCTTGTAGATGGATGATTCACTCACAATTCTTCTTCCCTCCCTACCTTGACCATGGCTTCTTATGAGAGGCATGAACTTCCCCACCCAAGAGATGTCAGCCTTGGCTGACTTGCTTCAGCCAATGAGATATGAGTGTCTGGGATATGTGCACAGGCATTAAATGCCCGCCTGGTAAGCCTTAGATCATGGTGAGACACAACCATCCTAGGCAGCCTCTGCCCATCTGGCCTGCTGCCCCCTTGCCCAGAAGTTCTGTACCCTTCTGTCCACCTAAAAGAGGGGAAATTGGATGGTTCAGGGTGCCTCGGTTTGGGGTGTGGCTGTAGCCCCCAAGTCCTAGCTGGGCAATCCTGGGCAAGTTACTTAACCTCTCTGAGCCCTAGTATCCTCATCTGTAAAATGGGGTGGGTGAGAGAATCTACTGTGTCTCAGGGGATCCAGTGGGAAAATCAGTGCAAACTGACCATCAGGTGTCAACAACCGTGATGTCTCTGGACGCCCTGTCCCATCCTTACTCCTCTTTTGGTGCCCCTACTGTGTTCCACTCAGTACTCTGACAAATATTTATTGAGTTTCTGTGTGCTGGGTGCCATAGCCACCCAAATGCTTGTCCAGGACTGAAGGACTTAGAACCCCAGCTGCTGAAAGTGCACTGGCACTCACTGTCAAGTGTCAGCCCCTTCGGGGACTGCTTCAGCTGAGACAGCTGCCTTTCTGAACAATGTCCCCTTCTCAGGATGGCCCCTCACCAAGGACTGCCCAAAGCAGGGATATTGAGTCCCGGCCCTCTCCTCCCAGCTCAGGATGACCCAGAAGGGCCATGTCTTCAGAACGCCCTGCATGGGCCACCGAGGCCTCTGTTGAGGTTGCATCGCAGCTCAGCTTCTCCTTGGGCCCCATCTGCTCTCTTCCACCCTGTCTCAGGGACTCATTAGAACTTTGGGGAAGCATGACATTGGAGACATTTGAAATTGGCTTATCATGGAAACCAAATCTGGTTCTAGTGAAAGGCAGCTTGGATTCTAACGGCTAAAGAAGGAACACAGCTTTTTGGAACTTGTTACTTTGGGAATTCAATTTCCATAAGGAGAGGACGATTTTGTTTGGCATTCTAATTCTTGGTGGAAACTTGGTCAGGGAAAGGTGTTTGTATCCACACTTTGGATACTGGGTATCTGAGCTTTCTGAGCTCATGCTGTGCAGTGTAAACCCCTCCTTACTGACCTAAGTGTCTGCTAATGCAGTGTCTGTTCTCATGCTGCTGATAAAGACATACCCAAGACTGGGCAATTTACAAAAGAAAGAGGTTTAATGAACTTACAGTTCCATGTGGCTGCAGAAGCCTCACGATCATGGCAGAAGGCAAAAGAGGAGCAAAGGCTATCTTACATGGATGGCAGTGGGCAAAGAGAGAGCTTGTGCAGGGAAACTCCCATTTTTAAAACCATCAGATTTCATGAGACTCATTCACTATAAGGAGAACAATGTAGGAAAGACCCACCCCCATGATTCAGTGATTTCCCACTAGGTCCCTCCAACAAGATGTGGGAATTATGGCAGCTACAAGATGAAATTTGGGTGGGTACACAGAGCCAAACCATATTATTCTGCCCCAGCCCCTCCCAAATCTCATGTCTCCACATTTCAAGACCAATTATGCATTCCCAAAAGTCCCCCAAAGTCTTAACTTATTTCAGCATTAACTCAAAAGTCCACAGTCCAAAGTCTCATCTGAGACAAGGCAAGTCCCTTCCACTTATAAGCCTATAAAATCAAAAGCAAGTTAGTTACTTCCTAGATACAACAGGAATACAGGCATTGGGTAAATACAGTCATTCCAAATGGGAGAAATTGGCCAAAACAAAGGGGCTACAGGATCCATGTAAGTTCAAAATCCAGTGGGACAGTTGAATATTAAAGCACCAAAATAATCTCCTTTGACTCCTTGTCTCACATCCAGGTTATACTGATGCAAGAGGTAGGTTCCCATGGTCTTGGGTAGCTCTGCCCCTGTGGCTTTGCAGGGTACAGCCTCCTTTCTGGCTGCCTTCATGAGCTGGTGTTGACATGTCTGCAGCTTTTCCAGGTGCATGGTGCAAGGTCTCAGTGGACCTACAATTCTAGGCTGTGGAGAACAGTGGCCCACTTCTCACAGTTCCACTAAGCAGTGCCCCAGTAGGGACTCTGTGTGGGGGCTCCAACCCCACATTTTCCTTCTGCACTGCCCTAGCAAAGGTTCTCACAAGGGCCCCACCCCTCAGCAGGCTTCTGCCTGGACATCCAGGTATTTCCATACATTCTCTGAAATCTAGGCAGAGGTTCCCAAACCCCAGTTCTTGACTTCTGTGCACCCGCAGGCTCAACACCACGTGGAAACTGCTGAGACCTGGGACTTGCATCCTCTGAATCCACAGACTGAGCTGTACCTTGGTTCTCTTCAGCCACGGCTGGAGCAGCTTGGACACAATGCATCAAGTCCCTAGGCTGCACACAGCATGGGGACCCTGGGCCCAGCCCATAAACCACTTTTTCCCCCTAGGCTTCCAGGCCTGTGATGGGAGGTTCTGCTGTGAAGACCTCTGACATGCCCTGGAGACATTTTCCCCATTGTCTGAGGATTAACATTCAGTTCCTCCTTACTTATGCAAACTTCTGCACCCAGCTTGAATTTCTCCTCAGAAAATGAGATTTTCTATCTCATTGTCAGGCTGAAAATTTTCTGAACTTTCATGGTCTGCTTCCCTTACAAAACTGAATGGCTATAACAGCATCCAAGTCACCTCTTGAATGCTTTCTGCTTAGAAATTTCTTCGGCCAGACACCCCAAATCATCTCTCTCAAGTTCAAAGTTCTGCAGATCTCTAGGGCAGGGGCAAAATGCTGGCGGTGTCCTTGCTAAGACATAACAAGAGTCATCTTTGCTCCACTTCCGAACAAGTTCCTCATCACTATCCGAGACCACCTCAGCCTGGACTTCATTGTCCATATCACTATCAGCATTTTGGTCAAAGCCATTCAACAAGTCTCTAGGAAGTTCCCAATTTTCTCACATTTTCCCATCTTTTTCTGAGCCTTCCAAACTGTTCCGACCTCTGCCTGTTACCCAGTTCCAAAGTAGCTTCCACATTTTCAAGCATCTGCAGCATTGCCCTACTCTACTGGTATCAATTTACTATATTAGTCTGTTCTCATGCTGCTGATAAAGACATACCCAAGACTGGGCAATTTACAAAAGAAAGAGATTTAATGGACTCACAGTTACACGTGGCTGGAGAAGCCTCACAATCACAGTGGAAGGCAAAGGAGGAACAAAGACACATCTTACATGGATGGCAGCAGGCAAAGAGAGAGCTGTAAAGGGAAACTCCTGTTTTTAAAACCATCAGATCTCATGAGACTCATTTACTATCATGAGAACAGCACAGGAAAGACCCGCCCCCATAATTCAATTATCTCCCACCAGTTCCCTCCCACAACACATGGGAATTATAGGAGCTACAAGATGAGATTTGAGTGGGGATACAGAGCCATATCAGTTTCCAAAACAACTCAACATGATTTGAGATGGAGATAGCCTTGAGTGCAGGAATTACTCCATGCTTTGTCTGTCACTGGATTGCAGGAGCTTCAAGAAGGCTGTTTTTTGTTTATTTAAAATGGGAGTCTCACTAGCTTGCCCAGGCTGGACTCAAACTCCTGGGCTCAAGCAATCCTCCTGCTTCAGCCTCCCAAATAGCTGAGACTATGGCATGAGCCACCACACCTGATTCAAGAGGGCTTTGAAGGGTCTTCTCACTGGTCCTAACAAGACATGCAGGTGTGAGGACAATTACTGGGGAAACAGTCATATGGAAGTAAGGGCGGGGCTTTCTTAATATTTAATTATTACACTCCCTGGAAGGAGTGGCTATAACTTTAAGTGAGCATAGGTTTGGCTGTTGATATGGTTTGGATGTTTTGTTACCTCCAAATTTCATGTCAAAATGTGGCCTCCAATATTGGAGGTGGGGCCTAGAAGGAGGTATCTGGGTCATGGAGGTGGATCCTTCATGAATGGCCTGGTGCCCTCCCTGTGGGAATGAGTGGTAATGAGTTCACCAAGAGCTGGTTGTTTAAATGAGCCTAGCTCGTCTCTCTCTCTCTCTCTCTCTCTCTCTCTCTCTCTCTCTCTCTCTTCCAATCTCTCCATGTGACGCATCTGCTACCCCTTTGCCTTCCACCATGACTGGAAGCTTCCAGAGGCCTCACCAGGAGCAGATGCCAGCACCACGCTTCCTGTACAGCCTGCAGAACTGTGAGCCAACTAAAGCTCCTTTCTTTATAAATCACCCAGTGTCAGGTATTCCCTTACAGCAACGAAAACAGACTAATACATTTGTTAAGCCCAACAGAATGAAAACAGAGAATAGGATGGAGAGAAAATCTTCATTCCCTCTTCTCAGCCTCTTAGTCAGCATTCAAGCCTGTTGTGTCCTGATCTGTGTTCTCCCAAAATTCTTATGCTGAGGCCCCAACTCCCTCTCCCCTTATGTGACTATATCTGGAGATAGAATCTTTAAGAGGCAGGTATGGTTAAATGAGGTTGTAAGAGTGAGGCCCTCATGGGACTGGGGCTTTATAAGAAGAGGAGATTCTCTGTTTCTCTCTCTCTTTTTCTCTCTCTCTCCTTCTGCCATGGGAGGACACAGCAAGAAGGTGGCCTTCTGTAAGCCATGGAGAGAGCTCTAACCAGAACCCACACATGCTGGCACCCTGATCTCTGACTTCTGGCCTCCAGAATATCATGAGAAAATACATTTCTTCTGTGTAGATTATATGTACATTCCATTTATATAATTTGGTTATGACAGCCCAAGTTCAGCCAACTAATACAAGGACATTGATGGAATACACTATTCAGCACAGAGAACCTGGAGGAAAACAATACACTCTTCAAGGCTCTGTTTCTTCTCTGGTAACCTCCATGCCCTGGGAGAGAAGGGCTAAACCAGGGCCTCCCAGGTTGCCATCTTGCTCCTTCTTGTCCTTCAAATCTTACCTAAGCACAGCTTTATTACAGCCCAATTCTCTACAGGGAGCCAGCCAGAGGGTGATAAAATCCCAAGATCCGTGTTTGTTTTGATTTTGTTTGCTTTTGTTCCAGCCTTTATGAAGATAACGTATGCCTGTGGTAAAAATCAAAAGGTACAGAGATCTTATAATAAAAAGCAACAGTCTCCTGTCTTATCCTTCCTTCCTTCCCTGGTTCACCCCCTGGAGGTATTTTCACCTAAGGTATCCACTTCTGATTGCTCTCTTTGTGGTGGTTATCTTGAAACTCTAGATAATGTACAAATATTACTATTTCTTGATTTTTTTTTTTGAGATGGAGTTTCGCTCTTGTTACCCAGGCAGGAGTGCAATGGCATGATCTCGGCTCACCGCAACCTCCGCCTCCTGGGTTCAAGCAATTCTCCTGCCTCAGCCTCCCAAGTAGCTGGGACTACAGGCACAGCTATATTCCCAGCTCTATTTTTAGTAGAGACGGGGTTTCACCTTGTTGACCAGGATGGTCTCGATCTCTTGACCTTGTGATCCACCCGCCTCGGCCTCCCCAAGTGCTGGGATTATAGGCATGAACCACCACTCCTGGCCTATTTCTTGATTTTTTAACTTTAACCAAAAGCCATTGGATTCCCACTGTGAAACATGAAGATTCAGCTCTCTTCCTTCTCTTCCCCCTCTGCCTCTCCTAGTTTGATGATTGTTGTTGTTGTTATTTGGGTTCCATTGTGCACCTTTTAACTCTAGTAGATGAATTTCTTTCATATGGCATCAACTTTTGACAGTATCTCTTTCTAATGCATCTCTTTTCCCAGCAATGGTTTCCACTCCTGACAACCATTTTGATTTTTACATTAGCAAAGTTCTTCACACTTATCATCTGTCCCTGAACTTCAATCAGATATTCTCTGTGTTATCCATACCTTGATTCTAAAAGTTGAAAAGAATAACATGTTTGTATTTGTATGTCCATGCAATTATTTGTTGCTCTTGAATCAAGCAGAATACCAAAATATACACTTTGTGTCCAGTGTCCAACCTTGGATCACTCA
Source organism: Leontopithecus rosalia (assembly GCA_028533165.1). Classification (NCBI taxonomy): domain Eukaryota; kingdom Metazoa; phylum Chordata; class Mammalia; order Primates; family Cebidae; genus Leontopithecus; species Leontopithecus rosalia. The sequence goes on from CM052649.1 coordinate 121,977,532, forward strand.
TGGATTATTTCTAGCATCAAGGACTAATAGATTCTCTTTTCTCACACTGAAACAATAGCTTACAATCATGTCACATTTAATATGTTTTGAGTTGTGTCATCATTTTATCATGTAATTGTTTATTTTTCCTGGAGTTTCTAATTGCCTTTGTTTTTGGTATTGTGTACTTTACTCATATCTCCATCATACTATAAATTCTATGGCACTCCTCTTTCCCTAGGAAACTTCCCTCTTAGAATCTACTCCTCTTATTACAATTTTCACTGGTTGGTCTCTAGGCCTAGGGTTACAGGGTCTTTTGGGTGTTGATTTTCTTCCCAGAAACCTCTGTGGCCAGTGGCACCTTTGCCCAAGTTCTTGTCCTGTGTCCAGGAAGAATGAGGTATGCAGACAAATGGAGGGTGAGCAAGATGGCGAGGAGCTTTATTGAGTGTTACAATAGCTCAGTGAGACCCGTGGTGGGTAGATGCTCTCTTTAGGTAGGTTTCCCATCAAGCATTCAGCTCTCAGCAGAGAGGCAGCCCTGGAAAGGGGGACTCCCCTCTGCAGGCAGGTCACTGGCATGTCTCTGCAGGTCTCTGAAGCTCTCAACAGAGAGGGCAGCTGTTTTCTGCAGCTGGTCATTCTGTCATCTGCTCAGCTCTGGTTGATCCTGGGGCTTTTATGGGCCACAGAGGGGAGGAAGTGAATGAGCAGCCATGGGTGAATCCAGAAAAGGCACCAGTTCCCACTTCACTCAGTGGGACTGGCAGTCTGACCCCTAGCCTTCCAGACCTCCCTGGCTGGAAGGTGGTGCCTCACCAGGGACCTGCCCACTTCTGCTGGGAATCTGCCTCCTGCTGCTGTTCATGGTGCCTTGGCTCAGCCCAACCTTGATCTGAGATTAGAGCAGTCACTGACAGCAGAAAGAAGCCAGATAGTGGGGACAGGCACTTCTAAGCCTGCAAGGGCATGAGGGGCCTTCCTGGGATCCCAAGACTGAGGAATGCCTGAGTCTGCAGCACAGTTTGGGTGGCTGCAGTGGCACCTGGGAGAGCAGAGCTCCTACCTCCTCCTGGACCCCCAGGAGCACAAGGAAGCTCTGCTCTGCAGCTACAACTTAGGTGGCTGCAACCCCACCCAGGAGCGTGGGACTTCTGCCTGCTCCGTGGAGCATGCAGCCCTGGCCATGCCTCCCTGCTGCAGCCAGTGTGATGGCAGCACCAGGCCATCTGCAGCAGCTGCTGCCATCACTAGGGTCACCAATCACCTTGGTTTTGCCCAGAACAGCAAAGTTCCTCAGGAGACAAGACTTTGTCTTAGTTTTAGTTTTAGTACTGAAATTAAAAAGTCAGCCAACCGGGATGAGCTGGTCACCCTGTCTAGACCTGAGATCAAACCTCAGAACTTCCCTTGACTCTCTTCTAGGTTGGATTCAGTTTTCTGGATCTTCCTCTTTCTTTGTTTATTCCCCAATTTCTCTGGAGAACATTATCAAGCAACTTTGAAAGAAAGGATGTGTTTGTATATGTATACCAAATCATCACGTTGTACACCTTAAATATATACAATTTCTATTTGTCAATAGTACTTCAATAAAGCTGGGAGAAAATTTTTTTTTCTTTTGAGACAGAGTTTTGCTCTTATTGCCCAAGGTGGAGTGCAATGGTGCAATCTTGGCTCACTGCAACCTCCACCTCCCAAGTTTAAGCAATTCTCCTGTCTCAGCCTCCTGAATAGCTGGGATTACAGGCACATAGCACCATGTCTGGCTAATTTTGTACTTTTTGTAGAGATGGGGTTTCATCATGTTGGTCAGGCTGGTCTTGAACTCCCAACCTCAGGTAATCCACCTGTCTTGGCCTCCCAAACGGCTGGGATTAGAGGCGTGAGCCACAGCACCCGGCCAGGAAAAATGTTTAAGTGGTAGTGTTGAAGATAGTCTGTGTCCTTCCATGTTTGACGTGTGTTTATTCTGCCATAAGGTTTTTGGTAGATAATGTAGCTAGATATATAATTCCAGGTTGAAAACAATTTTCCCTTCTAACATGAAGCCATACTGCATCCATTCCCTTCTAGCACCCTGTGTTACTGGTAGGCAATGTGGTCCTAGTCTGCGCTCCTTTGTACAGAGCCGGCGTCTCTTTTTCCGAGGTTCCCCAGCTCTGTTTTCTTTAGCTTTTGCATGTTGAGATTGTGTGTTTTCCAGTCCTCCTATTGAACTTCTCATTTCAGCAAGCATATTTGCTCATCTCAAGAGCTCTTTGATCGTTCTCTGGGTATTGTCTCTCCTAAGAAAACTGAGCTCTCTTATAGATGGACTATTATTTTGCAGTTCTCCCTGAATATTCATTAGAGGGCTTAAATGCTATCTTCTGTTTGGGAATTATTTGTTGATTTCCTGCTTTTTCTCCTTCACATGGATGGTCTTCTTCAAATGCCTGGGGATCCTTCAGTGCTCATTCATGTATAAGAGGGAAGGACAGGGTGGCAGGTTGGTGTTTCCTCCGCTGTGGAGTAAATCAGCCTCCCCATTCCCTCCTGTGTAGGCTGGAGTGGGGGCTTCTAGGCAGGATGGGCAGGGATTTTCTGTGGGACATCAATATCTTCACAGGTGCACAGTCATATTTGGCAGCCTTGCAGTTCAGAGGCCTTAGCTTCCCCAGCAGTTGAACTCCTTTGGCGAGGCACCTTCTAGGGTATTGCTGAGTGACACGCACAGAGGCTGAGAGAAGGTGAGCCTCTACTTGTGCAGGTGTTTCATAAACAGACCGTCAGTGACGCCCCATCCTCAGGAAACACATTTTGCTCTACAGAATCTCTTGCCCCGAGCCCGAGTCTCGGGGGCTGTGTCTGTGGCTGGTCACCGCCACTTCTCTCTGCAGTTCTGTCCGGAGCTACAGCACCCTCCCCGCTTGTGTAGCAGGCAACACCTTCCGTGCACTGTCTGTCTCCCAGGAATCAGTGACCCCCTCCACCCCTGTCTCAGCGTTGTGGGTTTATTCCTTTTAGTCTCTTACATTTGCATTTCGGGGCCAGGGTGCAGAGGGGAGCTTGGAAGATACGCATATGCACAGCCTTCAAAATGGAAGCTTCGCAGGGCACAGCAAGCAGCTCACTCCTGTAATCCCAGCACTTTGGGAGGTTGAGGCGGATGGATCCCAGCACTTTGGGAGGCCGAGGCGGGTGGATCACGCGGTCAAGAGATTGAGACCATCCTGGCCAACATGGTGAAACCCCAACTCTACTAAAAATACAAAAATTAGCTAGGTGTGGTGGCACACACCTGTAATCCCAGTTACTCAGGAGGCTGAGGCAGAAGAATCGCTTGGACCCAGGAGGCGGAGATTGCAGTAAGCCAAGATTATGCCACTGCAACCCAGGCCAGGCGACAGAGCTAGACTCCGTCTGGGAAAAAAAATAATAATAAAGGAAGCTTCATCTCAAGATTGAATTGGGGCTTGGTGTGAAATAGAGGCTCCTGTAACACAAATAAAATTGGACATTTATGGATGCTTGTAACATGTGAGGCTCTGTAGTTCACATGCTTTATCTCATTTACTTCTCATTGTTTTTATCCCCATTTTACAATTTAAAACTGAGATGTATAAAAATTAAGTAACTTGGTCCAAATCACATGGCAGGTAAAGTGGAGGCAGAATTCTAACCCCCACCCACTCAAAGTGAAATTAGTCAAGTACCTGCCAAGCAGCTGGGGAGATGTTTCCATGGGGCAGCTTCCAGAATCCCCACCCACATTTATGTTACAGGAAGATTGCACACACCAGGTTTCTTCCAGGAGCCTCCCCCAAGAGAGGCAGCCTTGGGAGCCCTCTGACCCAGCCTGGGCAGGCAAGGGGCTGCATCCTGCCCCTTCCTCTCTTCCTTGTCATTAATGGGCTTCAGCTAGAGCCTGGCCTTGGGGCCACCTCCTGTTCTGACAGCTGCAGGGAGGAGGAGGTAGATGAGACTTCCTTCAAGCTAAGCCTAAAGCAGAGCTGTTCCAGGCATTCCCTCCCCCTGGGCTGCAGGTAACAGTACCCGCATGAGAAAGGAATTAATACAGGGTGGGTCACAGGAGAATTAAAAAATTCCAGGTAGCAGTTTTGTCAGAAGCATTGGAACCAGAGCAATTCCATCTTGAATAGGGGCTGGGTAAAAACAGGCTAAGACCTACTGGGCTAGTCACAGGATATGGGTCATAAAGACCTTGCTGATAAAACAGGTCACAGTAGGCCAGGCGCGGTGGCTCAAGCCTGTAATCCCAGCACTTTGGGAGGCCGAGGCGGGTGGATCACAAGGTCAGGAGATTGAGACCATCCTGGTCAACATGGTGAAACCCCGTCTCTACTCAAAATACAAAAAATTAGCTGGGCATGGTGGCGCGTGCCTGTAATCCCAGCTACTCAGGAGGCTGAGGCAGGAGAATTGCCTGAACCCAGGAGGCGGAGGTTGCGGTGAGCCGAGATTGCGCCATTGCACTCCAGCCTGGGTAATGAGAGTGAAACTCCATCTCAAAAAAAAAAGTAAAAAAAACCAAACAAACAAAAAACAGGTCACAGTAAAGAAGCCGCCAAAACCCACCAAAACCAAGATGGCGACAAGAGCAATCTCTGGCCGTCCTCACTGCTACACTCCCACCAGCGCCATGACAGTTTACAAACACCATGGCAACATCTGGAAGTTACCCTGTATGGTCTAAAAAGGGGAGACATGAATAATACACCCCTTGTTTAACATATATAATCAAGAAATAACCATAAAAATGGGCGGGGCTGCTCTGTCTATGGAGTAACCATTCTATGATTCCTTTGCTTTCACAATAAACTTGCTTTCACTTCACAGACTTGCCCTGAATTCTTTCTTGCACAAGAACCTTCTCTTGGAGTCTAGATTGGGACCCTTTCCTTTAACAGTTTCATATGACTAGAAGTTACAGGCTGATAAAAGCCTGAAAACCAGAGTGTGGACCAAGCTGCCTGAGACTAACTGGACCCAACATAGTGCTGGATTTGACCCAGGCTCCACCTAGGACCTTATTATATGCTTATTAACGTCCTAAATCACACACCCACCAGCGCCAGGACAGTTCCAAGACTACCCATATTTGGTGTAAAAATGAGTGGCACCACAATTCTGAGAAATGCCCACCTTTTTCCAGAAATTTTCATGAATATCCCACCCCTTGGTTAAATAAACTCATAAAGATGAAACCCGAAACCCCACTGTATGATCCTCTCTTGAGAACGCTGAATTCCCCTTTCTTTTTTTTTTTATTGAGACGGAGTTTTCGCTCTTGTTACCCAGGCTGGAGTGCAATGGTGCGATCTCGGCTCACCGCAACCTCCACCTCCTGAGTTCAGGCAATTCTCCTGCCTCAGCCTCCCGAGTAGCTGGGATTACAGGCGTGCACCACCATGCCCAGCTAATTTTTTGTATTTTGAGTAGAGACGGGGTTTCACCATGTTGACCAGGATGGTCTCGATCTCTTGACCTCGTGATCCACCTGCCTCGGCCTCCCAAAGTGCTGGGATTACAGGCTTGAGCCTCTGCGCCCGGCCCCCTTTCTTGTGTACTTTTCGCTTTGCAATATATCTCCATGCTTTCACTATTTCTTGACTCATCCTTGAAATCCTCCTCAAGATGGTGTCAAGAGCTGGGCTGAGGTCCCACCAGCATTCGGGGACCTCCTCCAGCCCATCAGTATCATGAAGAGTATTTGAAGTGACAGCCACAGAGTACTGAAGGCCTACCATGGTCGAATACATCAGCTCCACTTCTCCATAACTCTTAAAGAGAAGGACTTTCATCCCCATTCTTCTGATAAGAAAACTGAGGCTCAGTGGTTAAGGAACTTGCCCAAACCACCCAGCTGGTCAGCAGCAGAGCCAGACTTTAACTGAGTCTGAAACGTGCTCATGGCAACGTGCCCTAGAGACAGCGACAAAAAACTTCCATTTCCCCTACAGCCTGGCATGGCCCTAAGGGACAGCCAGGCCCCAAAGGCTGGGCTCAGGCCCAAGAGGCCCCTAGCCAAGGCACTCCTAATGCTACTGGGTTGCCACCCTTGGGAATTTTCAAGGGTAACCTTGGGTACTGCCCCCTTCAGACCCCCTCTCTGGGAAAACAGTCACCTGATTGTTGGTCAAGACTCTGGCTTAATCCTTCACCAGCCTGGCCCGAGCTGGCCACTTGACCCAGAGCTGTGCCGCAGCCAGGGACTCGTCCTTGCGGCCAGCAGGGCTTCCTTCAGCATTACCACATTGACAGCTGGCTCACAGAGCTGGCAGCCTGGTCGATGCAGCTGCTGAGAATGTGGGGAGTGGTGGTAAAAAAAAAAACTCGGCTGGGCGCGGTGGCTCACGCCTGTAATTCCAGCACTTTGGGAGGCCGAGGCAGGTGGATCACGAGGTCAACAGATCGAAACCATCCTGGTCAACAAGGTGAAACACCGTCTCTACTAAAAATACAAAAAATTAGCTGGGCTTGGTGGTGCGTGCCTGTAATCCCAGCTGCTTGGGAGGCTGAGGCAGGAGAATTGCCTGAACCCAGGAGGTGGAGGTTGCGGTGAGCAGAGATCGCGCCATTGCACTCCAGCCTGGGTAACAAGAGCGAAACTCCGTCTCAAAAAAAAAAAAAAAAAGTGCTCAACAGATGCTAGCCACGATTTTTGTTAATATTCTATCACTGCTTTGCCCTATGCAGACATCAAACCCACCACACAGTGTACAGTGATCCTGCTGCAGAAACAGCCACTTACTAACCTTGAGAGTATGGATCAATTACTTAAACTCTCTGTGCTGCGGTTCTTGAGCATAAATAATGTACCTATTTTGCCTGGTGGGGTGGCTCATGCCTGTAACCCCAGCACTGTGGGAGGCAAAGGCAGGAGGGTCACTTGAAGCCAGGAGTTTGAAACCAGCCTGGGCAATATAGCAAGATCCCGAATCTACAAAAAGTTAAAAAAAAAAATTAGCTGGGCCTAGGAGTGCACACCTGCAGTCCCAGCTGCTCAGGAGGCTGAGATGGGCTGTGGTTGTGGGGGGTGGTCACTTGAGCTCCTCAACCTCCTTGTTGAGGCTGCAGTGAGCTGTGATTGAGCCACTGTATACAGCCAGGGCAACAGAGTGAGATCCTGTCTCTAAAAATAAAGTACCCATTTTGTGGGACTGACAGATAACAGAGCTCAAGTGCTCCTCAGGGACTTTGAACCAGAACACTGCATCCAAATCATTGCCCCACCCCACCTAGCTGTGTGACCTGGGCAAACTACTTAAAGTCTCTGTGCCCCGTTCTTCCTCTTAGCATGAGGGTGTGCAGTAGTTCTCACTACTAGAGTGTAAGGCATTGCTAGAGAATATTTTCTATAAAGGAATATCATGGCTTGATCAAATATAACGAACAAATGTCCACGCTTTTATTTAACTCATTAATTCATGAGGGAGACTGCAAGGTGCTACAACCAAGTTCAAAAAAGAATTCAAGGAACATATGTAAGCAGGCAGTCAGGAATGCGGAAATGAACTGACAAACAGATGCAACACTGGCCATGAGGCAGGAATCAATTGCATTCCATCACAGCCTCCTCCTTGGCACTGAGCTTGGGTGCGGGGACTCCTTGCCAGGGCTGCTGAGGCCAGAGCTCCTGCGTTCATCACGGCCTCTGTAGCCATCCCTTTCAAGGACCTGTCACCTTGTAGGGAGCCTCCTAGGACTGGGACACAGGTTCCCCCACCTTTTGAATCATCTGCCCTCAAAGCTCCAATCCTCTTCCTTTCTGAGGAAGTGACATTTAGTGACACTGTCTCCCATTCTCCAAGCCTCAGAGCTGTCCCACGCTCAGACTTTTATCTTCTGGGCTCAAAGCCTCCACCCTCCTAGCCCTTAGGGGTGGACCAAAAAGAGAGAGAAAGAGAAAGTGCTCTGAATTCACATTCTTTTATGGTGAGGACAAATGACACATAACCATGCAGGGACATTATCCTGTCCCAAATGGACACCACCACTTTAAAATGTTGCCTTGCCTCTGTTCAGAGGGGGGCTTCTCAGTTCACCCAGGAGGGAGAGACCCTCAGAATGCTGCCAGTCATCTTCTCAGGCAAGCCTTTCCTGTCCTCACCTCCCACCTCTTCCCAGCAGCCCGGCTCCACATGGCCAGAACTCCCGGGCTTAGCTCAGGTCCTCCAAGTGTGGTCTGTCCCCTGCAATGGCCCAGGAGCTCCCTGAGGGCAGGGCTGGGTCTTCATCTCTCCACTGTCTGGCATCATCCTAACAGGGGTGGAATTCAACACATGCCCCAGCCCCAGTCCCCCAAATGAATGAGCAAACCCTGAGTCTTGGTTCCTGCAGCAGGCTTATGCCTTCGCCCCAGAAAGCTCCCAGATGAGCAGGGCTGGGCAGAGGGGCAGCACCCTCAGCCTCTGGCTCATCCCACTCCACTCCACTCCATGCCACTCTCCTCTCCTCAGTCTAAACCACCCCTGCTGGTGAGAGAAACTCCTTGGAGATTCCTCTTGAATTTTCATTAATTTCTATTGAATAATTAAAACCAGGAAATTAATACTTTCATCCTCAACCTGAATTGCAGTATGTGTATTTTTCATAATTATAATCCCACTGGAGCATTAAACATTCAAGTGAGCCATCCCTCTCGAGGGGCAGAGGGGACGAAGAGCTATGACCTGGGGGCTTAAACCCAGGCTTTGGCTCAGGATACGCACCCAGTAATTACTTTTTAATGGATGGATGGATACACGGGTGGGTGGAAACAAAGACCTTTTCAGGACCCAGAAACTGATACTCTGAAGCATGGCGATTTGATATGAGGCAGCCTCAAGGTCTCTCTGACCGCCCCTCAGTCCTCTGTTGCTCTCAGAGCACGGAATGAAGCTGTTCTCTGAAGTTCTCTTATTGACCCAGCAACCAGACCTGCCAGAGAAGAATGCAATTGCCTTCCCTGATTATTACTATTATTATTACTATTGAGACAGTCTCACTCTGTCGCCCAAGCTGAACTGCAGTAGCTCAATCTTGGCTCACTGCAACCTCCGCCTCCCGGGTTCAAGCAATTCTCCTGCCTCAGCCTCCTGAGTAGCTGAGATTGCAAGTGCAATTTTTAGTAGAGACGGGCTTTCACCATATTGGCCAGGCTGGTCTTGAACTCCTGACCTCGTGATCCACCCGCCTTGGCCACTCAAAGTGCTGGTATTATAGGCATGAGCCACCGCACCCAGCCTCTTTTTTTTTCTTTCTTTTTTTATTTTTTGAGACACAGTCTCACTCTGTTGCCTAGGCTGGAGTGCAGTAACATGATCTCAGCTCACCGCAACATCCGCCTCCCAGGTTCAAGCAATTCTCCTGCCTCAGCCTCCCGAGTAGCTGGGATTACAGGTGCATGCCACTATACCCAGCTAATTTTTTTTTTTTTTTTGTATTTTTAGTAGAGATGGGGTTTCACCATGTTGGTCAGACTGGTCTCAATCTCCTGACCTCAAGTGATCCACCCGCATTGGCCTCCAAAGTGCTGGGATTACAGGTGTGAGCCACCACGCCTGGCCTTTACTTTTCCTGTATTCCTACCCAGTGTCAGGCCACCTCACATCCAGGTATTGTGTGCCCTGCATCCAGCCTTGCCTAAAAGGTGGGATTCCTCAAACATGGCACCTGTTCCGGGCCTGGAACAGGCTGACTGGTGAGAGGAAGCAGAAAGGTGTGGTCTGCAGCCTACAGCCTGGCCCCTTGGGACAGCCAGGAGGTTGTTCTCGTAGGTGTGGATACCCTTCCAATCCCGATTACTACCTCTCTTTCTCCTGGCAGGAACTGGGGTTCCACCATGTCACCCTCATGGAGCTTTCGTTTGCCTTATTTGGGATGCAAAGGGATAAGTCCCCTGATTTTAGAGAAAGTTCAAGAGCCAGGGAGCAGGATTTCCCAGCAAGGGACATGGAGCCGGGCACCTGCAGATGGTCCACGTGCTCGTGGCTGATGGCAGTCCACCTCCGGGAGGGGTCCACACACCTTTCCCCCAGAAGGAGGGAAGAACTCAATCATTATCCAGAGTCAACAGTGAGTTGGGGGCAGCAGTGGTCCCTAAGAGGGTCTCCACAGGAAGAGGGTAAGGCCGACGCAGCCAGGGCGGCAGCGAGAGAACCTAGTGGGAAGGAGATGGGAAATGAGTGGGATATGGCCTGTAAGGTGAAGCTGCCTCCCTGGCCCACCCTGGGGGCTCCTGAGAGGTGGGAGATGTGGAGGGAGGGCTCTCCAGACTCCACCTGCCCTTGTGTAAGTTGGGATGCCCAGCCTTTACAGGGCAGTGCTCCCACTGGGCCAATCAGAAGCCCCCAGCAGCCTCACCCCTCACCACCAGCCATCTACATGCCTCTCCATGGTGGGGCCCTCCCCATAAACACTGAGCTCTTTGAGGATGAGGATGGATATGTTTACCACTGTCCCTCGAGGGTTGAGTCCAGGGCCACCCATAGAGCTTCAGTTCAGCAACTCTTAGAAAGAACAGCTCTGATCCTCACTCTCCCCTTCCTGCTCTGCTCCACCCACGCTTTCCTCCTTCCTCCATCTTGCACCTGCCTCAGGGCCTTTGCACACGCTGCTACCTCTGCCTGGATGCTCATCCCTTTGGTGCACTCCCTCATTTCCTGCCCAAATGTCATCTCTGTGAGATCTCCCTAGAAACCCAGGACTACCTTCTCACCTTCCACACTCCCTCGCCCTCTTGCTGTAATTTTCTCTATGGCATGTATTAAATATTGGCTTGTCTGTCTTCTGCCAACTGCAATGTAAGCTCCGCGAGAGCAGGCACCGTCTTTCATGCACAGCTGTATCCCCTGAATGGTGCTTGCAGGCAGCAGGTTCTCAATAAACACTTGATGAATTAATGAATGAATGAATGGATGGATCACCATCCCTGGCCAGGGAAGGAGCACAGGGCATTGGGCCTAACAGGGGAAAACTGTTTCCTTTAGACTCAGCTGGAAAGCAGGGCTCAAGTGGCCTGAGTTTGGCACCAGTGGTTTCATTCTTTCCCTCTGTAGCAAATGGTCACCTGCTTCCAGGCCCTCCTGTTTCCTCCCTGCTGTTAGCCATGGTGGCACCAGCCCTCCCAGACGGAAGGCCCACTCTGATCTTGGGGACTGCACTCCTCTGGGTCCTCCCCATGCTTTCCGGCTGTACCCTCACCGTCAGGAAGAACCTCCCCTCCTCCTCCCATCATCTCAGGCCCCATTTGCGAAGTTCCTAATCAGAGAGAGGTCCAGACTGCAATGGGCAACCGAGCCAGTTTTCCATTTCAAATTGAAGTTTCGAAGATGCCACTTTTCATTGTGCTTGAGTGCAATTTTGGCAAAAAAAAGGCCCTGAGGCCTTTTGTGGTAAATGGCTTCCATTAACTATTATTATTTTCTTAAGCAGTGGCAAGGGGAGGCAGGGCCCAGGTCAGACAGCAAGTTGCACGTTGACTGTGAAACCCTCGACCAGCCGCTCTGAGGAGCTGCCTGGGCCAGGCTGGGGCGCAGGAGCATTCTGGATGGCGGGGGGCAAAGCGGGGGGAGGGCCTGGAATGATCCAAGGGCACCAGACAAAAGTAACTCCTTCTACCAGGGTGGCACTTCACCTTCAAGAAGTTCCTTCGCTAGATAATGAAGACTTTTGTCTTCAGCGAAGTAGGGAAGAGAAGAGAATTACTGTTACCACCAGCCAAGGCATAAGACACGTTCAGTCAGTGGTGAACTGGTGAACTGGATCTCCAGGGGAAAAAAATCATCTAACATTTCTCTTTTTTTTTTTTTTTTTTGAGACAGGGTCTCCCTCTGTCACCCAGGCTGGAGTGCACTGGCGTGATCATGGCTCACTGCAACCTCCACCTCCCAGGCTCAAGTGATGTTCCCACCTCAGCCCCCCAAGCACCTGGGACTACAGGTGCACACCACCATACCTGCCTAATTTTTGTATTTTTATGTAGAGATGGGGTTTCTCTATGTTGCCTAAGCTGGCCTTGAACTTCTGAACTCAATTGATCCTCCCACCTCGGTCTCCCAAAGTGCTGGGATTACAGATATGAGCCACTGCCCCGGCCTACCATTTCGTTTTTTATGGTTCTGTAATATTCCACTGTGGGGGCATACAGGACAGGAGGCTTATGAAGATTCCTACAGAGAACTGCAGAGTGGAGATAATATTGCTTCTGAGCTGAGCTGAGGTTTAGCCATTTATGTGCAAGGCACCAAGCAAGGAATGTCAGGCAGCTTACACTTAACACCTGACCTCCCCAATGGCTCACAAGGAAGGGTTTTTAAAGGCAGAGGTAAATTCCAGGAAAGCAGAAGTGCAAGCAAAATTGTAAATCAGTACTGGACGTTATACATTGATTTGGCCTAAAAAGATGAGACTCATGTTTCAAGGAAATGGGAGTGAGATCGTGTTTTTAGCTTAGTGGACATATGAAAATAGACTTTACTTGCACACGTTGTGTCTATGTTGAGAGAATATCCCCAGACCATTGCACCTATTCACATTCATTTCTTTTACTTGTTTTTTGTTTGTGCTGTTCAAATGATTTATTTTATTATTTAAATCATTTTTAGATTTAAATTTATTTATTATTTATTTTTAGTTCCAGGATACATGTGCAGGATGTGCAGGTTTGTTACACAGGTAAACGTGTGCCATGGTGGTTTGCTGCACCTACCAACCCATCGCCTAGGTACTAAGCTATTAATGCATTAGCTATTTATCCTGATGCTCTCCCTCCCCTCAACCCCTGACAGGCTGCAGCGCATGTTGTTGCCCTCCCTGTGTCCATGTGTTCTTACTGTTCAGTGCCCAGTTAGAAGTGAGAACATGTGGTGTTTGGTTTCCTGTTCCTGTGTTCATTTGCTGAGGACAATGGGTATAGGCATCTACCCATTTTAATGGGTAGATTTTAATAGGCTAAATGAATGCATGAACACTTTTTTAGTCTTATTACTTAGCAACATATTTCTTCTTATTCCATTTTCATCACTATTGAGCTAATATTAAAATCATGCTTCACCTCATCACTACAAAAATGATTGCAGTAAAAGACCTAGAAATGAGGAAATTATAATTTTACTAAAGATGATGTAGTATCAGGTATATGTAATAATTTGCACTTCTGTGTTTGGAATTTAACATTTATTTTAACCAACTCAAAGTAAAATTTTCTTCTTCAAGAGCTGAATAATATTGGAAGTCCTGGCCAGGCAAATCAGACAAGGAAAACAAACAAAGGGCATCCAAATAGGAGGAGAGAACGTTAAACTATCCCTGTTTGTATATGACACCATCTTTTATCTAGAAAAGCCCATAGTCTCAGCCCAAAAGCTTCTTAGGCTGGTAAACAACTTCAGCAAAGTATCAGGATACCAAATCAATGCAAAAGTCGCTAGCATTCTTACAGAGGACATCAACAGCAATCAAACCAAGAGCCAAATCACAAACAAACTTTCACAACGGACACAAAAAGAATAAAATACCTATAAATACAGCTAACTAGGATGGTGAAAGATCTCCACAAGGAGAACTACAAACAACTGCTTAAAGGAATCAGATGACACAAACAAATGGCAAAACATTTCATGTTCGTGGATAGGAAAAATTAATATTGTAAAATGGCCATACTGCTCAAAGCAGTTTACAGATTCAATGCTATTCCTATCAAACCACCAATGACATTCTTCACAGAACTAGAAAAAAAATTATTTTACAATGCATATGGAATAAAAAAGGAGTCTGAATAGCCAAGGCAATTCTAAGCAAAAAGAGGAAAGCTGGAGGAATCATGCAATGGGGAAAGGACTTCCTATTCAACAAATGGTGCTGGGATAACTGGTTGGCTACACGCAGAAGATTAAACCTAGCCCCTTCCTTACACCTTATACAAAAACTGACTCAAGATGGATTAAAGGCTTAAATGTAAAACCCCAAACTGTGAAAATACTCCAAGTCAAATTAGGCAATATCATTCAGCACTTAGGCATGAGCAAAGATTTCATAATGAAGACACCAAAAGTAATTGCAATAATAGAAAAAATTGACAAATGGGATCTAATTAAACAGCAAAGGAAACTATCAACAGAGTAAACAGACAACCTACAAAATGGGAGAACATATTTTGCAAACTATGCATCCAAGAAAGGTCTAATATTCAGCATCTATTAAAAAATTAAACAAATTTATAATAAAAATAACCCCATATAAAAATGGGCAAAAAAACATGAACAGATATTTTTTCAAAAGACATACCTCCATCCAACAATCATATGAAAAAGGCTCAACATCACTGATTATTAGAGCATTGCAAATCAAAACCACAATAATATACCATCTCACACAGTCAGAATAGCTATAATTAAACAATTTTAAAAAAAGATGTTAATGAGGTTGTGGAGAAAAATGAATGCTTATACTCTGTTGGTGGGAGTGTAAATTGGTTCAACCATTGTGGAAGACAGTGTGACAGTTCCTCAAAGACCTAAATAAAAAAATATCATTCAACTCAGCAATCCCATTACTGGGTATATTCCTAAGGGGATATAAATTGTTCTATCATAAAGACACACGCATGCATATGTTTATTGAAGCACTATTCACAATAGCAAAGACATGGAATCAACCTAAATGTCCGTCAATGGTATACTGGATAAAGAAAATGTGGTACATGTAGACCATGGAATACTATGCAGTCATAAAGAAGCCAAGATCATGTTCTTTCCAGGAACATGGTTGGATCTGGAGGCCATTATTCTTAGGAAACTAATGCAGGAACAGAAAACCAAATACTTCATGTTCTCATTTATAAGTGGGAACTAAATGACAAGAACATGTGGACACATAGAAGGGACCAACACATACTGGGGACTATGGAGGATGGAGGGTGAGAGGAAAAATAACTAATGGGTACTAGGTATAATACCTGGGTGATGAAATAATCTGTGCAACAAACTCTCAAGGTCCTGCCTGCACAGTCATCCTGCTCCAGGCTCTCTAGGGTACAGGAGCCAAGCAGAATGGAGCTGCAGGAATAAGAACACCTTGCTGCCTGCTCTTGTCCAACCCCTGCCTTTCCCGGGGTCTCAGAGGGGACAGCTCAGAGGGAAGCAGGGTCCCTGAGGCCCCAGCGATCACACAGCTGTGAGGCCAGAGCTCCATTGAGGCCCAGCCATCATCTGTTCAGAGCCATCCAAAGACCTATGCCTGACTCTAGAGCTCCAGGAGGGAGACCAAGGTTGGGAGAAAAGGCAGGACCCCAGGGGCTGCCAAGTGTCCAAGAGCCTGGGTCAGGAGAGGGCCCGTCCTCCAAGGTCCCCTGGGGGAAGTGGAGCCTGCCTCAGGGGCATAGTGTCACCTCCCTCAAACCTGGCTGCCTTTCTGATGGGGAAGCCAGGTGGGCTCTGGGAAGCCTGGAACATTCTCACCCCTCCTAGCCCCAAAGGAGTAGTCCCAGCTACTCTGGAGGCTGAAGAACGAGAATTGCTTGAATCCAGGATGGAGAGGAGCTGAGATCACGACACTGCACTCCAGCTTGGGTGACAGAGTGAGATTCTGTGTCAAAAAAAATAAAAAGACAAGTTTGTTACTCAGGAAACCCCTAATATCAAAAGACAGCTAAAAAAAATAGGCTATAGGTCCAGATAGCACTTCTAGAGCACCTCCTAAGAGTGGCTACTTTGGTCTTTTATAATGGGGACCAGTAGTAGGTCCAGGAAAATAAAAGGAAGCACAAGAAAAAGAATAGAGGCTCTAGTGGCTGCTTTACAGGCCTATAAAACCCAGGATCCCCAGCCAGGAGAGGTGGCTCATGCCTGTAATCCCAGCATTTTGGGAGGCTGAGGCAGGCAGATCACAAGGTCAGGAGTTTGAGACCAGCCTGGTCAATATAGTGAAACTCCATTTCTACTAAAAACACAAAAAATTAACTGGGCATGGTGATGCGTGCCTGTAATCCCAGCGACTTCGGAGGCTGAGACAGAATCGCTTGAACCCAGGAGGCGGAGGTTGCAGAGAGCTGAGACCACATCACTGCACTCCTGCCCAGGCGACAGTGTGAGACTCAGTCTCAAACCAACACCACCACCACCAACAAATACCCAGGATCCCCAAGATGCACCTGCTAACTGCTATTGTTGCAGCAAGCCAGGACACTTTAGGAGGAACTGCCCAGACAACAAAAAGAAACTACCTTAACCCTATCCAGCCTACGGTGGTAGCTACTGTAAGGCAGACTGTCCCCAGAGGCATCGGTCACTGGGTCCAGGACCAGTCTCACAAATGTCCAGCAAGTAATTCCGGAGGTGGAAGGGAGGAAAGTAAACTTTATCCTGGACACTAGAGCCAGTCTCTCTGTTCTCTCCAATCCAGGCCTTCTCTCCTCCCATAGCACAACCGTGGTGGGCGTCTCAGAAAAGTCCTTGACCTGAGATTTTCCTCAGCCCCTCAGTTGTAGTTGGTGGGGCTTGCTATTTACCTGTGCCTTTTTAATCATGCCTCAAAGTCCCACTCCTTTACTAGGTAGAAATATTCTAGCCTATGTGGGATCCACCATCCTTATGGCTCCAGGACAAACTCTTTTTCTCCCCTTAATGAAAACCGATGTTAACCCAGAGGTGTGAGCAAGTCAATAAAAAAATGGCCAGGCTACAGTGGCTTTTCCAGTCTAGATTCACCTTAAGAATCCCACCTCCTTTCCAAACCAAAAGAAGTACTTCCCTAAGGCCAGAAGCTAGAAAGGTTTAAAAGCCATCATTAATAAACTAAAGGTGCAGGGCCTCCACAAACCCTGTGACAGCCCTTGCAACACCCCAATATTAGAGGTACAGAAACCCAGCGGGGAATGCAGAATAGTTCAAACCTCTGTCTCATTAATGAGACTCTAGTTCCAATCCATCTGGTGATTCCTAATTCTTATGCTTTGCTAACTCAAATACCTAAGGAAACTAAATGGTTCACGGTTTTGAACCTGAAGGATGCCTTCTTCTGTATACCATTGCACCCTGGCTCCCAATACTTGTTTGCCTTCAAAGACCCCTCCAACCAGGCTACCCAGTTAATTTGGACAGTAGCCCCTCAGAGTTTCCAAAACAGCCCCATCTGTTTGGGCAGGCATTATCAAAACCCTCTCTGCATTCTCCCGTCCTCAGATTCGAGTTTTACAGTATGTAGATAACATTATCCTCTATGCCTCAGCTATGGGGGCTTCTCAGGAAGACACTGAGGATTTTCTCAATTTCCTCGCAGGCAGAGGAGATAAAGTCTCAAAATCTAACGCTCAGCTTTGTCAGACCTCAGTGAAGTACTCAAGCCTGCACCTATCAGAAGGGACCAGAAGAGTAGGCCAGGAGAGGATTACGCTCGCTTCCTCCTTGCCTCTAGCCAGAAACCACAAACCGCTAAGAGGATTTTTGAGCATTACAGGTTTTTGCAGATTGTGGATAGCCGGGTACAGTGAAATAGCTTACCCTTTATATCGCTTTATAAAAGAAACTCAAGCAGCTGAAACTCACTCTTTGACCTAGAAACCGGAGGCTCAAAAGGCCTTTAACCAGCTAAAGCAAGCCTTCCTTAAAGCACACACCCTCAGTCTTCCCATAGGGAAAGCATTTAATCTTTATGTCTCAGAATGGAAAGGGAAAGCCTTGGGAGTTTTAACTCAGGTCCCAGGTCCAGCCCAGAGCCAGTCGGCGACCTAAGCACGGAGCTCAACTTGGTGGCCGAAGGAGCAACAGTGGCCTCTCATTTGAAGCAACTGTTACCCAGAGCTTCTCAAGGGCTCTGGGCATACAGTACCATCATTGTGCCTGGAGACTACAGTCTTCAGGAACAGTAAAGAAAACAAATAATATTATTAAGAGACAACTCAGGAAGTCATCTCAAAAAACTCACCTTCCCTGGATTACTCTCCTTACCATGGTCTTGGTGTGGGTGGGGAACATCCCTTCAAAGTTGAGTTTAAGCCCTTTTAAAATGATGTATGAATGGCCTTTCCTTACCAATAATTTCTTGCTAAATCGGGGAGGCGGAGACTGGAGAGGTGAGAAAAGAGGGGGAAGGGGGGAAAGAGAGGAGGGGTATAGGGGAGGCAGGGGAGGGGCTAGACTGAGTGGGGAGAGACAGAGGGAGGAGAGGGAGAGGGGAAGTGGGGAGATGGGGAGGGGGGAGAAGGGAATGGGTGGTGAAGGGGAGGGGGGAGAGAGGAAAAGGAGGGGGAAAGTGGGAGGTGGGGAGGCAGGGAGAGTAACCATCTTAACTTCTGAGATGGTTAAATGTATAACCTCCCTAACCCACTTTCAATAGGAATTAAAACAACTATCAAAAGTCCAACCTCAAAAACTAGGGCCACCTCTCTTCAACCCAGGAAACGGTACTGGTGAAGGTTCTCCCCTCTCTTCCCATCTCTAGACCCCCGTTGGAAAAATCTTACACAGTCCTCCTCTCCACCCCTTCAGTGGTAAAGGTTGCAGAAATCAACTCTTGGCTTCATCGCGCTCAAGTCAAAGCCTGAAAGGCAGAGAGCAGCCCCTGACAGCCCAGAAGAGCATCCTGGGTATTGGTGTAAAGAAGTTGGAAACTTCAAACCGAACATTACAAAAAATGAGTTAAGGAGTGGTGACTGCAGTCCAGGTCAATCCCACCTTTCCACTACCAAATTCAGTTACTTCCACTTTTCCTTTCAAAATCTACTGTCAAATATTACCGCTTCTTGTTAATGCATGTTTACAGGTGTTTACAGGGAACCTTGAATTATCCATGGGGAAGCAGGAGCAGCCGCAAACAAACCTCTGGAACACCGAACAGGAAAGGAAGTGGTGATTTATTCGGCCGGGAGCTGCAGCAGGTGAAAACACATTAACAACGGAGCTCCTCACCGAAGAATAATCCTTGCCCTTTTAAAGGCTTACAGTTTAGAAATCACATGTGAAAGGGTCTTGATCCATGAAGTAGGCATGGGGTACATGACAAGGTGGGGGTTTGATCCTGTTTAAGCAAAAACAATGGCTTCTGGAAAGGTTCCTACATGCCATGCCTGCGATCTACAGGACTGCAATGAAGGTGGCGCCTGGTCTGCCAGCCTTTACTTCTCCTATTGAAATGCAGTGTAGAAGTCTGGGGGGAAGGGCTCTTGGAGGCTTAAGAGGATTAAGGGTCTCCTTCCTCACTGGGACCAAATTTGTAACTTCGTAAATCCCCAAAGGGAAATCCAATATTTTACTAAGTAAAACCTCAAATGGAAATTATCTACAATACCACACTTAGAGAAATGATTTTGCTTACATTACTTTTAGCAGTTGAGTTATGTACTGTGGCACCTTCTAAGTGGAAAGTTGGACAAACAGTCTCAATTTCCATAATCTTTTGCTTAGTTATTATCCTTATAGCAGAATAACTGTCAGAGATTTAAAGAAACAAACATAAAAATTGTATTTCTATCCAGTTTACTAACATTTGCTGTTAAATGTAGTCATGCTTCACACTCTTTGGCCATCACAATATGAGCCGTTGCCCGTTTATACAACAAAACTTATTGCTGGGTTTGCCCTAAGCGATTTGCTCAGTTTGTAACACTAAGGAACTTTTTCATAATCTGAAACTCACTATCTCAGGATTCCCTCTGTAGCTTTACCTTTAACCATTTAAGGACTTAACAGGCGTAAATGGAAGATGGTATGAAAGCAGTTTTACTCCAAAACAACACATCCCCCAAGGGTAAAAAGCACACCCTTAAACTAGGTAGAGTTAACGAAGTAATAGCAAACACCTCCCTCTGCTTTACGAGCAGAGGAAAAGAACTATGGCTGGGGAGCCTCAAATATTGCAGCGGTAGGCTTGTAACTGCTAAGAGCTCAGCGGTCTAGAAACTGAAAAGGAACACAGGTAACACCAAACATTTGGAACAACTATGAATAAATTTTAACAATCTAACCAAACCTTCTGGTTGAAATTCCCAGTAGAAATGACTACTCCTGCACAAAAATGCTGCCGTATTATTAATATTAAATGCCACATATTAGTATCAAATGTCACATATTAATATTGCCAACATTATCATCAGATAATAAATAACACATAGCTCTTCCCAAACATGCCCACACACAGAATCCCAAACCCTTGTCTAATATTAATAATGGTAGTAACCTGCAAATCTGCGGGTAGACAGGGGACATCAGGACCAACAGCCCCTGTAAGGCGGGTTATCTAAAATACTGATTGGAACATATTGTGTCTCTAACCTTGCAAACTTCTAAATGCCAAAAAATTCTTCCCACTCAGCATGTAAAATTCCAAATGGCACTGTCTATAACTGTACTGAGTATGGATATAGCTATGCCAAAAATACTCCCATTAGATGTAAAGGGGACCACCTTAAAAGGCCTGAATAAATCTAGCTGGAACCCTCACAAACCACAACTCAAAACTTCATCTCTTCAAAACACAGGGCTTTACTTTCTCTGTGGCTCCTGGCTGCACTGAATTCTCCACAGGCACTGGAAGGGAACATGCACCGTAGTGGCCGTGCCCCAAATCTGTTATTTTAAACCCTCCGACACGGCAGCATCATCCTGACATCCCCAATCCGGCCTCTCTTCCAGAGAGTGCATTCGGTCATGCACACCAAAACAGGAAACCACTTATCTCTGTGCCATCACGCAGAAATGAACTCATCCATTCCTCACAAATCCCCGCAAAGAATTGCTCTCATTATTCTCATTTTAGGGAATAAGGAGACTTAGGCACAGAGCTGTGGTGGCCTGCCCAAGGCCACATAGCTCTGACAAAGACAATGCACTTGAACTTGGGCAGTCTGGCTCCAAGCTTAGTCTTTGCCCTTCTACGTGGCTGTTCCATGCTACCTACATTTTCTTTGAGGTTTTGTGTGCCAGGAGCTGCCTCAAATGATAGCCATGTATTAAATAAATTTTATTCTCCATGAGGAGCTCATTGTTTTTCCCATTTTTCAGATGAGAAAAGTAAGACACAGGCCACTTGCTCAGAGTTTAGGACTGGGATTCAAAGCCCGGCCTTCCCTGATTCAGCAACTCATACTCTTTCCACCGTATGGCACAGGAAAAGATGGGATGCCTTCTAAAGGTGCACAGAGTAACAGCAAGCCATGTGGAGCTGAGAAGAATAGCATATTCTGTGGTTGCTCAGTGGAGTATTCTGCAGACGTCTATTAGGTCCAATTTGTCAAGTGTCAAATTTAAGTCCAGAATTTCTTGGTTAGTTTTCTGCCTTGATGACCTGCCTAACGCTGTTAGTAGGGTGCTGAAGTCCTCCACTATTATTGTGTGGCTGTCGAAGTATTTTCTTGGCTCTAGAAGCCATTGTTTTATAAAATGGTGCTGAAAAGTTGCATGTGTATATATTTAGGATAGTTAAGTCTTCTTGTTAAATTGAACCCTTTATCATTATATAATGCCCTTCCTTTGATCTGTTGTACTGTTGTTGGTTTAAAGCATATTTTATCTGAAACAAGAATAGTGACCCCTGCTCTTTTTGGTTTTCCATTTGTGTGATACATCTTTCCCTATCCCTATCCATCTGTGGGTGTCACTATGTGTGAGATGGGACTTTGGATGACAGCAGAATAATGGGTGCTGGTTTTTAATACAATTTACCACTCTATGTCTTTTCAAAGGAATACTCAGCCTGTTTGCATTCAAGGTTAATTTCTATGTGATGATACGTCCCTGTCACAGTCTTGTTAGCTAGTTGCTTCCTAGTGTTTATTGTTTATTTACCGTATGGGTCTGTGGATAAAGACCACACTTGCATTGTTTACAATAGCAAAGACCTGGAACCAACCCAAATGCCCATCAATGATAGACTGGACTGGGAAAATGTGGCACATATACACCATGGAATATTATGCAGCAATCAAAAATGATGAGCTCGTGTCCTTTGTAGGGACATGGATGAATCTGGAGAACATCATTCTCAGCAAATTGACACAAGAACAGAAAAGGAAACACCGTATATACTCACTCATAGGCGGGTGATGAACAATGAGAACACATGGACACAGGGAAGGGAGTACCACACACTGAGGTCTATTGGGGGAAATAGGGGAGGGACAGCGGGGGGGAGAGTGGGGGAGGGATGGCATGGGGAGAAATGCCAAATATGGGTGAAGGGGCAGAAGGCAGCAAAACACACTGCCACGTGTGTACCTATGCAACTATCTTGCATGTTCTGCACATGTACCCCGAAACCTAAAATGCAATAAAAATTTTTAAAAAAGACCACGCTTGCATGTAGTTTTATGGTAGCTTGTTCTTTTGTTTCCATGTTTAGAATTATCTTAAGCATCTCTTCTAAGACTGGTCTGTGAGCTCTGGTTTTTTTGTTTGTTTGTTAGTTTTTTGAGACAGTGTCTCACTCTTATTGCCCAGGCTGGAATAAAGTTGCAGAATCATAGCTCACTACAGTTTTGATCTTCCAGACTCAAGCAATCCTTCCGCCTCAGCCTCTTGAGTACTATAGGCATGAGCCACCCCATTGGGCTGATTTTTAAATATTTTTTATAGAAATAGGTTCCTACTATGATGTCCCAGGCTGGTCTCAAACTCCTGGGCTCAAGCAATCCTCCCACTCTGGCCTCCCAAACTGCATGGATTATATGGATTATATGCATGAGCCACCATGCTTGGCCTCTGAAATTGTTTTTACTGATTGGTCTAGTTTGTTGTTAAGGCTTTCAACTGTATCTGCAATTTCTTGAAGTAACAATTTCAATTCCAGAAGTTTTGTTTTTTTCTTAATATGGTCATGTCATCTTTCAAATCCTTGATCATTCTTCTGGCTTCCTGGTCTTGGATTTCAACTTTCTTTTGAATCTTGTTGAATTTCTTTGCCATCTATATTGTAAATTCTCTATTTGTTGCTTCAGATATTCATTGTGGTTAAAATCCATTCTCAAGACCTAGTGTAATTCTTTGGAAGTGATGAAATACCCTGGCTTCTTGTATTGCTACGGTTTCTGTGTTGGTTTCTTCTTATATGAGATAGCCGATGCTCCTTTTTATTTTTTAATTTCCTATTGTTCAGCTTTGTTTCTGCATGCTTTCAGGGTGCCAAAGCCTTGTATAAGTTTCTTAGTTGAAATAGGTTCATGCAATGATTTTTCTCAGACTGCTTGTGATGACGTAATTTTGTTTGGTGGTGTAATTCAGGCTGTAATCCAGTAGATGGCACTTAAGAGTAAGAGCTGGCGGGTACTAAGCAATTTGCTCAGTTCAGTAACACTAAGGAACTTTTTCATAATCTGAAACCCACTATTGTAGGAGTCCCTCTGTTAGCTTTACCTTTAACTGGGGTGTGGAGGGAGAGGAGGGGAGGGAAGGGGAGGGGAAGGGAAGGGAAGGGAAGGGAAGGGAAGGGAAGGGAAGGGAGGGGAGGGGAGGGGAGATCACAGGCAATGGAGAAGTTCATGTTGACAATTTAAAAAACCTCGGCGAGGCGCAGTGGCTCATGCCTGTAATCCCAGCCTTCTGGGAGGCCAAGGCCGGCGGATCGCGAGGTCAAGAGATCGAGACCATGGTGAAACCTTGTCTCTACTAAAAAAAAATACAAAAATTAGCTGGGCGTGGTGGTGCGTGCCTGTGGTCCCAGCTACTTGGGAGGCCGAGGCAGAGAATTGCTTGAACTCGGGGGGCGGAGGTTGTGGTGGGCCGAGATCGTGCCACTGCACTCCGGCCTGGCGTCTGGGGGCAGAGCAAGACTGTCAAAAAAAAAAAAAAAAAAACACCTCCATTAATAGAAACGGTAATATTGTGAAATATGTATCTGGTCTTCATTCTGTTTTCCGGCTTAAGCCCTCCTACAATCCCTGGAATCCAAACTTTTAGAATTAAATTAGGTATTAAAAATATAACATGTTATTGCTTTGCATTTTCAATTGATTTTACATGACCGGTAAAACTAGGTTTAACAGACTCAATTAATAGGAAGGATTTCCAGTTTCTCAAAGGGAGATAGTTTTAACTTGAACCCCCCCAAACAATGGATAACTGTTTTTTTTTTTATGTAGACATCTAGACAACTGACGGTACAGTGGTAAAATTTATTTCTCAAATGAAAAAAAAATCACAGAGAATCAGAGGAACCTTGATTTTTTGTTGTTGTTGTTGTTTTGAGACAGAGTTTCACTCTTGTTACCCAGGCTGGAGTGCAATGGCGGTCTCGGCTCACCGCAACCTCCGCCTTCTGAGTTCAAACAATTCTCCTGCCTCAGCCTCCCGAGTAGCTGGGACTACATGCACGCACCACCATGCCCAGCTAATTTTTTTTTTTTGTATTTTGAGTAGAGACGGGGTTTCACCATGTTGACCAGGATGGTCTCGATCTCTTGACCTCGTGATCCACCCGCCTCGGACTTCCAAAGTGCTGGGATTACAGGCGTGGGCCACCGCGCCTGGCCCGGAACCTTGGTTTGCCTGCTTTAGCCACTTGGCAGTGCCTAAGCTTTCCAAGCCAAGGAACCAGAAAACCACAGGCTCCTTAGGTCAATACGAGCACACTTTGCATATGCATTCTCATGCACGACCAGAATTTATGTTTCTCCCAGTTAACTCTATCATTAGTACACTGGTGTGTGTGTGTGTGTGTGTGTGTGTGTGTGCATGCACGTACATTATCCTTAAAAAAAAAAGTTGGAGGGTTTTTCTGAGAGATGATCTGAAGTGTTTAATGTGACTTTACTGCACCTAACATTATCACACATGAAACATCTCCTCAATATTAACAGGTGACAGAAAAAAACAATGTTAGCCAATTGGTATCAATTAAGCAGTGAAGAAATGGAGCTCCACATTTTATGTACACACCCTGAAAAACATTGTAGAATACAGCACAGTAGCATGTGTTACAGATGCCACAGGAACTCTCACACCAAATTGTACAAGAAAAAAAAAGGAGGCCGGGTGCAGTGACTCACACCTGTAATCCCAGCACGTTGAAAGGCTGAGGCAGGAGGATCATGAGGTCAGGAGTTCAAGATCAGCCTAACCAACTTGGTGAAACCCCATCTCTACTTAAAATGCAAAAATCAGCCAGGCATGGTGGCACATACCTGTAATCCCAGCTGGCTGGGATTACACATACCTGTAATCTCAGAAGGCTGAGGCAGAAGAGTCACTTGAACCCAGGAGGCAGAAGTTGCAGTGAGCTGGGATGGCACCACTGCACTCCAGCCTGGGTGTCAGAGGGTTACTCTGTCTCAAAAAAAAAAAAAGAAAGAAAACATTTGATGATGTGCCTCATGTCTTTGCTACATAAATTTTGACCAGAACGCTGTAAAATTTACAAAAAGGTATGAAAAGATTGTTATGTCTATTACAGGAGAAGTTATCTACACACCCTATGTTCAGAATGTGTCCTCCTAAAAATAAAAGACAGACACACATTTTAAACTGACTGAATGAAGAAATAACAGCTGTGAATGCGTCAAGCATTGCAGTTTACCAGTAGTGGTTTTGAGAAAGAAATCAGAGCTCTCTGGTGTTGCTTTCGGCTAGAAGTCTGGAGCCTGGGCGTGGTAGCAGAACTTAGCTGGTAAGATTCTGTCTACATCAGGAAACAAATGAATTTCTCAGCCACCCACAAGTAAGAGTATTGGAACTGTAATTCAATTGGAAACCATAACAGTTTCTTTCACTGGAGATGATACAATAAATATGACATTCTATTTGTTGGTTTGTTTGTTTGTTTTTAGAGACAGGGTCTTGCTACGTTGCCCAAGCTGGAGTGCAGCTGCTATTCACAGACGAGATCCCACTACTGATCAGCACTGGAGTTTTGACCTGCTCCATTTCCAACCTGGGCCGGTTCACCCCTCCTTAGGCAACCTGGTGGTCCCCCGCTCCCGGGAGGTCACCATATTGATGCCGAACTTAGTGCAGACACCTGATTGGCATAGCGCCCTTGAACCCATAGAACTCCTGGGCTCAAGCAATCCTCCCACCTCAGCCTCCCAAGTAGCTGGGACTACAGGCATGCCCCACTGTGCCCGGCAACATTCAATTTCTTAAACCAATGTGCAACGGAAATACTATGACGTTTTAATGTAAGTGGATATTTTTAACTTTAAAAAGAAATATTTAATTATAAAATCCCCAAAGAGGTAAGACTTTAAAGAAATAAACCCTATCAAGTTACAAATGGAGAACATTTCTCAAATATGTGCCATTCACCAATTCTCTGAATACTTTAATGAGCTGTGCCTGCCTGCATGTAGCAGCTTATAGTTGTTTTTCAAAGCTGATGCTAACTGAAATTCTCAGTGCTAATACCCTAGTTCATGCCTTTTTTGCCATTTACTTCAGTTATTTTAAGAGCCTCCTATGAGTGTTTTTGCTTTCACTCATTCTTCCTTAAAATACTCAGTGAATTCCCACTACTTATCAGACACTGTGTGGCAGACCAGGTTTCACCAGCACAGGCCTCCATCATAACTGTTTCAGTACTGACTGGGCAGTTCAATATTAAAAGCTAAAGAAGTCAGTGCCGCCTAGGCGGGTGAATCACGAGGTCAAGAGATCGAGACCATCCTGGTCAACGTGGTGAAACCCCGTCTCTACCAAAAATACAAAAAATTAGCTGGGCATGGTCGTGCTTGCCTGTAATCCCAGCTACTCAGGAGGCTGAGGCAGGAGAATTGCCTGAACCCAGGAGGCAGAGGTTGCGGTGAGCCGAGATTGCGCCATTGCACTCCAGCCTGGTAACAAGAGCGAAACTCCGTCTCAAAAAAAAAAGAAGTCAGTGCCCTTAAGGGCACTTAAGGTCTGGGAGCCTCACATGGTTGTACCCCTGTACAGTTGCACACATGCACACATGCATACACCTGTGTTCACATGTGTGGATACACATGCGCACGAGTGCATACCTTCCTCACGTGCACACCCAGGGACCTGACTAGAGGGTCACCCAGCAGAGGACAGAGGTGAAGTCTGGGGCCTGCTGGCCTCGGGGACTACCGGGAGAGGACACAGCCCTGCCTGGGTGTGGGCTCAGGATCCGAAACATCAGGCAGCAAAAAGGAGCTCCTTGCCCAGCATAGGGAAAATGGGGCCACCCCAGAGGTCCCACAAGGGGAGGTGGAGGTGGTGTGGGTGCAAGGCAGACCCTGGCCCTGGCTTCTCTCAAGTTCCTTAGGTGAGGGAGGCCTGCAGGGAGCTCTGCTTCACTTTCTTAACTTCCCTTAGTCAATTCTCTCTGAGCCTGTTTCCCCAGCTGTACACATCTCCGTCTCAGAAGGATAGGTTGTAAGAATTAGAGGAGAGAAACACAATGGGTGGCTCAACAGCGGCTTGCACAGCTTCTGTGTCTCTTCATTTTGCTTATCAGGGAGGAAGAGTTGTGTGTCTGTTCACATACATCTTTCTGCAGCTGCAGAAGATATCCCTGAGTCTGCTTTCGGCTTCCCTATCTTAGTTCACCTAAAGGGAAAGGAATGTGCTTTTTAAAGCCCTGTTTTACTGGGGCCCGTGGTATGAGGGTGAAGTTTGGCAGTTACCCGAGACACTTTCCCCCACCTCTCTCTGTGCCCCAGCTGTCTTATCTGTGTTTTACTGTTTGTTCTTTCTGGCTGCTTGTAGTTAGAAGTGATTTCTCTAACACCCAAGGCTAACGTCCAAATTGTTCCTTGAGATAATAGTCAGCTCTGTGTCTTAATTGTGTTTACTACTTAACTAAAGTATGTATTTCATTTATTTGTGGGTTGTTTTTTTTTTCTGATAGAGGGTTTCTGTCACCCAAGGTGGAGTGTTGTGGCATGATCACTGCTCACTGGAACCAGCCCCTCCTGGAATCATGTGATCCTTCCCAGTCAGCCTCTCAGGTAGCTGGGACCACAGGTGCACCACCATGCCCAGGTAATTTTTTGTATTTTTAGTAGACATGGGCTTTCACCATGTTGCCTAGGCTGATTTCCACTCATGGACTCAAGTAATTCACTCACCTCAGCCTCTCAAAGTGCTAGGGTTATAGGCATGAGCCACTGTGCCCAGCCAACTGGAGCATTTGTAAGGCTTATAATAATCATCTTATTACCTATAATAGAGTACATCCTAGTATTCTCTGCTTTAGACCACGAGCTCAGAAATGACCCTACCACTACTGCCAACCACCTGTGAGCTCATTATGTGTGTTTCACATTAATGAACACACTGAAGTCCAGTGTAAAATGTACCTACTCCTACCCTGAGTTAGGCAGCCCTTGAGACTTTCCTACAATGACAGACAGTGTTTGGGACCTCTCAGGACTCTTATCCTTCCACATGCACAAACAGATGCCAGAACTGCCTGGCATAATGATGAGTTATACCAGGGCCACCTGGAGAATGCACAATAGTAACCCACTGCATCAATCCTCCCCCGGTTCCTGAGTTCACATTTGCTTCTTCCATTTAGGAGATCGAGAGGCTGGGAAATTTACCACTGCACCATCTCTATCTGAGAAGTGAAGATATAAAATTTACCTTCGGGTACAGCTGCGGTGGGGGTGAATGGGTTAATTTACATGAACTGAG
>CM052649.1:122006566-122026848 GCA_028533165.1 Leontopithecus rosalia
AGGGAAGGGAAGGGAAGGGAAGGGAAGGGAAGGGAAGGGAAGGGAAGGGAAGGGAAGGGAAGGGAAATGCTTTAGGTGTTAGTCAAGGACAGACCATGGGGAAGAGCCTGTGAGGAGTACTACAGTGCACAGGGCCCTCATGCACAGGGTGATAGGGGCCTGGGGGAAGATCGGGCCTGCTCCGTGACTGGTGATGGGAGCAGAAGCAGCACCCGGTGCCCACTGTGTTGAGGAAACGGGATAAGGCTGGAGCCTGACATCCAGAGAAAATCAACTGGATCTGAAGCTGCCCCATGGCCACAGAATAAAGAGTGTCTGCCCTGAAAAGTCACTGGAACAGGCTTGGGTGCATACTGAGGACAAGATAAGCAGGGTCCCCATTAGAATGCAACAGCTGTCATCCATGAAAGTAATCTTGATGCCAGGACTATTTTCGTTCAAATGTGGAGAACAAAAGTTTATTCCTTATGATACAGAAGTAGGATTTCAAGATTTTTCACTTCAACAGAAGCTATTAATGAAGGAGAAAAAGAATTCAGGAATTGTTTTTGTATTTACGCTTTCCAAACAGCCTGGAAAGAGTTGTCATTCACAGAAAGGCAAAGCCCTGAAATGGAATTGAACCTGGGGTGATGCTGGGTGTGGATACGCTGAGTGGTACCTCCTGCTAGACATGGAGCTGAAAATGACTGAAGCTTCCATTTTCTTGCATGAAACAAACAGCTGTCACATAGAGAGGAAGACTAGGTGTTTATTAGCATTTGGGGGATGTGAGAGGGATAACATGGTCAGATCTTTGTCTTAGATGGTCCCTTATGCAATCAGGGCTAGTATTAGATGTAGCTGATGTAAAGCTGGTTGCCTTGCTGGGAGTCAAACGGACACATTCTTCACTCTCCATGCCTGATAACTGTGTCATCACCCGAGCTCATTACCTGGCTTCCCGACATAGCTTCCCCACACTTGCCTCTGCATACCATGCCCAAGCCCACACTCAGCACTAAATTATAGATCCAACCACCAGCCCACTGTTAAAAAAAAACCCTGCAGAAAAATGTTTTAAAGAAGCCCCACTGTACCCTACCCAGCAACAGCCTGCCCTGTACCCCCTGGCAGACCCGTGTACCCAAAGTCCCGCCCATCTACCAATGGCAGCTAGTTTCATGTACTTCCTACTTTAACTCCATGTACTTCCTGCTCCTCAACAGCCAATAGAAATGCCTTCTCCTTGTAATCCCAGCTACTCAGGAGGCTGAGGCAGGAGAATTGTCTGAACCCAGGAGGTGGAGGTTGTGGTGAGCTGAGATCGCGCCATTGCACTCCAGCCTGGGTAACAAGAGGGAAACTCCATCTCAAATAAATAAATAAATAAATAAATAAATAAATAAATAAATAAATAAAAAGAAATGCCTTCTCTTTGTTTCCCCAGTAGTCAATCAAGGCCCACCTACCCAAGGTCCCGCCTGCCTACCAATGGCAGCTAGTTTCATGTACTTCCTACTTTAACTCCATGTACTTCCCGCTCCTCAACAGCCAATAGAAATGCCTTCTCTTTGTTTCCCCAGTAGCCAATCAACTGCCTGCCCTCCCCATAAAACCCCACGTCCTGAACAGCACTGAACAGCAACTTCTCTGGCCCCCTCTTGGACCACTGAAGCTCACCTGGGAGCTGAATAAATTAACTTCTCACTTTCTTAGACTTGCCTCAGTTTCCTCATTTAACCTTGGCAATAACTAAATCTTACAGCTGACATTACAGGGACACATCATCACATCTGGCTAATTTTTGTATTTTTAGCAGAGATGGGTTTTACCATGTTGGCCAGGCTGGCTATGAACTCCTGACCTCAAGTGATACCCCTGCCTTGGCCTCTTAAAGTTTTGGTATTACAGGCGTAAACCACCATGCCCGGCCTGGATGATCTCTTTATTTTCTTTCTTTTTTTTTTTTTGAGACGGTGTCTTGTTCTGTGGCACGATCACAACTCACTGCAACCTCCGATTCCCTGGTTCAAGCGATTCTCCGGCCTTAGCAGGAGTAGGTGAGGCAGGAGAATCACAGTTTACATGCCCAGCTAATTTTTGTATTTTTAGTAGAGACGGGGTTTCACCATGTTGGCCAGGATGGTCTCTATCTCCTGACCTAGTGATCCATCTGCCTCGACCTCCCAAAGTGCTAGGATTACAGGTGTGAGCTACCTCACCAACCCTGGATGATCTTAAGGTGGAAA
The DNA here is from genome assembly GCA_028533165.1 of Leontopithecus rosalia. Taxonomy (NCBI): domain Eukaryota; kingdom Metazoa; phylum Chordata; class Mammalia; order Primates; family Cebidae; genus Leontopithecus; species Leontopithecus rosalia. Next base: position 122,008,798 of record CM052649.1, read on the forward strand.
ACTCAGACTGCATTTAGGGGGTTTCCTTGGTCATAATGAACAAATAACAAATAGAAACAGTCAACCTAAATAACAAATAGAAACCATCTCTCTAAAAGAAGTGTTTATGGCCAGGTACAGTGGCTCATGCCTGTAATCCCAGCACTTTGGCAGGCTGAGTGAGGTGGATCGCAAGGTCAAGAGAATGAGACCATTCTGGCCAGCATGGTGAAACCCTGACTCTATTAAAAATATATATAACAATTCGCTGGATGTGGTGGCACATACCTATAATCCCAGCTTCTAGGGAGGCTGAGGCAGGAGAATCACTTGAACCCAGAATGTGGAGATTGCAGTGAAGCAAGATTGTGCCACTGCACTCCAGCCTGGGTAACTAGAGTGAAATGTGAAACTCTATCTAAAAAAAAAGTGTTTATTTGGGAATAGGACACTGCAACAGGAATATGTGTACTGAAGTTAAACTATAAGCAAATTCAGGGAGGTAAAGGAAGACAAAGATTTTTAAGGGAAACTAGGAGCATTAGATAATTATTTTTGAAATAATTATCCTTGGCAACAAAGATCAATGATAAGGGTTATACCAGGCTGCATTTGGACAGGCTATTGCTGGGCAGATGTCCTTGCAGAAGTGTTTTTCTGTGGCCAGGTGCTGTGGCTCACACCTGTAATCCCAACACTTTGGGAGGCTAACGGCAGGCAGATCATGAGGTCAGGAGTTCGAGACCAGCCTGACCAACATGGTGAAAACCATCTCTCCTAAAAATACAAAAATTAGTTGGGCATGGTGGCGAGCGCCTACAATCCCAGCTACTCAGGAAACTGAGGCAGGATAATCTTTTGAACCTGGGAGGTGGAGTTTGCAGTGAGCCGAGATCACGCCATTGAACTCAAGCCTGGAGACAGAGTGAGACTCTGTCTCAAAAAAAAAAAGTGGTTTTTTTTGTGTAAGTTTGGGATGGCCTTTGTGCAAGGTTGTGGGTTTTGTAGAGTCTTTTTCATTCTCTGGCATAAAAACGTGAGAACTGTCTCTTCATCGCCTTGCCTGGCTTTGTCAGGATTTTCTTAACCTCAGTGACTCCATTTTGATTCTGACAATTTTCAAGGGTATTGGGAAAGCAGACTGAAATTTGACTATGGAAATGAAGAGAATGTGATCTTTTTAGGTGACATGAGAAGAATCAAGATTACACTTGGGCCATAACATCTAGTTTGAAGTGACTTAAGAAGGTACACAGCCCCTCACTGTCTCCTCACCTAGACTCCACCTTGACATGAAGGCATGATTTTGAAGGATTGGGTGGAGTGGAGTGAATGGTGCCTGAGATTCCAGTTTAATTCTGAGTGGGGGCTATGAGGGCACCCTGGCCTGCATCTGGGATTCTGAAGCCACAAAACAATCTCAGCAGTGCAGTCCCAGCATTCTTGACCACCCTGTGTACAGCCCTGTTCTGCTTTTTCCACCATCGGTTCTTCCATCTGTTAACCCAGCACTTTGGGAGGCTGAGGCAAGTGGATCACATGAGGTTAAGAGTTTGAGACCAACATGGTGAAACCCCATCTCAACTAAAACTATAATAAGTAGCTGGGTTTGGTGGTATGTGCCTATAAACCCAGCTACTTGGGATGCTGAACAGGAGAATCAATTGAACCCAGGAGGCAGTGACCCAAGATCAGACCAGTGCACTCCAACCTGGGCAACAGAATGAGACTCTGTCTCAAAAGAAAAAAAAATCATAACACTCTGATTGAGAAGGTCTGACTCCATCACATCCAAGGCTTTTGATAGCAGCAGGAACCTTGTGAGCTTCCGAGACTGGCAGAAGCAGAGAGGAGCAAATACACACTCAGTGACCCCCTGACTCTCCACATTCCAGCAACTCCGACTGAGTTCTTGCAGACCCCTTTTCTATTTTCTGAAAGCTTTTGTGTTAATTTTGGTGTTAATTTTGCTTTAAACACTTGATAGAATTCTCCACTGAAAGCATCTGGCCTATAAATTTTTTTTTAAGTTTTAAAATTATGATTTCAATTTCTTTTCTTTTCTTTTTTTTTTCTTTCTGTGTTGAGACAGCGCCTCGCTGTGTTGCCCAAGCTGGAGTGCAGTGGTGCCATCTCAGCTCACTGCAACCTCTACCTTCCAGGTTCACGAAATGTTCCTGCCTCAGCCTCCCGAGTAGCTGGGATTATAGGTGCCCGCCACTACGCATGGCTAATTTTTGTATTTTTAGTAGAGACAGGATTTCTCCTGTTGGCCAGGCTGGTCTCAAACTCTTGACTGGTGTTCCACCCACCTCAGCCTCTCAAAGTACTGGGATTACAGGCATAAGCCACACCACGCCTGGTCGATTTCAATTTCTTTAATAGTATAGGACTATTCAAATTATTTATTTTATATAGGTGATTTGTGGCAGTCTGTAGTTTTTTTTTCTTAGGAACTGGCATAGAATACTCTATGTTTATAGAGTATTCTCTTGTCTTTTTTATGTCTGCAGGATCTGATTTGTGTAATAGCCCTTGTTTCATTACCGATACTGACAAATTATGTCATGTTCCTTTTCCCCACCCAGGTCTTGTTTCTTAGCACGAATTCCTGTTGGGTTGATTCTTTCTCAGCCCTGCTTTAGAGCTGTGCCCACACATTTCGTTATGTTCTATTTTCATCTTCATTCCTTCCATGCATTTTGATTTCCCTTAAGACCTCCTATTGACCCAGGGATTATGTAGAAGTGTGATATTGAGTTTCCAAGTTTAAAAGTTTTTTATGTTGTCTTTCTGTTATTGTTTCCAGTTTGATTCCATCATGGTCAGAGAACACATTCTGTATGATAAAATTCTCTTAAATGTGTTGAAGTTTATTGTATGCTCTGGAAATTCGTCTATTGGGTGTATGTTCTCTGGGCACTTGAACGGAATGTATGCTGTTGTTGGTTGAAATGTTTAACAAATGTCTGTTCGATCTTTTGGTTGCTGGTTGAATCATTCTATTTCCTTGCAGATATCCTGCCTCATTGTGTCCTGCTGTTGAGGGAGGAATGTTGAAGCCTCCAGCTACAATTGTGCACTTGTCTAATTGTCTATTTCTCTATTCACTTTCTTTCACGTTTTGTTTCACATATTTTTGTAGTTCTGTTTCTTAGTGTGTACTCATTTAGGATTGCTATGCCTTCTTGGTGGATTAAAGATTATATCATCATGTAATTTCCTTCTCTGTCTTTTTTTTTTCCTTTGAGATGGAGTCTCATTCTGTTGCCCAGGTTGGGGTCCAGTGGCGTGATTTCGGCTCACTTCAACCTCCGCCTCCTGGGTTCAGGTAATTCTGTCTCAGCCTCCCAAGTAGCTGGGATTACAGGTGCGCACCACCATGCCTGGCTAATTTTTGTATTTTAAGTAGAGACAGGGTTTCTCCATACAGGTCAGGCTGGCCTTGAGCTCCTGACCTCAGGTGATTTGCCCACCTCAGCCTCCTAAAGTGCTGGGATCACAGGCGTGAGCTAACACACCCAGCTCCTTCTCTGTCTTAATATTTTTTCTTATTTCTCCAAGAATAGCTCTTTCTGTCTTAACTGTAGCATTTCTTTCTGCTTTTTTCTTAGAATTTCAAAATTTCTGCTTACATTGCCCATCTGTTATTGTGTATTAGTCACGGTGGGTTTTTTTTGTTGTTGTTTTTGAGATGGACTTTTGCTCCTGATGACCAGGTTGGAGTGCAATGGCGCGATCTCGGCTCACCACAACCTCTGCCTCCCGGATTAAAGCAACTCTCCTGCCTCAGCCTTGTGAGTAGCTGGAATTACAGAAGTGTGCCACCATGCCTGGCTAATTTTATATTTTTAGTAGAGATGAATCACAGTGCTTTTTATTTTTTCTTTTCTTTTTTTGAGACAGAGTCTTGCTCTGTCGCCACGCTGGAGTGCAGTGGCATGATCTCCGCTCACTGCAACCTCTGCCTCCCAGGTCAAGTGATTCCTCTGTCTCAGCCTCCTGAGTAGCTGGGAATACAGGTACCCACCACCACAGTCAGCTAATTTTTTGTATTTTTAGTACAGATGGTGTTTCACCACATTGGCCAGGCTGGTCTCGAACTCCTGACCTCATGATCCACCTGCTTCAGCCTCTCTAAATGCTGGATTACAGGTGTGGGCCACTGTTCCCCACCCACAGTGGTTTTAAGTCCAAGGTCTGTCTGATAATTCCAAGGTTCCTGCCATCTGAGTTTGGTTCTGATTCATGTTCTCTCTCTTTAAACAGTTTTTATTTATTTATTTATTTTGCCTTCTAATATGTCTTGTTATTCTGTTTCTGGAAAGCAGGACATGGTATGCTTGGTAGGGGACTGCAGTACACAAGCCTTTAGTGGTGTGGTGGTAAGGTGTGGGAGCAGGGAAGCATGCCACACCCTGTGATTAGACCTCAGCCTTGTGGTGAGCGTGTCCCCAGACTGAACTTCACAATGCTTCTCAGGTTGTCCCCCTCCCACAACACCCAACTACTTAGGTGGGAAAGGACAGGATGGCTGCAGGGGACTGAAGGTGGGTATTTCCCTTCACTGAAGTCAGTTAGGCTCTGAAAGGTTAAATTGTTTCAATTGTTTCTTTTGGTGGGGGAGGGCTGGGTCTCCCTCTGTTGCCCCAACTGGAGTGCAGTGGTGCCATCACAGCTTATTGTAGCCTTGAACTCCCAGGCTCAAGCCATCCTCCCCCTCAACCCCAAGAGCAGCTGGGACTACAGGCATGCACCACCACACCCAGCTAACCAAACAAACAGTTTTTATAGAGATGGAATCTCAGTTTGTTGCCCAGGCTGGTCTCAAACTTCTGGTTTTAAGCAATCCGCCCACCTTGGCTTCCCAAAGTGCTGGGATACTGGCATGAACCTAATAGTTTCTCCTGAGGGAAGAACTCCTTAAGAGCAGAATGCTTACACTTATTTCAAAAGGATACATTTCAAAATGTTTGTTTCCCTTCCCCCTGCCAGACACACAAAAACCTGGGATTTTTTTTTCTTCTCAGATATTTACTGTGAGAACCTGGCTGAGCACCAGCAGGTAAAATACACAAAAATTTAGGGACTCACGGTAACTGGTCCCCCTGGAGTTTTCATCTCAGACTTGTCCACACTGAGCCTCCAGGAAGTCAATTACAGTTCGGGTTTCCCTGCCTGGCCCAGGTTCCCCCCGAAGGTTTCAGCTCCTGTTTCTGTTATGGTAAATTGTGGCTCTCTGTATCCACCTGTCCTCTCTTCAATCTGGAGAGGGCAGTGAGTGGCCCTGTATCCTCACATCTCCTACAAATCTATTTTAGTAGAGTTGTTTATCTTGATCTATCTTTCAGGCATGGATATTTCTAAGCTTCTTACATACCAGACCAGAACCCAGAGTGTTATTTTTATTTTTATTTTTTTGAGATGGAGTTTTCTGTTACTCTTGTTTTCTTTTTGCTACCTTCCTGTGGGTTAGCTGAACATGTTTGGGAATTCCACTTTGATTCATTTACAGTGTTTTTGAGTCTGTGTCTTTCCATAGCTTCTTCAGTGGTTGCTCTAGGTATTATTATATTATACATACCACTTACATAATGGTGTACTGGTGTCATCATTTTACCAGGTTGAGCAAATTTGTAAAACCCACCTTCCTGTATGTAGGGAAGAAAATAGAATTCTTTTTTTAACTTTTCAAAATTCTTAGTTCAGACACTCTCCTGAAAACACAAGTCAGATTAACGAGAGAAAAGTCAGCAGTTTATTGATGCATGTTGTATGCATCAGGTGGGAGAGGCCTCAGTTTCAGTGTCTCTCTTGGGGCAGTGGCTTAGGGACTTACTTAAACAGTATTTTAACAAATAGCCGTAAATCCTACAGTGACAAGACCAAGAAGAGAGCAGCTGCTGGCTTCCAAAAGGTGGGAAAATGTGGGAAAGTAAGTTAATGGAAGAGTAAATTCTGCTCTTAAATCCTGTGATGCTGCTGTCTCTGAGCTGACAAGCAAGTGTTGTAAAGGGGCCAGGAGGACCTTTGTCCTTGTAAATTGCTGTCTCTCGTCCAGCAAGCAGAGGGAAGGGCAGAGCGTCTCCCTGCGTTTTAAACTTCTGCAGCTCAACAATCCTCATTACTTTGGAAAGGGATATTTTAGATGTTTGGCCTTCCTTCAACATGCATTTTGAGATGGAGTTCGGCTCTGTTGCCCAGGCTAGAGTGCAGTGCTGTGATCTCGGTTCACTGCAATCTCCAACTCTCTGGGTCAAGCGATTCTCCTGCCTCAGCCTCCTGAATAGCTGGGGTTACAGTGCCCACCACCACACCTGGCTAATTTTTGTATTTTTATTAAAAACAAAGTTTCACCATGTTGGTCAGGCTGGTCTTGAACTTCTGACCTCAAGTGATCTGTTTGCCTCAGCCTCCCAAAGTGCTGGGATTACAGACATGGGCCACTGTGCCTGACCCCTCTATGTGTATTTAGAACCATGTTGGACAATTATAATTTCTGCCTCAACTATCAAACACAATTTAGAAAACTCAAGAGGAAAAGGGAAGCCATGCATTTGCCCTCATTTCTTCCTGGCAGAGATGAAAGTTTAGGGCTTTCTTCCATTTCTGTTGGCATAGTGGGGGTGTGGACACAGTTTTTCAGTGGTTCTGGCTGGAGTTCAGCAGTCACTGAGTACTGTCATGATAAGCTGTGCCTTTCCTTGGTCTTTTGGCTAGAGAAAGGAGACTTTTGGGTAGGGGGGTGTTTGTATGCCCATTTGCATTTCTGAGTTGCCAGTTTACTTGGTTCCAAGACTAGAATATATGAGGTAAACAGAGACACAGGGAACTCACCACGGTGTTGTCACTTGAGTCTGATTGAGTACCATAGCCAGTGGACTGGTATGTTGCCCAAGCTGGTCTCTAGCAGTTGTCCAACCTCAGCCTCCCAAAGTGCTGGGATTATAGGCATGAGTCACCTTACCTGATTGACTTGAGTTTTATGACCTACTTTCTTTCCTTTTCCTTTATTTATTTATTTATTTATTGCATTTTAGGTTTTGGGGTACATGTGCAGAACATGCAAGATAGCTGCATAGGTACACACGTGGCAGTGTGATTTGCTGCCTTCCTCCCCTTCACCTATATCTGGCATTTCTCCCCATGCTATCTCTCCCCAACTCCCCACCCCCCACTGTCCCTCCCCTATTCCCCCCAACAGACCCCAGTGTGTAGTGCTCCCCTCCCCGTGTCCATGTGTTCTCATTGTTCAACACCCACCTATAAGTGAGAACATGCAGTATTTCATTTTCTGTTCTTGTGTCAGTTTGCTGAGAATGATGGTCTCCAGGTTCATCCATGTCCCTACAAAGGACACAAATTCATCGTTTTTGATGGCTGCATAATATTCCATGGTGTATATGTGCCACATTTTCCCTGTCCAGCCTATTATTGATGGGCATTTGGGTTGGTTCCAGATCTTTGCTATTGTAAACAGTGCTGCAATGAACATTCATGTGCATATGTCCTTATAGCAGAACGATTTATAATCCTTTGGATATATACCCAGTAATGGGATTGCTGGCCCTTTTTTTTTTTTTTTGAGACAGAGTCTGGCATGTCACCAGGCTGGAGTGCAGTGGCGCCATTTTGACTCACTACAACCTCTGCCTCCTGGGTTCAAGTGATTGTCCTGCCTCAGCCTCCCAAGCTGGGATTACAGGCATGTGTCATCACCCTGGATAATTTTTTTATTTTTATTTTTAGTACAGATAGGTTTTCACTATGTTGGCCAGGTTGGTCTGGAACTCCTGACCTCAGGTGATCCATCCACCTCAGCCTCCCAAGGTGGGAGGGACTACAGGTGTGAGCCACTGTGCCCAGCCATATGTCCTACTTTTAAAAAGGGTATTCTTCAATCCAAGATTGTAAAAATATTCCTTGAGGTTTTTCTTCATTTTTGTCATTTTAATTATGTATTCATATATATTTTTTTATTTTTAATTACCTTTGGTTTGTTTGGAAATCTGGCAAAAGTGAGAAGAAATCTACCCATTTTCCCAGATGGGTAATCATTTATGATGAAGGATTTTTTTTTTAAATTTGAGACAGAGTTTCACTTTTGTTGCCCAAGCTGGAGTGTAATGGCATGATCTCAGCTCACTGCAACCTCTGCCTCCCGGGTTCAAGCAATTATCCTGCCTCAACCTCCCAAGTAGCTGAGATTACAGGCATGTGCCACCATGCCTGGCCAATTTTGTATGTTTAGTAGAGATGGGGTTTCACCATGTTGGTCAGGTTGGTCTTGAACGCCTGACCTCAGGTGATCCGCCCACTCGGTCTTGGTCTCCTAAAGTACTGGGATTATAGGCATAGGCCACCGCATGTGGCCGAGGAGGGATTTATTTATTTATTTGAAACAGAGTCTTCCTCTGTGCCTAGGCTGGAATGCGGTGGCACCATCTCGGTTCACTGAAACCTTTGCCTCCTGGGTTCAGGAGATTCTCCTGCCTCAGCCTTCCAAGTAGCTCGGATTACAGGTGTCCACCACTACACCTGGCTAATTTTTGTGGTTTTAGTAGAGAGGGGTTTCATCATGTTGGCCAGGCTAGTCTTGAACCTGTGGCCTCAAGTCATCCACCTGCCTCATCTTCCCAAAGTGCTGGGATTACAGGTGTGAGCCACTGCACCCAATGGGAGGAAAGATTTTTATGGAAGATGGCAACACATTTGTCTGTTTTCATGCTGAGAAGCAGAGTGCAGTAGAAAAACAGTAGATATTGGAAAAGGAGTCAAAAGCCATATGATTTAGGACTCACAACAAGGATTTGGGCTTTTACTCTACCCTGTCTCTATGCAAAGAGAAGACAATAAAACATCTCATTTTTGTTAAAAAATATTTTTTTATGTCAGGTGTGGTGGCTCACACCTGTAATCCCAGTACTCTGGCAGGCCAAGGCGGGAGGATCTATTGAGCCCAGGTGTTTGAGACCAGCCTGGGCAACATAGTGAGACCCTGTCTCTCTAAAAAAAAGAAGCAGCAGCTTGTGGTAGTGTAGAGTGGTATACAGCAGCCTGTGGTAGTGTAGAGAGAGACAGCAGGGACTTGCAGTGGGCCAGCGCTCATGGAAAGAAATCTGCAGTTCATGGTAACAGGATGGGTATGGCTGTGTGAGTAAGGAAATGATCCCTGTGCATCCAGGCAGACAGTTGTGCCATGTGGCGTTACCTATATGGGAAGGTTAGTGTTTAACACAGATGGAAATCACCATGCTACTTTCTTCTTCTTTGAGTTTGACTATTTTAGATTCCACATATAAGTGAAATCATGCAGCATTTGTATTTCTGTGTCTTGTTTATTTCACTTAACCTAATGTCCTCCAGGTTCATCCATATTGTCGTGTGTGTCAGGATTTCCTTTTTTTTTTTTCTTTTTGAGATGGAGTCTCGCTCCATCACCCAGGCTGGAGTGCAATGGCGAAATCTTTGCTCACTGCAGCCTCTGCCCCCTGGGTTCAAGCAATTCTCCTGCCTCTGCCTCCCAAATAACAAGGACTACAGGTGCACACCGCCACATCTGACTGTTTCGTATTTGTAGTAGAGACGGGGTTTCACCACATTGGCAAGGATGGTCTTGATCTCCTAACCTCATGATCCGCCCACTTTTGTTTCCCAAAGTGCTAGAATCACAGGTGTGAGCCACTGTGCTTGGCCCTGGATTTCCTCGTTGTTTTTTAAGACAATAATATTCCATTGTGTAATAAACACATTTGTTTTAGCGTTCATCCATCAACAGACATTCAGTTGTTTCCGTATCTTGGCCATGGGAAATAATGCTGCAGCGAACATGGGGGTGCAGGCGTCTCATAGAGTTTCACTTCTGCATCTACAGCCAGAGGTGGAACTGGTGGATCAGAACATAGGTCTAGTTATAAATTTTTAAGGAACCTCTATACTGTTTTCTATAATGATTGTACCGATTTACATTCTTTTGATAGTGGCCATCCTAATGGAGGTGCAGTGATATTTCATTGTGTTTTGGTTTATATTTTTCTTATACCTAAAGATGTTTGGCATCTTTTTATATGCTTATTGCTCATTGCTCATTTGTGTATCGCCATTGGAGAATTGCCTATTCAACTCCGTTGCCCATTTTAAAATCAGGTTATTTGGTTTTGTCATTGTTGTTGAGATGTCAAAGTTAAATCAGATCTATGATATGTAAGCATATTTTCTATTCTGTAGATTGCCTTTTTACTCTGTTGTTTCCTTTGATTAGCCAAAATTTTTAAGTTTGATGTAGTCCCATTTGTCTATTTTTGCTCTTGTTTATCTGTGCTTTTGGTATCATATTCAAGAAATCATTGCCACGTCCTAAAGTTTTCCCCTTTTATTTTAATAGTTTATAAAAAATTTTGGTCTCACATTTAGGTTTTTAATAAATTTTGAGTTAATTTTTATGTATGGTATAAGGTCAGGGTGCATGTTCATCTCTTGCATGTGGAAATCCAGCTTCAGACAAGGAATTGCCTTACTGTCCTCCGGGTACCTCCCCTTCTCTTCCGAAGAACCAGGAACCCGGGGCCCTCCAGCTCACCGTGGCCGTCTCGTGACGTCTGGGCGCCTAACAGCTTAGCCAGGACCCCGCCTCAAACGCGTGGAACTACCCTTCCCAGAATGCCAGCGTCCTCCCGTGGACTCCATTTCCCAGAGGCCTCAGCGGCCGCTCCGCCCCTCATAATCCTGCCGCAGATTGAGCGGCGCGGGGACTAAGGCACCTCGGAGAGCGCCGGGCTGTGAGGCTGCGGCCCGGTTGGGCGATTTCGGAGCCTCAAGCCTGCGGAGCGCGGCTGGGGAGGTGCGTCCCAGGAACGCCGGAGTCTGGGGAGGTGAGCTGCGGAGGCGGGCCGGGCCTGGAGGAGGTGGCGCCCGACGTTGGGACGGTTAGCGGCCGCCGCGGCTCCGAGAGCTTTTGTGGGCGCGGGAGGGCACCCCTGCGTCTGTCACCGGCCCACGGACTCTCGTCCCCCGCGGACCACTCCCGCGCCGCCGCCGGTGACTCCGCGTCGGACTCGCCGCTGCGTTTCCTCCCGGGTCCGTCCTGTGCGCGCCGTGTGGGCCTCGCGGACTCGGGGCGCTGGGACTCCGAACGCAGGGCGGACGCAGCCGGGCTCCGGTTTCCGTGTCCGTCCCCATGATGGCCGCCCCTTCCGCCTCGGGACACCTAACGCTTTCCTCTTCAAAGCCGTTTTCTGTGGAAGTCAGGAGATGATTCCTTGGCGGGAGGCAGAGGACCCGGGTGGAAAAAAGCTTGGGGTGGAGGAAAGTCGTCCCCGGGGCGGTCGTGTTGGGAGTCTCGAGCCAGCCTCGCGGGGGCGTGAACGGGGCAGGTTCCCTGGCGCTGCCTCAGTTTCCTGAGCGGTGCAGTGGGTGCTGGCAGTGCCACCTGGCGCCGAGGGACTCAGCGGCTCGGGGCGGGCCCTGGCCCTAGTGTGCTCAGCGGGTTGTTGCTGCCGCCGCGGGTCCAGCGTCCGGTCCGGAAGCCCAGACCTGGGCCTGGACGGGCGGCCCAGCGCTGCTCGTCTGCGAGCTCCTTGCGTCTCCCCCTGAGGACGCGCGGGGTCGGGTTTCAGAGCTGAGGATTCCAGGGCCGGCAAGCAGAAGGGGCTTCCTTCTGGCTTCCTTTCTCTTCTCAGATCCGCCTTCTGGAGACTGCACCGCCCTCAGGGGAGAGCCCAGAAAGAGGACATGGCTGCTGGGCAGCCGGAAGCGAGGCCCCAGGTGAGCTCATTGCCGTCCCAGATCTCAGTGAATGGATTTTCCCACTAAATGTTTTTTCACCCAGGGCCATCTTCAGCCAGGACGGAGCCCAAGTCCTTTTCCCTTGGAGGAGCTGGTCCATCCTTAGGAGTGGTGGATTCTATAAGGAGAATCACCCACCCTCCCCATCCATGTCTAGTGGTTCTTTTTTCTTAATAAACGCACTTTGTTCATTAATCTCAATCCATTGTGTAACTAATTTGACAAGATGCTACAAGTCTGTATATCACTAGGGACAGAACAAAGGAGCACCCCTTGGGAACAGTTCCTGCCTCCTTCACTCACCCACGTCTCCCTATCCTTTACAAGAATACTTTTTCTTTTCACCGTGAGAATCCTCATAACACCACCCCTTCCCCAGGCTTCTCCAACGCTAGTTTTTAGTTTTTTTCTTCCCCTTTGTAAATCATATTCTTTGCCTGTGTCACTCTTGAAAACTGATGTAGACCGTTTTCATTTTTGTGTAGTGGGAATGAGAAGGCCACCCTTTCTAGGTGAGAGAAGAATGAACAGAGTTGGAGAGGTCACTTGACTCCCAAGGACAGAGACAAGATCCGTCAGGTAGCCTCAGGAACTGTTTCATGGGATATCGGTAGTACAGGGCAGCATACGTGGTGGTTAGGAAGTAGGGCTGTCAAGCCAGATGGCCGCATTTTAATCTGTCTCTTCTGTTGCTGTTTGTGGGCCTTGGGCTTCACCTCTCTGTGCCTCAGTTTTCTCAGCTCTAAAATGGGAATAACAACTGTGTCCACTTTCCAGCATAGATGAGGGGCTCACATGAGTTAGTGTATGGAAAACGTTTAGATCAGGGAGGGCTAGGCACATAGTTACTTCTCAGTATGTGGTGGTTTTGGTCGCTGAGTGACATTGTTAATACATTAATAATGTTGATGTATAGAAACTGCTGTACAATGTGTTTAGGACCCAGATAATGTTATCTTTTATTCATTTTTTGTCTAACAATAGTAACATCTACTGAGTTATTATAGTCTAGCATACCAGGGATTGGGCTGAGGGTCTTTACGTTTGTTTTCTCACTCTCATAATAGCACAACAATTAAAATTTTTGTTTTACATGTAAGGAACCTGTTAAATTCAGAAAAGTTAAGTAACCTGAGCACATTTCAATCGTTTCGGGCTCTGAGTTCTCTCCGACCACCCAGTCCTTTCTCTGGGGCGTCTTTCAGAGTATGGGCAGATCCAGCCATGTGGTACCAGAGCTCTTCTGCTGGCATTATCTTTCAGACCAAGGGAACACTGTGCAGTTTGATCTGAGGGTATGGACAGAATGAGCCATTATGCATTTGAGCTGCTCTTTGTCCTTCAAGGCATTCCTGTTCCCTTCCAGCAGAGCCAAGCTGCTCTCCTGACCAGAACCTGCTGCATCCCTGTGTTTGAGTGAATCTCTGTGGCATCCTTCCTGTCTGCCCCTGCTGCCCATGCATCAGTACTGTGTGGACATGTGTGTAAAATTCAGTGAAGGGAATTCTGAGACCAGAGAAAGTACAGAGTTCATTAGAGAACTGGAGTTAGGATCCTGCCACTGCCACTAGCAAAGCACATGACCTGGGTCCTTGGCTGCCTTGGACCATATGTCCTCATCTCAGGGCCCTTTCCAGCCACACAGCTTTTCATTGCTCAGATTATTTCATGCATTTTCTTATCTGCCAGATTATGCATTTTTTCCTTAAAGAAACATCATTTTTTGTACTCTTACCCACTGTACAAATAATTTGATACTCTTGCTTACCATAAAAATATCACAGGGTCATGGTCTAAATTTTAGAGAATAAAATATTTGCACATATATATATGTAGGTATCTATATTTGTGTTTATGGATAGGTGTGTATATTTGCACACATATGTATGTGTATGTTTATATAGACATGCATTGCATAATGATGTTTTGGTCAATGAAAGACCATAAATGTGGCAGTAGTTGCTTAAGATTAAAACGTAGCTGGGTGTGGTGGCTCACGCCTGTAGTCCCAGTACTTTGGGAGGCCAAGGTGGGTGGATCACCTGAGGTCAGGAATTTGAGACCAGCCTGACCCAACATGGTGAAACCCTGTCTCTACTAAGAATACAAAAATTAGCTGGGTGTTGTGGCAGGTACCTGTAATCCCAGCTACTCAGGAAGCTGAAGCAGGAGAATAGCTAGGACCCAGGAGGCAAAGGTTGCTGTGAGCCGAGATCTCACCATTCCACTTCAGCCTGGGCAACAGAGCAGGAAGCTGTCTGAAAAAAAAAAAATGAAAAATGTGTTTCTTATTGACTTAATAGCCATTGTAACATTGTAGTGCAAGGCTTTGCTCCTATTTTGTGGTGATTTTGGTCTAAACAGGCCTACCATGCCACCTGTCAGTCCTATAAAGTATACAACATATGCAATCATGTATAGTCATAATACTTGATAATATCTGCCTATGTTGCTGGTTTATATATTTATTATACTATTCTTGATACTTTACAGTGTCTTCCTTTTGCATATTTTTTTTAAACATTAACTGTAACAGCCTCAGGCAGGTTATTGGGGGAGGGGGGAGTATCCAGAAGAAAGCTTTGTTCTCAAAGGAGATGACAGCTGTATGTGTATCATTGCCCCTGAAGACCTTCCAGTGCAGGACGTAGAGGTGTAAGGCAGTGGTGTTGATGATGCTGACCCTGTGTAGGCCTAGACTAATGTGCACATTTATGACCTAGTTTTTAGCAAGTTTTTAAAAGTAAAAATAAAAGTTTTAAAATATGAGAAAGTTTATAGAATAAAGATATAAAGGAAGAAAATATTTATGTACAGCTATACAATGTGTTTATTTTAAGATAAGTGTTACTACAAAGAAGTCAGAGTTTGAAAAAACTAAAGAGTTTGTAAAGTAAAAGTTACAGTAAGCTAAGGATAATTTGTTGTTGAAGAAAGAAAACTTTTAAAAAATTAGTGTAGCCTAAGTGTACAATGTTTAAAACGTCTACAGTCATGCACAGTAATGTCCTAAGTTTCCCATTCACTCACCACTCAGGCAACTTCCAGTCCTACAAGCTCCATTCATGGCAAGTACTCTGTACAGGTATACCATTTCTTATTTTTTATACTGTATTTTACCGTGCCTTTTCTGTGTTTAAATATATTTGCATACACAGACACTTAGCATGGTTTTACAGTTCCCTATAGCATTCAGTATGGTAACATGCTGTACAGGTTTGTAGCCTAGGAGCAATAGGCGCCGTACCATATAGCCTGGGTATATAGGTGGCTGTACCATCCAGGTTCGTCTCTTATAACCCATAATAAGGAAGTAGCTTAACAATGCATTTCTCAGAATGTACCTCCATCGTTAATGCAACACATGAATGTATACTATGTGTGTATTTCTTATATATAATAGAAAATAAAACCACCCTTAACCCCACCATCTGGAGATAATCACTGTCATTTAGTTTATTGTATATCTCAATAATTTTCTATATATATAGAAATTTTTTTTGAAGGGAGACAAACTAAATAGTGATATATATCCTACTTTTTGTGCTTAGCATTTTCATGGATGTCTTTTTATGTTAACAAATAGCAGTTTATATCATCAGCTCTAATGTTGGTGTAGTATTTGTATTAATGCGATAATAGTTAACATTTGAACCTTTAATGTGAGCCTGTTATGGTTTTAAGTGCCTTGAGTGGATTATCTTATTTATTAACTATGAGGTAGATTTTGAGAGGCAGTTTTAGAGTACTTTCAAATGGAGCCTAGGACATCTGCCTGGATTGGAATCCCAGCTATACCACTGAACAGCTGTGTGACTTTAGACAAATTTCTTAGCCTCTCAATGACTTTATTTCTCTTAAAATGGTAACAGTAACTCTTCTTCATAGGGTAATTGTGAAGGTTACATGAAGTATATACTAATGATTAATATAAAGCTCTAAAAATAGTGTCTGTCCCATGTAAAGCATTCAGTAAAATAGATTTATTCTGATTTTCATCATTACTATCTTCAAGTTTGAATGAGCACACAGGTAGTGCCATAAGTTATTTAACCTAGCCTATATCAGTGAATATGTAGGTTATTTCCAGTTTTTTTTTTTTTTTTGCTACTAACACCATGATAAATTTCCTTGTGCTTATATTTTTTGTGCACTATTCCTAACAGTAATTGGTGAGTTAAAGATTATATACATTTCTAAGTATTATCAAATTGCCAATGAAAAAGTAATTAACACTCCTACTAATGGCCTTAATCCCTCTACCCATCTCGTATACTGGCTGGATAAGGCCTGGCTCTCACTGTGTGCTGCTCAGTATATCTTTGTTACTGGCCTGATTTAATTTGTTAAATGACCTGGAACCTTCAGAAGCTTGAATAGTATCAGAAGCATTTTTTGAGTAGCCTGTCTTCCCCACTGCCGCCCTCTCCACTCTGAGGGTGGTCCTGGGTGAGCTGGAACGGCTTGTCCTTACAGGTGTCACTGACGTTTGAGGATGTGGCTGTGCTCTTTACCCGGGATGAGTGGAGGAAGCTGGCTCCTTCTCAGAGAAACTTGTACCGGGATGTGATGCTGGAGAACTATAGGAACCTGGTCTCACTGGGTAAGGAAAATTCCCCTCTAGAAACAGAATTCAAAAATTGGGATATCCCGGGCCAGGCACCATGGCTCATTCCTGTAAGCCCAGCACTTTGGGAGGTTGAGGCAGGTGGATCATGAGGTCAGGTGTTTGAGACCAGCCTGACCAACATAGTGAAACCCCATCTCTACTAAAAATACGAAAATTAACTGGGCACAGTGGAAGGCGCCTGTAATCCCAGCTTCTTGGGAGGCTGAGGCAGGAGAATCGCTTAAACCCAAGAAGCAGATGTTGGAGTGAGCCGAGATCATGCCACTGCACTCCAGCCTGGGGGGCAGCGTGAGGCTCCGTCTCAAAACAAGAAAAAAATTGGGATATCTCAGCACTTCCTTTCCTGAATAAAAGCTGTGGGTCACCAAAAAACTTGAGCTGAATTTGAGAATTATACAAATCAGGTCTCTATAAATAAACATTGAAAACCTTCTTCCTCCTAATAAGTGTGGAATTGCTTCACGTATTGACAGGTGGGTATTGATAAGTGGGTATTGATGATTATCCCCTTCCCACTACACAGTTTCACATTAGAAATTCTCTCATAGTTCAGGCAACATTTTTCCGCTTTGGTTGTTCTGTGGTTTGTTTGCTTATCTCTCAGCAGAGGGCTTACCTCATCCTTCTTCGACCTACCATTGCCTTTCCCACTTCTCTTTTCCAGCCAGGTGAATGTTGTAAAATCCACCTTCAAAAGGGAATCATACGATGTTTTCTCATTTTAAAAAAGTTACTTGATAAATCATTCTGTAGATTCCTGTTCACAAATTTTAATTCATCCATACGTACAACATTCCTTCTGTAAAAAAGTCACGGTACCCTAGTAATCAAGGTATACTTTGTTGTGTCAAAACAAGACCGAGACTTTTTTTTTTTTCTACGTGCAGGACTCCCGTTTACCAAACCAAAAGTGATCTCCCTGTTGCAGCAAGGAGAAGATCCCTGGAAGGTGGAGAAAGACTGTTTTGGCAGTTCCTTGCTGGGTAAGTGGGTGGCTGCAGACAAGGGTCTGGTTAATGAGAGGACGCACAGCCTGGAATATTTGTTGGGAAGCTCCCTTGAGGATTCTCAGAACTCAAAAAGTGTTGGGGAAGGGGAAGCCCAGGCTTGTAGACAGGAGCTTTTGCTTATTCCCTTATAATCACTTCACAATGAATCTCTCAGAGTCTCTTTTCTTACTCTTTCCTGTTGTTTCAGGAGAGGGCTGTATTTTAATGTATTCATTAAGCAAACATAGTATATTTAAGGAATTTCAAATAATTCACTCTGGCTGAGCTCAGGGTGTGTATTTGGGAAAAGAAGGAAGTAAGGAAATAAATTACCTAGACAGCTAGGAAAAGGCCACGTGGTGAGTGCTTTGGCACAGTTCTAAGAGGTGGAAATTGTCCCATAGAGCCCTGAAAATCATGGAAGGAGTTGGGCAGGGAATCATATGGTCCTTGGTATCTTAGAAAAATTAGTCTGAATTAGAAACAGTTGAGTCTTCATCAGTGTAAGAACAGCTAAGTGACCTGCGGTGCGTCCTTCCCCTGGCCAACATTGCCACCCTGAAAACAAGAGCCCATGGACATGGATAGAGCACCCAGCAAGTTACAGAGCATTGTTAGGATGTCACCATTTATGGTTAATGAAAATTATGTGTATGTGTAATGTGCATG